>JAQFVV010006233.1:6938732-7321232 GCA_028023455.1 Epiperipatus broadwayi
AGGTTAGAATATATATAATTGAAATAATATTTTTAACGGTTTACAAACAATTACAAACAATCCTTAAATCCGCAGAATTACTTTCTAACCTGCCTCAACTGCCATTAAATTCAAAAACCAAAAGCTGAAGCAAACGTCATCAATTCAAATTCCATGAATCTCGTATTTTAATGTTAGAAGCTTGCCGATTTATTAAATGCGCTTTATTCCTGTTTATAAAAATTGCCTCTTTAATTTTTCTTTTACTATGGTTTCTCTCTTCATGAAGAATTTTCACATTTTCAAATTTAATTTTATATTTACATGTTTTTTCATGATCAAAGAAAACTGAAGGAGATATTAAATCACCATTATTTTTATTTTTTAAACGCTTATATAACAATTCATGTTCCTTCAATCTTTTCTCAATACTGCACCTAGATTCACCTATATATGACAGCATACAATCACATTTAATAAATCGGCAAGCTTCTAACATTAAAATACGAGATTCATGGAATTTGAATTGATGACGTTTGCTTCCGCTTTTGGTTTTTGAATTTAATGACAGTTGAGGCAGGTTAGAAAGTAACCGAAAGTACTTCTGCTTCTGCGGATTTAAGGATTGTTTGTAATTGTTTGTAAACCGTTAAAAATATTATTTCAATTATAATTACAATATTGTTTTTCATTAACGGATATTTTATTTATTATATATATATATATATAAACTTACCTTTTAGTATATAAATAAGCAAATTTATTTTATATATATATACTATGACAATTATAATTAAATGTTAATTGTACATTTTAACTAACTTGTTTATAAATAATTGTTATTATTGAGGATATATGTCTAAAACACTTGTATGAATGATCCTTCCTATCATATTATCATATCATTAGAAAATATAAATAAATATTGAGTATTATCTAAAATAATAAACTTACCTTTTAGTCTATAAATAATCAAATTTATTACGGAGCAAGCATTGGAATCTATATCTATATTTTATTAATCATTTAAACTAATAATATTTCCGACTATCCTCTTTATAAAAATCTAACTTATGGTTGGATCAAATTCACCTAATATCAAAAGAAAGAAATTAGTACAATAAGAAAAAAGAAAATAATTTATTTTAGGAAACCCAATTATGTCATAAACAATCCACTACGTTTGAATGCTGGTTGAATCTTCACAATAGTGACTCCATTTCGTTCATCAACATTATTCACTCCAATTCATGAAGCTTCCTTGATTTATTATAGCACATTTTTGGTGTTCAATTCAGTGTGAGTGGTCATATGCTAATTTTAATTGAAACTAAAATCTAACATTTATGGTTATATGGTGAACAATCTCATCTACACAATGTCTTCTCTCTTTTAGGGAGACATAGTTACATAACTTGGTTGATAACTTTGGTTGAGGTTCTTGGATTTATGAAGAGTTAGTAGTGGATTTTTAATTGTAAAAGCCTCTTACTAAGAATAATTCATTAATTTTGATGCTGAAATTTATCATCAATAAAATGTTTCCAAAATTTGTAAAATATTTTTTTACAAAATATATGATTTATTCATATTGATTCAAGCAGTTTTCTTTTTATTTCCTGATATTATTTTATTCATTGGAGATGTGATGTTTCAATGGCTATTCTTTAATGATCTTCAATAAAGAGGTTCGAAATTATATTTTGCTAAAATGTGTATTGAATAGCCGATGTTATTTTCAAATCTTTTTTTATGAAGAAAACTCTCATTTTATTTTATCTTCTATTTTCAAAACAAAAACTAACTGTTCTATCATGTATTATATATTTTTATATTTATATTGTGCCAAATTGAGTTGATGTTTTTATTTCTAATATTGATGTTATTCGAATATATACATGTCTTATGTAATGGATTAACAAGTAACTAAAAATGTAATTCTTATTTCTTTCTTTTAAACTTTTATGAATTATTTGCTTGTGTTTTGAAATTTGATCATTTATAAGTCAATATTATGAATATAATTTTAAATGACAATTTTAAACAAAATTATTAATATATAATTAATAATATCATTTTGACTATTGTTGGTAGGTTTCAACTTTATGATGGATGTTTGTGGGGTACTTTTTGGTGGTATATTGAAGTGGTCAATCTGATATTCAGATTGCATGTCACAATCCAAACAGCAGTTCACCACCAGACGAGGTTCAATTCCTGTCCTTCACATAGATACATGCAACTCATCTCACCTAAATGTTTTGTGTTACATATTAAATTTAAAGAGGTATCTATGAATATTTAAATTATTGAAAATAATTGGTAATACAGTTGCATTCAAGTGCAGTGAATGTACACGGAGGTGTGTGTGTATATATATATATATAACAAAAACAAGTTTTAATCACGTTAAAACCTGCTGACGCTTGTATTTATGATCAATAGATGGCGTTTTTACCAAAAACACGATCAAGCATTTGTTTACATAAACGATCAAAGAGTCAGAATTAACTATCTCTTTTGTTTTAGCCCACTTTCAGATCAGCTGATTTCAAGCTATTTTGCTATCATCAGTGAAAGACAGAGCCAAGAAACTAGATCTAAAAACTGACTCCAAGTGTTTATGCACAGAGTTTCTATCAGTTTGCAAGCATGAAATTTTTCAGACCAATAAAGTCTTCAAATTCAGCCAAACAAGCTAGATAACTATATGGGTCTGATCTCAGTTCAGCTTCTCCACATAGTCAAAGCCTCTGCAATCTATATCATTGCGGAAACCTTTAAAGGTAGATTTATGAAAAACAAAAACAAGTTTTAATCACATTAAAACCTGCTGACGCTTGTATTTATGATCAACAGATGGCGTTTTTACCAAAAACACGATCAAGCGTTTGTTTACATAAACGATCAAAGAGTCAGAATTAACTATCTCTTTCGTTTTAGCCCACTTTCAGATCAGCTGATTTCAAGCTATTTGCTATCATCAGTGAAAGACAGAGCCAAGAAACTAGATCTAAAAACTGACTCCAAGTGTTTATGCACAGAGTTTCTATCAGTTTGCAAGCATGAAATTTTTCAGACCAATAAAGTCTTCAAATTCAGCCAAACAAGCTAGATAGCTATATGGGTCTGATCTCAGTTCAGCTTCTCCACATAGTCAAAGCCTCTGCAATCTATATCATTGTGACCTTTAAAGGTAGATTTATGAAAAACAAAAACAAGTTTTAATCATGTTAAAACCTGCTGACGCTTGTATTTATGATCAATAAATGGCGTTTTTACCAAAAACACGATCAAGCGTTTGTTTACATAAATGATCAAAGAGTCAGAATTAACTATCTCTTTCATTTTAGCCCACTTTCAGATCAGGTGATTTCAAGCTATTTGCTATCATCAGTGAAAGACAGAGCCAAGAAACTAGATCTAAAAACTGACTCCAAGTGTTTATGCACAGAGTTTCTATCAGTTTGCAAGCATGAAATTTTTCAGACCGATAAAGTCTTCAAATTCAGCCAAACAAGCTAGATAGCTATTTGATCATTTATGTAAACAAATCTATTGATCATAAATACAAGCGTCAGCAGATTTTAACGTGATTAAAACTTGTTTTTGTTTTTCATAAATCTACCTTTAAAGGTTTCCACAATGATATAGATTGCAGAGGCTTTGACTATGTGGAGAAGCTGAACTGAGATCAGACCCATATAGCTATCTAGCTTGTTTGGCTGAATTTGAAGACTTTATCGGTCTGAAAAATTTCATGCTTGCAAACTGATAGAAACTCTGTGCATAAACACTTGGAGTCAGTTTTTAGATCTAGTTTCTTGGCTCTGTCTTTCACTGATGATAGCAAATAGCTTGAAATCAGCTGATCTGAAAGTGGGCTAAAATGAAAGAGATAGTTAATTCTGACTCTTTGATCATTTATGTAAACAAACGCTTGATCGTGTTTTTGATAAAAACGCCATCTATTGATCATAAATACAAGCGTCAGTAGGTTTTAACGTGATTAAAACTTGTTTTTGTTTTTCATAAATCTACCTTTAAAGGTTTCCGCAATGATATAGATTGCAGAGGCTTTGACTATGTGGAGAAGCTGAACTGAGATCAGACCCATATAGCTATCTAGCTTGTTTGGCTGAATTTGAAGACTTTATCGGTCTGAAAAATTTCATGCTTGCAAACTGATAGAAACTCTGTGCATAAACACTTGGAGTCAGTTTTTAGATCTAGTTTCTTGGCTCTGTCTTTCACTGATGATAGCAAATAGCTTGAAATCAGCTGATCTGAAAGTGGGCTAAAACGAAAGAGATAGTTAATTCTGACTCTTTGATCGTTTATGTAAACAAACGCTTGATCGTGTTTTTGGTAAAAACGCCATCTATTGATCATATATATATATGTTGTTGGTGAGGGCGTGTAAGATCAAAATAAATGTTACATTGATAATATACTTTTTATATTCATATGTTTAATGTTCCCATTCTTTTATATATATCTTAATGTAAGTACCTATATAATGGTAGTAAGAGATTATGCAATTTGTGTTGAAGGTTTTTGAAAGCACTTAAAATAATTAAAATGCAGCAATCCATTAGTCAGATAGGACAAAGCTATGTTGTTTATGTAATTTGATTTGAAAAGCCATTAATGGAAAATTTATCTTTTTAAAATTCATTTCTAAAACTAGAAATAGATTTGGAAAAATAGGAGAATTTATCAGCTTGTTTGCATTTTCTTTTACTAAGAAAAAAAATACATTTCCTGGCCAAAATCATACGAGGTTAGATGTATTTGCAGTGCCTCAAGATGGAGTATAAATATGGCTAAATTTTAATGTGTGAATCAATCCAGATTTTATTTTGAACTAATGGCCAACATTGTCCATGCCTCTCAATATTTTGACATGATGCTATCCAAATACGGGGAAAAAATGCACCTCTCCCTGATTGCTCCAAATTCATCTTCTTACAAAGGATACTATACTGTACTCATGAACCAGTGAACTGCTTCAATTATGTGGAAAGAGTGAGTAGTTAAGGAAAGGTACATGCCATGCAATAAATGAAACACTTGTGCCTAAAATGGACTGCATTGCCAGAATGTGAATTCACCATGTTTACTGGGATCCTGCCAGATCAGAAGGTAATAAGTTAATGCCACCATCAAAGACTTTCTAAAAGTTCTCTGCTTGCCTATCAACTCCATCTTAAATGTAATTCTGTTTTTCAATTATACAATATAATTTGCTATCTAAAGGCTGGTATCCAAAACCCAGTGATTTGCATTTTTAATTATATTTTTTAATGACCCTTTATAAATACTTGAATAGCATGTGATTCTCTTTCATGCATCATAATGTAAACTATTTCTGTACTTTTCAGTGGTTTTATTTTCGCAATTTGATTATTGTCTATTATATATTATATGTAATATGGATTTACTATGTCAATCAAACCCAAACCTGCAAGTATGTCTGCTACAGTTTAGCCACCCACTATTAAAGGGGGCAGTAATCAATTACTCTTTTTTATATAAATATGATCACTTGCCAGGTAGGAAGGGGGAATTGTTTAAAAATACATACTTTAATTTTGGTTTTATAAGCTGAGGGTGGCAAGTTTATTACACCATTTAAGTTTTCAAATCATTCTTGCCAACCATTAGCACTATGTTCACAAATATTAATGTGAATAAACATATTAATTATGTACTCTCATTTAATATATATGTTGTAGTCTGATGGGCACTTCCCCATCAGGCAACCATAATGTTTATTATATTTATTATTTCACTGATATAGCATATCTAAAAGTATACTTTTCTCTTTATGTTTAATGTATGTGGCAGTTATACATGATTGATAAAGAGTATCTCTTAGTCATTTAACATTTTCACTATTTTAATCTAGATTCAATAGTATGTAATAAAGCCTGTGTTTTAATGCAAGTTCGGCAAATCTTTCATACCAATACAGTTGAAATTCTCACATTATAGATATTAATTCAAATAACATTGTTATTGACTTCTGATTTTAAGCATTGTTTTTTCTTTTTTATTTAAAACTCGCTTTGTCATGTAGGTATGCCAGAACCCAAACCCACCAGATTCTCTCACTTAATGTCAGGAACAGGGCACAAGTTGACCCCGGTATGTATGGCTAAAAGTAGTGGAAGCTCTGCATGGGATGGCCACAGGACAGGAGACCCACTGCATCTCCCTGAAAGTCATCTTCAACAAAGCTGATTCCACAATAGATGTGGATAGTCAAATCCTTCTAAAAATAATGACGCTCTCTAACATAACACAGAGTTGGGTCAAAATCATAGATTTACCATTACGCTAGCACTACTATCATGTTTAGGTTTAAATATAAGATTAGGGATTTTTGTATGATTTAATGGTATGATCATCACTGAATGTGCAATCCTTAGTCATGCATTATTGTCATTAATTACAACAATAAAAATGATGCTTGTCGATTGAAATGATTGCTTTGTATACACATTATAACCCAATGGTCAAGCCCCAGACTTATTAATTTTTCATCTTATTATATCTATTAATAAAAAGATATAAATGTTGCTTTATCAACAATAGGTAATTCCATTAAACATTTCAACTTGCAAAGTCTTGAATAAAACTCCAACAGATATGTAACTATGTGTAGTGGGTGACCTTAAGGATAATAATAACTATATAAGCATGAGCCCAATATATTGTAAATAATCAGATCTGACTCCTTTTGAGTATTATTGCCAAGTCATAAAATTATTTATATCAATTTCTTTGTTAACTTAAATCCATTTAATTGTTGTGTTACTATTAAAGTCTGCCGTTATTAGCACATTAATAACTGCACCTGAGTAAACATGTTTAAAGTTTATAGAGATATATAGGTATCGAGTATAAATAAGATATGTGAACCAATTATACATATGTGTTCATCTATTTATCATGTCAGTCAGGGAATCAATGTGCAAATCTGAAAATAATAACTCTGTGTAATCATTTTATTATTGTTGTTACTGAACTATATTATAAATTCATCCAGTTGTTTGAGTCATTGCAGTGTCCATTCCACTTTCTACAATTATTCCAGTTAGAAATGGTTAGAGATAGATCATGAAATCTAATTATTATGCATTATATGGGTAATTTTAAATGACCCTCAGCTATATGCTGCATCATGAATTCATGTTTATGTGTAATTGAGTCAAAGGTTTTGCCATGGTGTCATGTTTCATTTAGAGTTCTCTGGTTTCACCATTGCAATTATGAGTGGAGTATGATAAAAATTCATCTGTTGTCATCAGAAATGTTGCACATAAGGGCAGAATTCATGTTTTCTCCTGACATATGTATCTCAGGCATAAGTGGATTTGAGGTACTGGTGTACAGGTTTTGGTTCATGTCAAATGAACATACAAATTCAAACAGTACAGGCTTTTTCTCATGGGTTTGGACACCTAATCAAAGAGCCAGTAACCCATTACCCATGACACTGAGTAATAATTTTTGCTTATCACAAATCTGATATCTACACCATGACATCTGTGAACACACACACACATATATATATATATATATTCTAACAAAATGAATTTAAGAGCCATTTCTAACTAAAAGTATTGGTTTTTGAAAGATGAAAATTTTCTTAAATATAAATTAATGACAGATGCATTTCTTCAGTATCAATTAAATATGCAATGCATCAATTATATATATTCTAGTATAATAAGTATAGATTAAATAATTTCTAAGTATAGATTTAATACAATAATTTCTCAAATATAATGTATAGACTAATATATTTCATATGTATATATTAAATACAATCTCCTTCATGCGACCGCGTTACAAGCCAATTGTAACTAAATAAAATCAATTTAAACAAATGAAAATTTATTCTTTATATTGTTAACTTTATAAAAACTTATTAAATTATTAACTCTGATAAAAGAGTTGATGATCTTGCTCACTGGACAAAGAAGTTTTTGCCTCATTTAGTTTGTTTGGGAGAGACAAAATTACATATTAATTCAAATCAAAATATAATTGACAAATTGCACAGATTAGGCTATTTTCATTATTCTACATCTAATAGCCCATCAGCTGAGGTTGCTTTTTTTATTCCTTTCCAATCTCTGATACAAAATTTCAGAATTAGCTTTTTAAACTCTAATTTAATCTTTATAACCATTTGTATAAACTCTTTCAAATTCAATGTAGTTTTTCTCTACTTAAACAAAGATATTGGGCTCATTCATAATCAAATACATCTCATTAATTTAGGACTTATCTCAAATCCTTTTCCTACAATTCTTCTTGGAGACTTCAACTCTACTTATGACTGTTTCAATTCAAAATTTTTACACCTTCTAAATTCTCATTTCATGTGTGCACAGGGTTTTTTCCCACATGATGCATGTTCATTTTATATAAAGAAATTTTCTTCTCTTATAGACCTATTATATTACTCTCCGGAACTGCACTTCAATCCATCTTTCCAACCATTACCTTTCTCTGATCATCATGCTATTATGCTTGATCTAACATTAGACTTACCCAATCAAACCTGTACACACCTTAAATCTACAATAAAAATTTTGCTAAAATCTGCTGCACCAGAGGCGATTATCTCTGAAGCTTATATTTTTTTCAAGAAAATAGACATCCTAGCTCTTCCACCAGCTGAATCTTGGTTTGCTTTTATAAATATTCTTAGTTCTTTGATTTCTCATTACACCAGAAAGAATAAAGGGCCGATTGGGTTACTTAAGAAAGCAGATAGCTTAATTACAACATTGAAAGATATACCTCCAACACCAGCATCTGTACAGGTTATTATTGACCTGAAGCAACAATATGTAGAGACACACCAAATCCTAATAGACTATCTGGCTACTAAAAAGGCAAGGCTTTACCTCTCTAAACATCATAACTTCTCAAGGGGATATATAAGGTGGGCTATGGGTTTTCAAAGTAAATCTAAAATTCCATCAGCAATCACAGTGAATAATATAATTTTCTCAGGTAATAGCATGATTTTACAAATTTTAAATCATTATAAATGCAAGCTAGTAGATGTTTCACAGAATTTGGTGCTTGATACATCTATATATTCTTGTGAGACAATTCATGGTACAAGTAATGATGATATTAGAGCTAAACTCTCATCCATGCCTGATAGAATACACCCTGGAATCCATGGAATACCAAAATTCATGTTCAAACATCTTGAAGCCTTCACAGTACCAATAGTGAGTAGAATGATTGATCTACTTGCCTAAGGTCCTCTTACAATTGATCAACTCTATCCCATTGCGATGGTCCCATTTCTTAAGAGTTCTATTATACCATCACCTCTGGAGAACCTTAGACCAATCTTGATAACTCCATTGATATTAAACTGATTGAAGCAATTATCAAAGATAAAATTCAAAATCTCATTCTGCCTTTTATCTCTAGTTTTCAATTTGCAAAGAAAGGTAGTTCCACAGCTGAAGCACTCTGCCTATTCAGATTAATTACGGATTATACAAGAAAAAATAAAAAGTCAAAGCCAATAGTTGTCCAACTTGATATTTCATCTGCTTTTGACTCAGTCAGAATTCCTCAACTAATACATCTTCTAAGTGGTCTGAAGATTCTCACTGGTATAATTAACATCATTACTAACCTTCTATTAAACAGATATATTGCAATTTCATTAAATGGAAAAATTTCAAACTCATTCACACCTACCAAGTCGATTCCACAGGGTTCTCCTCTTAGTCCCTTACTCTTCATTCTATATATATAAATCCATTCCTTAAATCTTTAGAGATGAATCTTCCTGGATTGTACATTCCTGGTATCAATAAATCCATTCATCACATATCCTACATGGATGATGTGGCAGTGTTCTTACCATCTAGAAAATTCATACCGAAACTAATTCAAATTATGGACAATTTCACCATAGAGTCAGGTCTTGCATTTAACCTTAGAAAATCTGCTGTATGGAGACTTTCATCTGGAAAATCCATTCCATCCCTTTTCACAGCTATGCCACAAACATTTTTGGGCTTACCAATGAATCTCTCTCATGCAGCAATGAGGAAATTAATACAAGATACTATCATGAATTCTGCAAGAAAAATAATTGATTCACTTTCAAAAGTTTATACATCATTATTTGCAAAAGCAGCCCTACTCAACATGTTACTGTTCCCCAGAATTGCTTACTACATGCCGTTCATTAAATTCTCATCAAAATTTATCCAGAATATAAACTCTCTTTGCTCTAGATTAATGTGGAAAGGTAAAACTGTTGCTATTAGCTTAAGAAGAGTGCAGAGACCAACAAGACTTAATGGCTTGTCACTGCATTCACTTCATGTTCTTTGTCTACAGAAATCAAATAACCTCATTACAAGACTTAATGGGATTTTTCCTGGTGACTCACCTTTTTTATCTATTCATCTTACAGATACTCCACCTCCAATTAATGATGGTTGGCTGACACAAGTCTTAATTGACATTGAAAAAATTCTCACACCTTTAATTCAAAAAAAACCAACGAAACTTCGTTATTGGGATGCCTATCTTCTTTTTTTTCAACAAATATCCTAGATCATAGCATTCTCACCTGTACAAACTTTGCCATTATAAAGAAATATAAAAGATGTAATCTAGAGCCAAGCTAAATCTCAATGCCCTTCCAACAAGCCACTTTCTTGTGATGTATAGAGGTTTTTCATCTTTGGACCCTGTTTCTCACTCTGCCATAGGAAGGATGATACCATATTTCACATTTTCAATGATTGTTCCTCTCTTCAGGGCTGTAGAATATTGACTAATAAAATTTATACACCAAAACATCCAATTATCAACACACTCATAAAAGGTTTTGCTTATGGGGATTTTGCAATTATAAGAAGTGCAACTTTCATCACTTTCTGTCTATGGTTTGTCAGATGCTTCGTAATCTTCAAGTCTGTTATACCTGATCCAACATTAATTTTTTTTACAAAAATTAAAAGATATCAAAGAAAGAGATTTGAAGTTAGCTCCTCACCTAATAGCAAATTCCAAATGGAATCTTATTAATATTGGACATTAAGTAATTTAACGGTAAATGTATTGCCAAATTTAATGTTATTTTATAATTTTTTCTTTATTGTAAACATAGTTGAATAAACCTGTTTTTGATACTAACTTATTTTTTATTTTTAAATAAATTTTATTGTGACTAATACACTTGTTTAAGCCATGTAAGGCCAATGGATACAGTCTGCTGTTTTAGTTGGGGTTCATATGAATTCCATTGAAACGCTTGTCATCTAAGTTGTTAGGTGTCTCATTTATGGGGCAATCCTTCTATATAGTCCCCATGCGTTTTTGAATAAGAATTTAGTGGCCATTATTAAGTCCTTTGCCTGCAACTTTTCCAGCTGGAGGTTGAATATTCCAAATGGATCAGGTCTGGGTGTTGTGAATTTGGAACTGCATCTGGCCATCCATAGGGCATATGAGATAAATATAGCCATACGGATGACTGGGAAGTCACCGGAGTGCAAGCAGCTCTTAAGGTCTAGGATCTTGAGGAGAGGAATGCTACATTCCATACTAATGGATCTCCTGATGTCGTGATATCCTGGGCAAAGAGACATGATGTGTTCGAAGGTTTCATCACCTCTTTGACAGAGATAGCATGTTGGCTCTATCTTTGTCATGTATCTTCTGTAATGTAGGAACCAGCTTGTTGGAATTATGCCAAGATTTATTTTTATAATGTGATCCAAAAGCTTTGGTTCCATTACAAGGTGTTTAAAAGTTTTCATAATTCTGTGATTGGTCTGGCCTAGTTGTATTCGGATAGTTATTGGCTCTGGATTCAGTAGTGCATGTGCTTCCCAGATGTTGATCTTTTTCTGGAGGGCCAAGATGGAATTGCCGTTGTGTCTGAGAAGCTTGCTAATGATGTAGTTTATCCAGGCCATGTGTGGAGGTGGTGGTCTATCTGTGGGTATTATGGGGTTTATTATGACAGCTGTGGAGTATTTTTTTATCAGGCTGTACACTAGGGAGTGTTGTTTCTGGTGCATTATAGTGTTTACTGAATGGAGGGACAGCCCATTGAGTTTCTTGTGTTGAAATAAACGAGCTGAGCCGATTAAAGGTGTTCGGCCCATCCAGATGATTTGGTTGCAAATCCTTTGGATTTGGGTATTGAAGGATTTGTTAAGCGAAATTATTGGTAGGTAGTAATTGATCTTGCTCATTATTTTTGCATTTATTAGGGCTATTTTTCCTTGAAAAGAGAGATATGTTTTGGCTATTGATTTTGCAAATTTGGTAGCTTCTTCCAGTAGATAGTTGCGAAGGGCAGGAGACATGGCATTGAATGACATATGAATTGGGAATCCCAGGTAGGGTTGGGGCTGTGCAAGGAAATCTGATTTGATGCATTTGCCTGAGTTGATACACCAAGCCGAGGATTTTTGGAGGTTAATTGAAAGTTTAAATTTGTTAGTATAATTGGTGATTATGTTGTATAAGGCAGGAAGAGATTTACGTGAAGGCAGGATGACAAGAATATCATCCATATAGGCAAAAGTGTTAATGCTCTTACTGAGACGGGGGACGAATACTCCTGGAAGCTTTTCAAGTTCTAGCAGCAGTGGGTTAATGTACTTGATGAATAATAAGCCACTCAGTGGGGACCCCTGTGGGATGGAATTTGCAGGAGTGAATCCTTCTGAGTACAATCCATTAGCTGAAATATGGATGAACCGGTTGTTCAGTAGGTTGTCTAAAATTTGTATGATTTGTGTTGGGATTTCGGAATCTGCTAAGGTGTTAAGGAGGATACCTACATCCACAGAATCAAATGCTTCTGCAATGTCCAACTGGATGGCAATCGGTTTTGTGTGTCTGTTTGCTCTAATATGGTCGAAAAGGATTTTAATTTCACCCATTGCCTTGAGAAGGGAGGAACCTTTTCTGGCATATTGAGAGGGTGATATATCTTGTAATATGATGCTTTGATATTTCTCTTTGATGACCCCTTCAATAATTTTAAAGAGGATGGGTGTCATTGAAATCAGTCTAATGCTATTGATTAGTGTCGGATCACGGTTTTTCTTGAGGAATGGCACCATGGCGATGGGGTAGAATTGAGGTAGCACATGCTGCCCTGTGGCCAGATGGTTTAGCACACCTAGAGTAATGTGGCTTGTGAAGTGGCTTAAATGGTTAAAAACAAATCTGGGAATGCCGTGCATGCCCGGGTGGACATTTTTGGGTAGACTGAGGAGATGGTTTTTGATATCCTCCAATGTGATTCCATGTTTCGCTTCAGTGGTGGAACAATCCCATTCAGCACGTGAAGGAATCATGTGCCCTTGAAAGTGATTTTTGTAGTGGTTGTTAATGTGTTGAAGCATTTGAACTCCCACAATTTGTCTGTCTTTGACGAGGAAAGAGGCTGGAATTTGCTGCTTGGATTTTGCCCCCAGAGCCCATCGAAGGTAACCATGGGTCCAGCAGTGTTGGGCAGGTAGGAAGAGTTTAGCATTTTTGGTAGCAATTATTTCAGCAATCTGTGCTTGTTTGGCTTTATACCAACCTTTCAGTGCGATTAATTTGTCTATGTTGTTGCCTTGAGGAATAAAGGCTTTAATTTGTGTGTGTAATATGTCGAGGTCTCTCATTAGTGAGGTAGGGCCTTTCAGTTTGCTTGTATGATGGCTTATTAAAAATTCCAAAATACCGATAAAACAAGCCCAAGCTTCCATCGGATGTAGTTCCAGTATCTTAATTTTATGAAACAAAATGTATGCTTCAGAATAGAAAGCTTCTGTTGTATTGGCTTGAGTGTACAGCCTGAGACTTTTGTGAGAGGTGGTGAGGATGTTTTCTTCCAGCTCAATCAAGGTGGTAATGGTATAGTGGTCTGAAAAGGCCACTGGACTGAAATGAGCACTGAGTTTGTGGTGGAGCTGAGGAGAGTTGAACAGGAGGTCAATTAATGTCTGAGTGGTTTTTGTGTAGAATGAGAAGGCTTGAGAGGGAAAGAAGTCTCTCCCATTAAGTAGTGTCTTGTTTAGTAGACATAAATATTTGTTGGTGTAGTGTTCATAGGAGGTGTTGAAGTCTCCTAGGAATATTACTGGAGCATTGTTATTAGATGTGATTAGATTGACTGTTTGTATGATCCGGTTATGGATGGAAGGGTTATTGGGGCTGTACACAAAGATTGCCTTGAAAATGCAGTTATTATAATTTAGATTGATTGCTATGAGGTTATGGTCATTGTAGATAATTTTGAATGAAGTTGGAGCTCTGATGTTACTTATAATTACACCGACGCCACCAGACGCATAAAGGCCAGTGGATAGATGGGTGAACCCTAGCTTGTTCAGTTCATTTTTGATGTAATTGTGAGAGTTATGATGGTATTTCATCTCACCAATGAACATGATGTGGGGTGAGGTTGCAATGAAAAAATGCCTAATGGCATTGATTCACCCGAGGGAGTTGAGACCTTGGACGTTGATGGCTACGACCTTACAGCAGTTACTAGACATTGACAGTGTAGTTGCCAAGGCTTACTGCAGCTAGTGAGTTAAGTAGGGGATCGTCCACTTCTGTAGCATGAATAAGATGGTGTTCTTTGATGTACTGAAGGCTTGGTGAGTTAGCCAGTTCAGAGATATTTGTGTGAATGGTCTGTGTACTAGATGAATGAGGTATATTCCAAACTTTCCTTTTCTTTTCCAGGGCAGTCTTGGCCTCTGTAGTGGATGTTGATTTTTGAAGTTTATGAGTTGGTATGGTATTATTTAGACATGGGTAATCTTCATCAGAGCTGACTTGGGGAGGTTCGATGGATTTCCTTTTGTTCCTAGTGGAGCTAGATGTATCACATTCCATTTCATCATCATAGGTCAGAGAAGGTTCCTGAACATGGGTTATAGAATTGTGGGAATTGGATTTTAATGTGCTAATAGTAGGGTTACAGTCTGTAGAGGGGGGTTTGTTTTTTATTTTGGACTCTTGTGTATTTTTTCGATTCTTGGTTTTTGTGCTACTAGAACTGAGAATTGTGTTATCATTTGTCTTGGAGAATTGTGTTTGAAGTTCTGATGAAAGAGGTTCATTGTCTGTTATGGTGGAATTGATAGCATAAGTTGGATGTTTTTGCTGTGGATAGGTCAAGAAATACTGATCATTGGATTCTTCATTCTTTGTGAGTCTCGGTGTTGTGTGATGTGAAAAGTTGTAGCCTTTGTGAGGTATACTTTGGGTGGTGGTTATGTTGCTTTTATGAATTTTTTGGTTGCTGTTCTTACTTGGTAGTTCTGTAGGGCTGTTGGGTCTACTTGTGATTTCTTCATGTTGTTGTGACAGTTGAGTTTGTATGTGTTGTGGGTTTTTTGCTACTGTGGGCCTGCATTTGTGGTTACAGCCTTTATTGACTCCACACGAGCTGCAGATGCGATTGGTGCAGTCTTTGATAAGGTGGGTTCTCTGACCGCACTGCGTCTGATTCCCACAAAAGACAAAACCATAGAGCAGCATTTTGCATTGGCAATGATTGGAATGTCTGTTGGCACAACTCCCTTGCTCAGTTGGAGCTTAAAGGTGGCCATGTTGGAAAGGATTGATTTAAATTCCTTGTCAATGGGAAGATATGAAAATCTGACTACTTTGCCATAGGGTTGAAGCATTTCTTGCAGAAGCGATTCTTCTAGGCCACTAATGCAGTTTTTTTATGAATCCTGTTAGAATGGAGGATCTGGAGATGTTGATTGGTATAAGGATATTTTGTCTAGTATTCTGGTGCTATTTTTGAAGGTGTTCCTGCTGGCCCAGGATTTAAATTCTACTGCTATGTATCTGTCATTAGGGTGCAGCAGGACTCTGTGTACTTCTTCAGTTAGTCCTTCTTGTCTTATATGGTCCAGTAAAGCATGGACAGGGAATTTGTATAGTCCACAGCTTGAATCTGTAACCACCAATATCACACTCTTGTCATTGCAATAGTTTGCTAGTGATTTAAGGAGTGGCATCGGGATGGTATGATTAAAGTTTTGGACAACTTCTTGAAGCTGTAGTTCAGATAATTGTTGAGCTGGAGTTGCAGAATTGTTAAGCTCTGGATGTCCAGAATCAGCTTGGTTATTCTCATCTTGATTCATTGTTTCGAAGATGTCTATTTCTTCAGCTTCAGAATAAAGTGCATCATCATGTTGGGACTTTGGGAGACTTGTAGGTATTGACATATTAGGTTGGTGTAATTTATCTGAGTGTATCTCTGGTCTAGTTGAGGCCCTAACCACACTAGCATAGGACCTAGAGTTATTTGTCCATACTGTGTATTCTGACTGGTGTTGTGCACTTGGATCAGAGTATATACGTTTGTTTGGGGAGGTCACTTTTGCTGAGGTTTTATTGTTAGATGTTGATCTGTGGAAAATCATATTAGGTATATGTATTTCTGTTATTGGCCTTTGCTCTGTAGGCAGAGCTGAGACTGGATGGGAAGTGCAAGGGTCTGAGCCAGATGGATTATTTGAAGAGGGTATGCTCTTCTGTTTCTTGTAGATAGAAAGGCTTGTCTGTTTACAGGGTATAAATATTGGTCTGTCTTCAAAATCTGTCTGTTCAGGTGTATCTGTAGCTTTTGGATCAAGTAGGTGTGATGTGCTCTTGGTATGTTTGGTATGGTGGTTTACAGGTGAAGCAGAGTATGTGTTTGCCTGCTCTTCTAGTTGCTGTGGAGGAAAGGCATATCTTTGGTCATCTGTATTCCTCAACCCAGTGTTGTTAGGAGTTATACTGTTTATTTTTGTTTTATTGTGTGATTGCAATTTACTCTCAATGTTGACTGGCAGTGTTATATTTGAGCTGTGGCTTTTATTGTAAACAATATTGTGTGAAGACTCCATGTTAAAATGTGTATGATCGATCGTGTAATTTGTGACAGACTGCCTGTCAGGGTTGTTTGCAAGAGCAAGAACTGAGATTGATTTACGTATGGAGTGATTGAGATGCCTAGAATCTATATTTGCTGATACAGCACTATTTTCCGGTTTGTCTATTTTGTTAGTATTAGCTGCAAGTTCGTCGACATGCAGCAGCAGAGCGTTTGTCGAATTATCTTTTCCGGTAGTGTTTTTTTTTGCCGCTGCTGTGTTAGTGCCATTAGTATATGAGCTGCTTAAGTCATCATATTCCATGCCCATTGAACCCTCAGAAATTTTACTGTTAAGGCCGCTGCCGTGGATATCTGGACATTTCGTCACATTAGAAGCTACACGAGAAAATAATTCCTTGTATTTGAGTTGTTGTGTTTTATTAAAATTGTTGATATTATCGTGTTGTATGTTAGCACTTTTTTTTCCCTTAGATTCAGTTTTGCCATCACTGAGCCATGTTTGTTTGCTCTCGTAAGTAACTATTTCTTTTTTATTTTTAGTAGGATTGGGTGTTTTGTATTCTAAATTAGTGTGTTTTTCAGTACAAGGTAAACTAGTATTAATATTATTGGTGTTATTGTCCTTACTATCAGGGTTTTTTAATTCTGTAGCATTATAGCAATTAATGTTAGTGTTAGCATTGTTAGACTCCATTTTACTTTTTTCTGTTAAAACGGTTTGCACAGGGACGGAACTTGCGGGGTCCGCTGACTTATTGTTAATGGTAGAAACTTGATTTTTTTTTTTGTATTTTGATATTGTGTCGACGATGGAGCTTATCTATAGTGTTAGATTTTTTTGATTTCTTGGTTTTATAGGTTATTTTACATGATTTACGGTGATCCAATATGGCGCCGCTTGCAAAAACCTCCGTAGTGTGTATAGATTTTTTTTTGCCTTCCTATTTTTAGCTAATTTATTATTATTGCTGTTTATAGTGTAGGATTGCAATTTTTCCCCTTAGTTTGATTTAGAATTAATAGCTGTTGAATTTTGTTTAGTAGCATTCAGCTTTGTTGTGTCTATTTTTATGTTAGTATAATTCTGATTTATAGGCAGGTTAGCGTCATACGATGCCATTACTGTTTTATCGATAAAAGCTGTTTGAATAGGGTCGAACTTTGCAGAGGCTGTGGTATTACTATCAGTGATATAAACCAGATTTTTTTTGTGTGTATTGATACCATTATGATCAATGAGCTTGTCCCTATAGTTAGAGAAATTCTCTGTAGCGACTATAGATTTTTTTTCCAAATTTGTTTCCACCGTCATATTTTTATTTTTGTTATTTATGGGGAGTTCTGAGTTTTAATTTACATATGTTTTGATATTGTTTATTACCATATCCTGCTTCAGTATATCAAGCTGTGTTGTATCTGCATCTGATTTTACTGTAAAACTCTGATTTATTAACGATGTAGCATCCAGCATATCTTTATCGGGAATAGCAGCATCGGCAACTGTAGCAGTTAGAAAGCAAGAAGAGTCGATTTCAGAACAATCTGCAGAAGTTTCGTTGCTTGTATATGATTCTACTTGAATATTATTTTGTACATTAATATCAATAAAAATGTTTTTATTGTAATTGTTTGATTTCTTGATTTTAATTTTGCTTATGGCATCCAAGTCTTGCTGTGAAAATGGGGTATCGTCTCCGAGGTAATTGTTGTCCTTAATATTTGACACTTGTGTGTGTTTTTTAATATTATATTTATTTAGTCTTAAACTTAAATTACGAAGGTTATATACAGTATGACATTTAGATGAGTCTGTAGATTTATGATTATAACGATTTTTTAAACTATCATGTAGAATGAATTGGGAATTATCACCCAAGCTAGGTTCTATATTAAAATCTTCCGCAACAGAAATACTAGGTTTAGTACTTATAAGATTTTTGTATGATATTGCTTCGTTAGCTATGAGCATTTTCCTAAGATTAATGCTAGTTCTGGAGTGTTTGGCTGTTGGAGATTTATTAGAGTCTATATTGTGTAATACGCTGAGCGGATCAGAATTAAGGTCAACATCATTGGATGAAATGTAGTCTATGATTGCACCCGGCCTTACCGTAAGGTTAGCTTCATCGAAGCTAGCTAATTGTTGCATTTCAATATTAGTAGGGCACACTTTATCTGATATATTAAGAAAGATATTCTTGTCTATATCTCCTAACTGTAAGTTAGAGTTATTATGAACCATGTGGATGGTAGACGTTTGCTCCGTCGAACTTCCCGGCGTGATTATGTCTGGCATGTTCTGTGTTAGGCCTTCAATAATGTTTGTGAAAGTTTTACTATTCACGAAGTGCCTTTTTGATTTCATTTTATTGTTTTTTGAATTATACTGTATAATAGATCTGAGTTCTGAATTATTACCATTATTTCTAAGGGAATTATGTTGATCATGTAATTTATATAGATTCCTAGTAGGTCTAGCTTTTTTATTTTCGTTAGCGATTTTAGACATATAATGTAAGCTATTTGATGTTTCAACCCAGGGCTTAAATTGTGCCCTTAATTTAGGGATATGGGAGGAATCCTCCACATCCATTATACTAGAAAATTAAAAAAACTTACCTTAATGTAGTAAGGCTTCCACTGTTAAATTATTATGATTTTTCAGACACTTTTTTAAAAATTATTTGAGGAGCAGAGATGAATGGTGTCCAGCTTGTAGAAACGTAGGTGGCGCTCTAGCCATGAAATGCATTTTGCAATCTCTCGATCGGTCATTGGCATAGTATTTTAAATATAACTAAAACGATTGGGAGAGCTTACAAATATCATATATATATATATATATATTATTGGATAGTTTAAGCTAATTATAACTTTATTTTAACCAATGAGAATTTTATTCAAATGATCGCACATCCACGTTATGGATTGATTATACTATACTTAAATCTATACGGCATTTACACACTTGCAGATAAATTGCATGCCAATTACAACATTTTAAGGATGGATTGATGGATACTTCATCATTCCCAGCTGACACTAGTTCTGAGGCCTACTGAGAGATGATGATGATACAGAATATCTATAAGCTTAATTGCCAGGGCACCAAATTGCAACTCTAATACAATATAAACGTTAAATCTCAATTCAATACTCTTAGTAATAATATTTCATGAATGGGTTAATACACAATCGATTTAGAGAACACTGAGAATGCATTAAAATTGACAATATTAATATCTTTAAGAATTCCTGTTATTCTCAGTGCATTCCCCATTCACTATGATTAAAGCTACAATTAAATTTTATTCTAATTATAAAGTTTTTTATTCATCTCCACCTTCCTGATCCACCCCTCCATCAACTTCACATCCATATGTCTATTACCCTATTATTTATTTGACTATTAAAAATTTACATTTTTTTCTACTAGCTAATTTCTCTCATCATAATCTCTTCTCAGGGTTTATCGAATAATTAGGTGTGGAAATTGAATAAGCTACGACAGATTATTGGTGATAAACACTTCTCTCATGATCACCCCCAAGGTGATCTCGGTTATCTTTAATGCAATTTAATATCAATTTACATTAAAGTTCGGAATATTTTTAAGCTTATTAAAATTTTTATAAACACATCATAAAACATAGTCGCAATTATAACAAAATTATATAAAAACAAAATGTGTCTAGAGAGGGTTTGAATACAATGGATGGGGAAAGGATTTTATGCCCACTCTCTGCACTCGCTATCACTCAATACTATCTCTATTCATAATTTATACTTCAACAATATTAAATTATTTGGTAATTTTAAGTATTTGAAATTAACCTTTTAAATAATTTTACTAAATATTAATTATGTACATGATAATTCAAATATTAATAATAATATATTGATGTATGATTGGATTGGAAACATCCAGGTAATAATAACCCACAAAAACATGGAGACACACAAATTTTATTTAAACAAATAACAAATTTTATTTAACAAACTATAATTCAATACAAAAAAACATATACATTATATTTACGCTTTCATTTTATCTTAAATCTAGTGAATACCAATTTCTGTTATGTTCAATGCTTTCTCTTTTATTACTGATATATTTTAGAAAATACATAATCGATTTCTCACCTAATTAAATTTAATAATTTTAGTTAACAAATCTAAAGTTGATCTTCCCTCGCAAATTTCTTGGTCTTATCCTATCATCCTGATTAAATATTGTTTTGCCCTAATCTTTACAACAGAGATATCTTAATAATAGTGAGACTAAGTCATTGCAAATAAATTGGCATGAAGATCAAACATCATCATAGTGCACTCTCTATGCTCATGTTCTTATGACACAATAATATTTTAACAATACTCCCTTTCCAGCGATGTTCTCAGCTGGCCATGTAAATATTTATTAAATAAATTTATATATGCATTGCTCACTCTTAGGCTTAAACATTTGTAAGTTTTATTTAACCCTTAACATTTATTGACTTAATTATTTTTGACTCGAATGCTAAACCCAATCTACAAAAACAATATTCAAATACACCAATCGCACATACATTATCTGCATTCATTCTGACATTAAATTGAGTTTGTGACCTGGTGTCCCATACTTATAATAATGCTTATCATGGCTATCCTCTCATTCACATGTAAGGAATATCAAATATTAATATGAGGCAGGCAGTGACCCGAATAAGAGAGAACATTTTTACTAAGGTTGAGATATGCTAAAATTTTTATTGCTAGTCATATAAAAACATAGGTATACCAATTACCTCTGGCCATCAAAATAAGAAACCTTCTTATGGTGTAGAGAATACTCAAGTGGGAAAACTCTTCCACTGGGTTAATGAATATCACATAAATCTTAGTGAGCTAGACTTCACTGAGTTTGTGGAGATCTTTATCTATCCACACACATACAGGTCAAAACATCAAATTATACAAGTAAAACTTTCATCTTTTTACTATTCTTGTGACTAGTGTACTGGAATATGAGCCCATAAATTTTCCAAGCATAAATCAGCTTGTTTCTGGCCTTAAATCTATGATAACAATAATAATAAACAATAAAAAATGTGTATAAAATTCTCAAAACTATTTCGATGCACTTTTATAAGAAACTGATGATGTTAATAGACAAGCAATTCATCTAAAAGTCTTGAGCATTTGACAATAACTTCTGGTGCTAATAATAATATCTCTAAGTGTTTTTTTTAAATTAAAAAAAATTGTTTGTAAAGCATTTTAAATAAGGCATATCAGAACAACATGATATAAATTTCACCTACTCCCCAAAATGACAATAATAGCGAAAGCATTTAAATAAACATATATAAAATCATCTGAAATCAATCTCTACCCACAAAATAATACAATGGTAATTATAACATGAATTAATTTTTAAAATAGATGATATACATGATACACTACAAAGAAAGAAATTTTTTTATATATTAAATGTCCTACATACATAAAGAGCGAATAATAAAAAAAAAGTATACTTATATAAGTCTTTTAGGGGATCTCCTTCCAGGTTCATGATTTCTACTTTTCGTTTCTTTTTTTTTTCCATTCCTCCTTGACCAGTTTATAAGAGCATATAAGTCCTTGTAGTAAAAAGTTCTTTTGATAGTTTGGTTACTCCGGCATTATATATACAATTTTTATTTTGCTGAGCGCATTCCTCATTTCCAACTCTATGTCGATTACCTTTAAACTTTTTAATTTTCTGCAGGTTTCAGTTAAACAGCCTTCATTTAACTTTTTCACAATATTAGTCTGTTTTTGATTGTCCTTTTCCAATTTTAATTTCATTTTATATATTTAAATTTACTTAGATATATATCAAACTTTTGAGTTTTAAATTTTACTATTTGCATATATAAAAATGATATTAAACTCAAATTTTAACTTCTGTGGTTTACATTTTTATTACCATCTGTTGACTAGTTGACTTCTGGAGGTTAAAGATGTGTGTGCCCACTTAAAATTTACTCACTATACATTGTCTTCTCTTAAGACAATGTTAGATTTAGACAAGTAATTTTGAAGAAACAAAGTACAATAAAAACGATTTTAAATTTTATAAAACAGTTTTTCTCTCAGTCAATGCAAGAATACTGTCGCAGATCAGCAAGTTTAAAAACAAAAGAGTTTTTTTATTAAACAGAGGTTTTTATAGAGAAAACCCACCTGCTCACTTTCTCTTTCTTAATTAATTGACATGTTCCTCCTTCTCAATTAATTTTAACCTTTTTGCTCTTTCAGAAAACCAGGCCCACATTCCCAATCTGTATCTTAAACAGACACAATTAACCCTACAATTTAACAGGTTTAATTGCCAATTAATTTTGACATTTTACAGGCTATTTATTGTTAATGGTCTAAATTAATGGTCCACTTAAATTCCTTGGTGAAATTTGGCATCAGCCAAATGCCTGTGTTTTTTAAAGACTGATAATTAACTGAGTAATATAACACCAATGAAACTTATACTCAAAAGTAAATAACAGAACAGTACTCTTACTTTTTCCATTTAATAATGAAACAAAATATATATTGCAGCTGTTTCTAACTCAGACTTTGAATTAAATTTGGCTGCTAATATTAAACTTATTAAAATGATTTTAATTTCTTGTTTAAAAATTGCTTTACAACATGATAAGAAATGATTATTGATTGTAAATTTTACAATCAAAATCTATAATTAGATTATATACACACACACATCACAGGTATATATTTTTTTTAATTAACCTTTAATGCTTTAATCCTTAATTATTATAACTACACTATTATTATTTACTTTCATGAACTGTTTCTTTATAACTCATTATAAAACAACTTTCACTCATCATCACTATCTAATGTAATTTTTAATAGTCACACATCTCCCTTTTCTTAGTCAACTTATCAACAAATGTATAAATTTTGCTTTTCTAATATGTTTTTAATATTAACTTGACCCATAAATAAAAATAAAATAATCCTCTGGTTATAAAAATATTAACAATAAATTTTTAGATTGCTTACTAAGTCAAACATATGTAACCCCTTATCAATATGGGTTCAAACTCGATCTTTGCTAAAATCTTTTCTTATTAAAGGAAAAAAATACATACATTATGAGAAAAATTTGGATGGAACCTTCTCTTTCATAGCTAACCTAAAAAGATGGAGCCTTGGACAAATCCAAGGGCTACAATATATATATATATATATATATATATATATATATATATTGTATATATATATATATATATATATATATATATATATATATACAATTTTGTGTATTGATGTATAAGTAGATCAATCTAGAAAATTATGGTTATATTAGATAAGATCTGAATATTGTCATGTAAAGATGATCATACTGCATTGGCATGGTTCCCAGTATCACTAATACTACTATATATTATGCCAAAAGGTCATTGAATTAGTAGGACACTGGAAGTTGTGATTCAAACACAGGAAATGAGTGACATAGTTAGCCGTTCTTTGTATAGAATTGTATATTCATACTATTTAATGATAACCTACTAATAACCAAATTTATAAGTCTGTTTCAGGTGTAAAAGAACATCCAAGATGAGAGGCCAAGAGATAAAAGCAGGAGCAAAGGAATGAGAAGTTGTATGCAAATGATCAGTATAATGGATTTAGCCAATATAGTTTTAATACCAATTAGGGTCATAAGTTATAACCAGGGCAAGCTACCATAACAAAGAAATCAGGACAAGTGTAGGAAGGTTTTGTGGGAGTAGGGCAGTATGGTGAAAGGCATGAGACTATTTGGGGGAACAAGGGTGGAAAGTGTACATCCCCTTGACACAGATATAAGAATAATTTTTTTCTCTGTGTATAATAAAAAACCACAACAAAATGAATCACCAGGAAACAGGTGGTGAGGATGGTGAGAAACCTATGGTTAAAGATGCCAGAAATATGGTGCAATGTAATGACAACAGAAGTGTGGGATATGATCAAATTGCATTGAGTGTAATAAAACCTATGGAAACAAGCCCAGAAATCATAATCAAGGAGCTGAGAAAGCTTTTATACAATATAGAATTATTACCAAGGATGGCAGCAATGGACCAAGCTCTAGTCACAATTATGCACAGCATAAGGCAGAGTATGATTGAAGAAAGACAAATATTTTTTTAAAAAAAACAAAATGAAGCAGCACAATGAGAATCAAAATTGGAGTTGGGAAAATCAGTGGAAGGCATCTGCAGGGAGTTGGACCAAATAAAAGTAGCATGGAAATTCACATCCAGTTGCAGAAAAGAACTGACATCAGAGAAGCACCAAATGTATAAAGCTCAGGGAAAATGCAAAAATCATTGCACAAGGAAGGTGAAGACAGGAAAAATGAATAGTTGCAACCAGAAGCCACATATTTTTGTGGAAGTGCAGGTTTTCTGTGGAGAACATGGAAAAACCCTCAGGAACACTTAGAGAGCCTAAGGAAACTATTTTTTCTATCTATCCATCCATGAAGAGCAAATGGAAATTGCAAGCCATTATTTAAAGAGGATTGCTAAATACTAGTGGCACTCATTGAAAATAAAATCTTCCACTTTCAGAGATTATGCATCATCTATATTGAGAAGTTTCTGGAATGAGAAGAGACAGCAGGGGATTCTACATACTATAACAACTGAAAAATACAATATAAATTACAAGGATACTCACACTCAGTTTTTTTTGTAGCAGGTGGTCAGTCTCAAGTGATTGACCACTTTTTTCTATTCAGATGCTCATATCATAAGGATTATTATGTATAATATGACACCCTCATTATAAAATATGAAGTTGGGCAACAAGATCACTGATGTTGAAGAAATTGCATACTTTATTATCTCTGTGGATGATAAACCTCTGGCCCTGTAAATACCCAAAAGAACTTGGAGACCTCACAAGGCAAAAATCAGACAGTGGGAAAAACAAAACTAACAGAAGAGTTCAGACAATACTAAAGTCATTACAAATAAAGTTTGTAAATATAAAACTAATTACAAACAACTTTTGGAATAAGGGAATATAATGGCATGGGATAACTTAGGAAAGGTAGCATAAATTAGATGCCATAGTATTCGCAAGGTCAATCCAATTCCAAAACTTGTTTGTTCTTTTGTCACTGGGATTTGAAAAAACGTTTTTTTTTAAACTTTTTTGTTTCCTCTGAGATGGGGAATATGAAGTTGTCAATCTGACATTCAGGTTGTGTTTCACAATCAAACCAATGTCTCATTACTAGACAAACTTGAAGCTCTGCTCTCCACATAAATGCATGTAACTTATTTCACTTAAAATTTATGTTTTAAATATTAAACTTAAATAGGTATCTATGAATATCTAAATTAATAAAAATAATTATTATGTAATATGGTTACAGTTAAGAGTCATGTATAGCACTTAAATGTATATATGCAATTTCTGAGGAAGTGTAATATCAAACTAAATATTACACTGATAATTTTTTTATCATCATATTTTTAATGTTCCCATTCTTTTATATATGTCTTAATATATGTATCTATATAATGGCAGCAAGAGATATTGCAACTTGTGTCAAAGATTTTTGAAAGCACTTAAAATAATTAAACATGCAGCAATCCATTAGTCAGATAAAACAAATCTATGTTGTTTATGTAATTTGTTTTTATAAGCTATTAGTGGAAAATTTATATTATAAAATCTTAGTGGAAAATTTATGTTTAAAATCTGTTTCTAAAACATAAAATAGATTTGGAACAATACACTTGAGAATTTATCAGCCTGTTTGCATCTTTTACTAAAAAAACAAAAACACATTTCCTGGCCAAAATCATGTGAGGTTAGCTGTATTTGCAGTGCCTCAGGTGACTTTGCTAAAACCATTCCTGAAAACAACAGGATGGAGCATAAATAGGGCTAAAATTTAATATGTGTATGAATTCATGTTTTATTCTGAACTAATGGCCAACATAGTCCACACCTCTCAAATTTCAACATGATGCTATCTGAGTAGAGGTAAAAAATGCACCTCTCATCAATGTCTTCAAAGTCATCTCCCTGAAAGAATGCTATCTTGTACTCATGAACTGTCTAACTGTTTCAATTATGTGGAATGATGGAATATTTAAAAGAAAGCTACCTATCATGCAACAAATGAAACAAATGTGTTCTATTATGATCCGCATTGCCAGAATATGAACTTGACAAGTTTACTGGGTCCCTGCCAAATCAAAAGGTAATAAGTTAATGCCACCATTAAAGACTTTCTAAATTTTTTTCTGCTTCCCTCTCAATTCCATCTTAAATTTAATTATGTTTGTCAATTATAAAATTTAATTATTTATCTAAAGGCTGGTATCAAAAACCCAGTGTTTGTATTTTTAATTGTATATTTTTATTTTTATTTTTCTTTAATAACTCTCTATAAAATCTTGAATAGCATGAGAATCTCTTTCACACCTCATAAGGTGAACTAATTCTATACTTTGATGTGGGTTTTGTTTGCAATTTTATTTTTTTATTTATATTATATGTAATCAAAAATGGAATTACTATGTCAATCAAACATAATCTCAGGAGTAAGAAGACAGTAATCAATAACTCTTTCTTTATTTAAATATGAATGCTTGGGAGGTTGGGGTAAATTTAAAAATATGTATTTTAATTTCAGTCTTATGAGCCAAGTGTAGCAAGTCCACTCCATCATTTCAGATTTCAAATCATTCTTGCCAACCATTAGTGCAAACTTCACAAATATTAATGTGAATAAATATATTATGTAGTCTCACTTATTATATATGTTACAGTCTGATGGTCAACTCCCCATCAAGGATCCATAATGTTTATTATATCTATTATTTTGCTGATATAGCAAAAAATGCAGGTATACTGTTCTACTTATGTTTAACATTTGTGGAATTACATATGATGGAAAAAAATGGGCATTCATCATTTAATGTTTCTGCTATTCTAATCTACATTCAGTATTATGAAAGGGAGCATGTGTGTTAATGCAAGTTCATTGATCATACTATAATGGGTGAAACTCTTACATTATAGGTATTAATTCAAATAACATCACTATTGACTTCTGATCTTAATTAATGTCAACATATGTTTTACTTTTTTATTTAAAACTTGCTTTGTCATGTGGGTATATCAGAAACTGAACCCACCAGATATTCTCACTTAATTTCAGAGAGAGGTTACAAATTGCCCCTGGGACATATGGCAAAAGTAGTGGATGTTCTGCATGGGATGACCCTGGGACAGCTGACCCATTGCATCTTCCTACATGACCTGCATGATGTCTTCAATAAAGCCGATTCCACTAAAGATGTGGATGTTCAACTCATTTCTAAAAAGCCGATTCCACTAAAGATGTGGATGTTCGACTCATTTCTAAAAATTATGAAGCACTCTCCAATGAAATAAAGATGGGTTGAAGTCATAGATTTAACATTACACGATCATGTTTAGATTTAAATATAAGCCTAGCAATCTTTGTGAGATGAAGGGTTATGATCATCACTGAATGTGTAATCCTTAGTAATGCATTGTCATTTATTACAACAAAAACAAACAAATGAAATCCATTTTCAAATGACCACTTTCCACACACATTATAATCCAAAGCTAAAGCCCCTGAATTATTGATCTGTCAACTTATTGAATCTATTAATAAAAAAATGTAAATGTTGCTTTATCAACAATAGATGATATCATTACACTATTCATCTTCTAAAGTCTTGAACAAAACCCCACCCAGTGTGTAACTATGAGCAGAGGGCAGCCTCAAAAATAATAATAACTGTACAAGCACAGGCTCAATATATTGTAAATAATCAGGTCTGGCTCCTTTCCTGTATTATAATTGGATCATACAATTGCTTATATCACTTTCTTACATAACTGTGGTACTTTTAATGGTTGTATTACTATTTAAGTCTATTATTATTTGCATATTAATAACTGTTACTGAGTAAAAACATTTAAAGATTATAGATATATATGGATATCTGAGTATAAATAACATATAATAAGTACATGTTCATCAATATATCATGTCCAACAGTGAATTGATGTGCAAAGCTGTAAATAATACCTCCATGTAATCATTTTATTATTATTATTACTAAACTATATTTTAAATATATCCAGTTGTTTGAGTCATTGCAGTGTCCATTCTATTTTCTACATTTATTCCAGTTACATATGGTTAGGACAAGGTCATCAAATCTAATTATTATGTATTATGTGGGTGATCTTAAATAAAAATGAGCCTCAGTCTATATATGTGTGCTATATCATGGGCTCATGTTCACATTTAATTAGTGAGAGGTTTTGCCATGGTATCATGTTTCATTTAGAGTTCACTGTTTTCTTTGCTGAGTCTATGGTTTGGGTATGATAAACATTCATCTGTTATCATTGAGATTGTTGCTCATAAGTTGTAGATCTAAAAACTGGGCATATAGGGCAGAATTCCTGATTACTCATGACATGTATATCTGTCATAAGTGAATTTGAAGTACTGGTGCTCAGGTTTTGGGTGATATTAAATGAACATGTAAATCTGACTGGTATAATGTAAAGTGTATGCTTACAATATATGTATATATTGAAATGCGATTGAGGGTTCATAAAAATTGTCTAAAAAATTATTAAAAAATAAAATTCTCCTAAATAACACCAAAGTTTTAAACTTGATTAATAAATCTATAAATAAGTTTATAAAAATCTGAAGAGTTTTTTAAAAAAAAAAACAGTTTGTTAAAAACCAATTAGTGAGTCTGAAGCAGGGAAGGGGTTTGCTTTAGAAATATCAAACTAAAACTTTTATAAAAAAAAGTTTAAAAACTTTTTTTTGTGTTTAAAAAAAAGAAGTTTGCTAAAAAACAATTGATTCATAGTTTTATGGGGAAAATTAAAAGTAGTTGATTTTCAAATAAGTAAAAAATATCTCTTTTAAGTTAAAGAAAGAAAAGTAATCTTAAAACTAAATAATGAGTTATTTCAAAGAAATATATATGTGCTTAAATGATGAATTAATTTTAAGTATATGCAAAATGTGTGCAAGTTGACAAAACAAATATGGGTGTGTTAAATATTAAAAAAAATGATATAGAAAATTATCATTAAAAACACTCAGTGATGGCTACTAATTAAAAATGTAAAAACAAAATGTGCAATGGCTAATAAATGAAAACACATAATTAAAAGCTTATCTAGAAGAATGAAATTAAAAACAAGGAAGGAATTTTGAGAGCAGATATTGCTGGTATATATCAAAATGACAATGGGTCTTATTATAAATAGTCCAGTTTTTCATCAGACAATCAGTTGAGAAAACAGTTGAGATAATAGTTAAGTCAATTAATCGGTTTTTTTAATCAGTCAATCAATCAGTGTTTACCAGGACAATGTAGAGCTAGTAATCTTTGGAATCATATGACTTGCTTCAGCCCTTAGGCTAATAAGATAAGCAACTTAACCAGTAAAGTGATGCTTTCTTAACAACTTGAAAAATCACCAGGATTATTTAGCTGCCTTCAAGAATAGTGCTACTGAATAATAAGCATTAAACCTCCTCAAGAAAATGTTGAATCCAGCTGGCTGAAAATATTCTCACTTGAAACAGCAACCAGAAAGAAAACAAAATCCTATTAAAATAACGTTCACAGTAAACAGCAAGAAGTCCACATTCTAAAATCCTAGGTAATAACATTTTCTTATTTCCATATTTAAGTAGACATTGCATTAGTTTGAAGTCTCCCAGAGTCAAATAATAATGAACTCTATAGCAGTGGTCTTCAACCAATGGTCCGTGGCCCAGTGCCGGGTCATAGAAGTTTTTTTTTGGTCCACACTAGACTGGCAAGAAAGTTTTTAATAACAAATAATAAGCATTTATTTAATTTTTTCTTTTATGTTATTGCATAAATTACAAATGTGTAGGGTTCTTATATGTCATTATCATTATATAGTTAGTTTCTATATAAAATCATTAAAATTAGAATAATAATGTTTTAAATAAATAAATTATCTTTAAACTAAAAGCTTGTTGGTCAATTCTTTTTACCACTAATTGACAAAATAATTTGTTATTCTAGCACAAGTAGCTGAGCTAATCATAAGTGATATATTAGGTGTTGAATTAGTTACCATTTTTCAAAGTGTGTTATTTATCCTTTCAGTAAGTAGCTGGTGCCCGTGTTTCTACAAAACAAAAAAAAGTGCTTTGAATGATATATATATATATATATATATATTATATCTGCTGGCTTGAATTCAGGTACTCTTTGAGTACTCTCTTCTCTCCATAAGGAGCCATGGTGGAGCAATACATAACTTGCAAGGGATGAATAATAAACATTGTATTATATTTTATTCTTATAACTTTGCTTTCATATGATTATTTTATTTAAAGGGTAAACAATATATATATATATTGTACCGGGTTTGAATATGCTGTCCTCAAAACACTTGCCTCTTAGGCAAAGAAGAACATATTCGGAGAAATATGTATGTCCAAATGATAGCTATATAAATATATGACTAGCATTACATTTCCAGGACATAGCTTCTTCTCGGCTGTTGAGCTCAACACCACGTTCAAAGAACTTTTTTTGTTTGTGTATAAACACGGGCGCCAGCTGTCTATTCAAAAAGAATAAACAACACACTTTGAGCACTGGCCACTAACTCAATGCCTAAATCCATGACTAGCTCAGTTGTTTGTAATCACTAATAGATTATACATAATTAGTGGTTAAAAGAATTGATAAAAAGAATTGACCGACAAATAGAGTTTAATTTTAAAGACAATTTATTAACTAACATTAATTTACTAAATTTAAACATCTTTATAATTTAATATAATACACACACATGTTAAATTAACATTTCTAAACTAGTTTAAATATTTTTGTAGATTATAATAATAGACACTGGTATTTATCTAATTTAACTAATAACACTGATATAATGATCACGCACATATTAACTCATATAGCATTCACAAATATAATAATAAAGCATTAATAGCATTTGAAACTTAAACACACATATCAATAGTTCATTTTATGTATGATATAGAATTTATATAATTAAACTCTCAGAGGATTCGCATGAATTAATGCAATGCAATGGTTATTACAGTATAAATGAAATAAGCAAATGTTATACCTAGGATTTTGAATGTAGACGTAGAATTTTGTTCTCTTTGGTTGCTGCATTTGGTGAGGATATTTCCATTACAAATACTTCCAGCTGGCTGGGATGTTTCCTTGAGGAGTTTCATTATTCTTCATGATTATTATTATTGGAGACAATTAGATACTGACGGAGATTTTTTAGATGTTATGCTGACATTATTTCACGGGCAGATCTTGCTGTTTTCATCAGACATCAGGCTGTAGAGAGGCATGAATTTCACAAAAACTGCTCAACACTGCATTTTTTTCTTTCTACATACAATTAACTTAACTGATTGAAATTAACTGACTCAATTGATTTGTAAACTGAACTAAACCATTGTCTCAAATGATTGTCCGATAAAATATTCAGTATTTATACCGATGATGTGTTGTCCCTTTAATATCCTCCGGCAAATATCTGTTATCGAAATTCTTTAGCAATTAATCCTTTGATAAATGTGTTTTGGAAGATTTTTTAATTAGTAATAGCCATGCAGAATTGTTGTTTTATATTTTAATTAATAGCCATTGCCATGTTTTTAATAATCTTCTTTTATTTTGCATACATTTTTTATTTATTTACAATCACACATATAGACGCACATATATATTTTAATACAATTTACTATTTAGTTTTTTAAGATGACTTTTCCTTTACTTAAACTTGAATGAAAAGAGATTTATATTTTTCTTAAACTTTAAATTATATTTCAAAGAATAATATTAGACTCTACAACCTTTTTTATAAAACCTTTAGTTTAACTTTTATTTCAAAAACTAATGATGGAAAACCATTTGATTCATATCTTTTCGAAAACAAACTGCAACAAACTCTTCAACATCTAATTTTACATTTTTCTTTTATGAAAGATTATTTTAATAATTTTTTTTAGATAAAATTATATGTGCAATATCAATATTGTTACATTACACCGCCCTCCCTTTGAGAGTAAAATGCATCCTTTTGACCATTTAATCTTTGATAACATTAAATTTTAATTTATTATTTTTTCTAAGTATGCTTTTTGATATCTTTTGCTTTCCATACTAAGGGCAATCTCCAATTATGCTTTACTTCTTTCTATGCTGGCAACATTGTTTACAATATTCTGAGTCCTGGATAGTGACCATGAGGACAAACTAATGTTGTGGCACAGAGATCTTTTATAAATGAAGCTTCAGCTGCCGATTCTCTTGATCGGACTTTGACTAAGAAAAGGTCACTGCGAATGGCAGGAATGTCAGCTGTCCATTTCCGACTTACGCTCTGGAAAATGATTGCTGATTCTCTTGATTGGACTTTGACTAAGAAGAGGATGCTGCAAATGGTAGGAATTTCAACTGTTCATTTCTGCCTTACGCTTTGGAAAATGAGGTACGAGATATGGGGATTCTCCCCTGGAAAAGAGATTTACGACTTACTCTGGTTGTCGCCAGTGTGCATTTTAAAACAGGCATGATCCCAGTCAATCCGTTATGGGTACTAAAATTTATCCAGTCGACAGCTTTAAACTTATCCTTAACTAAACATTTCTATACTACCCTCATCCCTTTAATTTCAAACCCTTATACTTTCCTAATATAACTTAGATTGACTTACATTTATATTATGAATCTTACAACATTATTTTAAATTCATATGAACATTACTTTAACATTTGTATTAATCTAATCTCACAATATTATTCTAAACTACCACGAACATCAGTTTTCATATTTATTTATACTTAATCTTTATTATAAACCCTTACGAATATTATTTTAAATATTTATTTACATTAATCTTATAATATTAACTTTAAATCAATACTTTAACTTCTTTGTTTACCGTACGTGTATTCAGAAAACTATTTCATTTTGTTGCTCTTCATTATTATACAAAGATTTTATTGGACCTGATTACTTTAAACCATTTATTTATTTCCTTTTATTAACTTACGTACATTCAAAACTATTTTATTTTAACGTGTGTGTACTCAGAAAGAGAAAAAAAACTGTTTTACTTTATTACGATTCATTATTATACAAATATCTATTTGACTAACTTAATTTTATTCTAGAAATTCTGTTATCTTTTCATTTATTTAAATCTACAACTTTACTTTTACATCATTAATTTGACCCATTTATTTAACTTAATTTTATTGATTTTTTTTATCTATTTGAACTGTTTATTTAGGAGCATTTCTTTAATTAATATGTGCGTGGAGAAAAACAAAAATCTATTATTCTACGAAGCCTCCATTATTATTATTGCTTTCAAACATTTAATTTATTATTCAGTTATTTTTAATTTTCTTATTCTTGTTTTAAATAGAAGTTTCAGATTTAAACTTCTCAAATTATTGACATTAGAATAATCATATTCCTGCTCATTGTCCATTTCCGGTCCTTTTTGTTTATTTCCTTTACTATTCCGCTTGATTTACTGACAATTATGCTATGTCTGGTGGTTCCTTTTTTCTTTCTACTAACTAACTAATATAATTTATACTCCATATTCTCACTTCTATCTCTCGATTAAAATCTATTTTATCTCTTTCTCGTTCTGTTCCATTTTCTGCCTTTTAAATTAGAAAACTTTTAAGCTTCACAGACCTCCGTATTTTTCTTAACAGTGAATATTTTTTCTTATGCTTTCTCTTTGTTTTAAATCTATGTCTACAGCAAATGCAAATGTTTACTTTAAACCTTTTATTTTTAATTGTTTGTAAAAACCCATTTACGCTATTTTCTACCTTGAACTTATATCTCTCTTCCATTTCTTGGTCTACATTTGTTTCTATCTTATCGGTCACAACGCTATCTGATTCTAATTCAATTTCTATTTCCAAACTGCTATATTTACCACTATCTGACTCTACTATCTCTTTCATGACCTCAACATTTTTATTTTCTTTGACTAAATCTACCTTTATAATTTCTGATTTTTTCTCTACCTTTCCTGTAATTTCACGTCTTATTTCCTTCATTTCTCTAATTTTCGTTCTAAGTTCATTAATTTCCCCTTTAACCTGACTAATTTCTTCCTTCAATTCTGCTTTGAGTTCAAACTGGCTTTGCTCAAATTTCTGACACAATTCTTGTTGACTTTGTTTAATTTCTCATATTATATTCATCATCATTTTCATCATCATCTCCATGTCATATATTTCTTCTTTCTTCTCTTCTACTAACTGGGGATTTTTAAAATATATTGGGCTTTCTTTTGGATCTATTTTTGAAAATTTCAATTTCAAAGTTGTTTTTTTTTCTATTAAACTAGCGCTTATGTTAAACTAAATTTAAATATGACTTAATTATTTATTTTTCTTACTAAGACAGAAACACACACTGACCACCCCTTTTCTCCATTTTTCTACCTGATCTTAATGCTTTAACTCCGCCCAAACATCCAATTGTCTCTGATTTAACATAATGATTTATTTTAACCAATGCGAATATTAAAATCTCTTTTCATGATAAAAAAAAGTTTTCAGTCAATTCTTTTTTTAAAATTAAAACACTTTTACATACGTAATTTAGCTTTTGTATAAAATTTTTTCGAACAAGAAGCAAAGTATTTAATTACTATTGTTTCTTAGGTCCAGCTCCAAGTTGGGTATAGCAATTTGTACCAGATTTGAATAAGCTGTCCTCGAAACACCAGCCTCTTAGGCAGAGAAGAAAATATTCGGAGAAATAGATATGGCCAAACGATAGCTATATAAATATATAACTAGCATTACATTTCCAGGACATAGCTTCTTCTCGGCTGTTGAGTTCAACACCACATTCAAAGCACTTTTTTGTTTGTGTATAAACATGGGCACCAGCTGTCTATTCAAAAAGAATAAGCAACACACTTTGAGCACTGGCCACTAACTCAATGCCTAAATCCACGACTGGCTCAGCTGTTTGTAATCACTAATAGATTATACATAATTAGTGGTTAAAAGAATTGATAAAAAGAATTGACCAACAAATAGAGTTTAATTTTAAAAACAATTTATTAACTAACATTAATTTACTAAATTTAAACATTTTTATAATTTAATATGATACACACACATTTTAAATTAACATTTCTAAACTAGTTTAAATATTATTGTAGATTATAATATAGACACTGGTATTTATCTAATTTAACTAATAACACTGATATAATGATCACGCACATATTAACTCATATAGCATTCACAAATATAATAATAAAGCATTAATAGCATTTGAAACTTAAGCACACATATCAATAGTTCATTTTATGTATGATATAAAGTTCATATAATTAGACTCTTGGAGGATTCACACGAATTAATGCAATGCAATGGCTATTACAGTATAAACGAAATAAGCAAATGTTTTACCTAGGATTTTGAATGTAGATGTAGAATTTTGTTCTCTTTGGTTGCTGCTTTCAGTGAGGATATTTCCATTACAAATACTTCCAGCCGGCAAGGATGTTTTCTTGATGGGTTTCATTATTCTTTATGATTATTATTATTGGAGACAATTAGATACTGATGGAGATTTTCTAAGATGTTATGCTGACATTATTTCACAAGCAGATCTTGGTGTTTTTATCGGACATCAGGCTGTAGAGGGTTGTGAATTTCCCAAAACTGCTCAACACTGCATTTTTTTGTTTCTAGATACAATTAACTTAACTGATTAAAATTAATTGACTCAATTGATTTGTGAGATGAACTGAACCATTGTCTCAACTGATTGTCCAATAAAATATTCAGTATTTATACCGATGGCATGTTGTCCCTTTAATATCCTCCGGAAAATATTTGTTGTCGAAATTCTTTAGCAATTAATCCTTTGATAAACGTGTTTTGGACGATTGTTTAATTAGTAATAGCCATGCAGAATTGTTGTTTTATATTTTAATTAATAGCCATTGCCGTGTTTTTAATGATAATCTTCTTTTATTTGGCATACATTTTTTATTTATTTACAATCGCACATATAGACGCACATATATATTTTAATGCAATTTACTAATTAGTTTTTTAAGATGACTTTTCCTTTACTTAAACTTGAATGAAAAGAGATTTCTATTTTTCTTAAACTTTAAATTATATTTCAAATAATAATATTAGACTCTACTTCCTTTTTTATAAAACCTTTAGTTTAACTTTTATTTCAAAAACTAACGATGAAAAACTATTTGATTCATATCTTTTCGAAAACAAACTGTAACAAACTCTTCAACATCTAATTTTACATTTTTCTTTTATGAGAGATTATTTTAATAATTTTTTTAGATAAAATTATATGTGCCAATATCAATATTGGTACACTACACCACCCTCCCTTTGAGAGTAAAATTCGTCCTTTTGACCATTTTATCTCTGACAACATTAAATTTTAATTTATTATTTTTTCTAAGTTTGATTTTTGATATCTTTTGCTTTCCATACTAAGGGCAATCACCAATTATGCTTTACTTCTTTCTATGCTGGCAACATTGTTTACAATATTCTGAGTCCTGGATAGTGACCACAAGGACAAACTAATTTCGTGGCACAGGGATCTTTTATAAATGAAGCTTCAGCTGCCAATTCTCTTGATCGGATGTTGACTAAGAAAAGGTCACTGCGAATGGCAGGAATATTAACTGTCCATTTCCGACTTACGATCTGGAAAACGATTGCTGATTTTCTTGATCAGACTTTGACTAAGAAGAGGACGCTGCGAATGGCAGGAATTTCAACTGTTCATTTCCGACTTACACTTTGGAAAATGAGGTATGAGATATGGGGATTCTCCCCTGGAAAAGAGATTTACAACTTACTCTGGTTGTCGCCAGTGTGCATTTTAAAACAGGCATGATCCCGGTCAATCCGTTACGGGTACTAAAATTTATCCAGTCGACAGCTTTAAACTTATCCTTAACTAAACATTTCTATACTACCCTCATCCCTTTAATTTCAAACCCTTATACTCTCCTAATATAACTTAGATTGACTAACATTTATATTATGAATCTTACAACGTTATTTTAAATTCATATGAACATTACTTTAACATTTGTATTAATCTAATCTCACAATATTATTCTAAACTACCACGGACATCAGTTTTCATATTTATTTATACTTAATCTTTATTATAAACCCTTACGAATATTATTTTAAATATTTATTTACATTAATCTTATAATATTAACTTTAAATCAATACTTTAACTTCTTTGTTTACCGTGCGTGTATTCAGAAAACTATTTCATTTTGTTGCTCTTCATTATTATACAAAGATTTTATTGGACCTGATTACTTTAAACCATTTATCTATTTCCTTTTATTAACTTACATATATTCAAAACTATTTTATTTTAACGTGCGTGTACTCAGAAAGAGAAAAAAACTGTTTTACTTTATTACGATTCATTATTATACAAATATCTATTTGACTAACTTAATTTTATTCTAGAAATTCTGTTATCTTTTCATTTATTTAAATCTACAACTTTACTTTTACATCATTAATTTGACCCATTTATTTAACTTAATTTTATTGATTTTTTTTATCTATTTGAACTGTTTATTTATGAGCATTTCTTTAATTAATATGTGCATGGAGAAAAACAAAAATCTATTATTCTATGAAGCCTCCATTATTATTATTGCTTTCAAACATTTAATTTATTATTCAGTTATTTTTAATTTTATTATTTTTGTTTTAAATAGAAGTTTCAGATTTAAACTTCTCAAATTATTGACATTAGAATAATCATATTCCTGCTCATTGTCCATTTCCAGTCCTTTTTGTTTATTTCCTTTACTATTCCGCCCGATTTACTGACAATTATGCTATGTCCAGTGGTTCCTTTTTTCTTTCTACTAACTCACTAATATAATTTATACTCCATATTCTCACTTCTATTTCTTGATTAAAATCTATTTTATCTCTTTCTCATTCTGTTCCATTTTCTGCCTTTTAAATTAGAAAACTTTTAAGCTTCACAGACCTCCGTATTTTTCTTAACAGTGAATATTTTTTCTTACACTTTCTCTTTGTTTTAAATCTATGTCTACAGCAAATGCAAACATTTACTTTAAACCTTTTATTTTTAATTGTTTGTAAAAACCCATTTACGCTATTTTCTACCTTGAACTTATATCTCTCTTCCATTTCTTGGTCTACATTTGTTTCTACCTTATCGGTCGCAACGCTATCTGATTCTAATTCAATTTCTATTTCCAAACTACTATATTTATCACTATCTGACTCTACTATCTCTTTCATGACCTCAACATTTTTATTTTCTTTGACTAAATCTACCTTTATAATTTCTGGGTTCTTCTCTACCTTTCCTGTAATTTCACATCTTATTTCCTTCATTTCTCTAATTTCCGTTCTAAGTTCATTAATTTCCCCTTTAACCTGACTAATTTCTTCCTTCAATTCTGCTTTCAGTTCAAACTGGCTTTGCTCAAATTTCTGACACAATTCTTGTTGACTTTGTTTAATTTCTCGTATTATATTCATCATCATTTTCATCATCATCTGCATGACATATATTTCTTCTTTCTTCTTTTCTACTAATTGGGGATTTTTAAAATATATTGGGCTTTTTTTTGGATCCATTTTCAAAAATTTCAATTTCAAAGTTGTTTTTTTTTCTATTAAACTAGCACTTATGTTAAACTAAATTTAAATACGACTTAATTATTTATTTTCTTACTAAGACAGAAACACACACTGACCACCCCTTTTCTCCATTTTTCTACCTGATCTTAATGCTTTAACTCAGCCCAAACATCCAATTGTCTCTGATTTAACATAATGATTTATTTTAACTAATGTGAATGTTAAAATCTCTTTTCATTTAAAAAAAAAAGTTTTCGGTCAATTCTTTTTTTAAAATTAAAACACTTTTACATATGTAATTTAGCTTTTGTATAAAAATTTTTCGAACAAGAAGCAAAGTATTTAATTACTATTGTTTCTTAGGTCCAGCCCCAATTGGGTATAGCAATTTGTACCAGATTTGAATAAGCTGTCCTCGAAACACTAGCCTCTTAGGCAGAGAAGAACATATTCGGAGAAATAGGTATGGCCAAACGATAGCTATATAAATATATAACTAGCATTACATTTCCAGGACATAGCTTCTTCTCGGCTGTTGAGTTCAACACCACATTCAAAGCACTTTTTTGTTTGTGTATAAACATGGGCACCAGCTGTCTATTCAAAAAGAATAAACAACGCACTTTGAGCACTGGCCATTAACTCAATGCCTAAATCCATGACTGTCTCAGCTGTTTGTAATCACTAATAGATTATACATAATTAGTGGTTAAAAGAATTGATAAAAAGAATTGACCAACAAATAGAGTTTAATTTTAAAGACAATTTATTAACTAACATTAATTTACTAAATTTAAACATTTTTATAATTTAATATGATACACACACATTTTAAATTAACATTTCTAAACTAGTTTAAATATTCTTGTAGATTATAATAATAGACACCGGTATTTATCTCATTTAACTAATAACACTGATATAATGATCAAGCACATATTAACTCATATAGCGTTCACAAATATAATAATAAAGTATTAATAGCATTTGAAACTTAAGCACACATATCAATAGTTCATTTTATGTATGATATAGAGTTCATATAATTAGACTCTTGGAGGATTCGCACGAATTAATGCAATGCAATGGCTATTACAGTATAAACGAAATAAGCAAATGTTTTACCTAGGATTTTGAATGTAGATGTAGAATTTTGTTCTTTTTGGTTGCTGCTTTCAGTGAAGATATTTCCATTACAAATACTTCCAGCCGACCAGGATGTTTCCTTGATGGGTTTCATTATTCTTCATGATTATTATTATTGGAGACAATTAGATACTGATGGAGATTTCCTAAGATGTTATGCTGACATTATCTCACAAGCAGATCTTGGTGTTTTCATCGGACATCAGGCTGTAGAGAGGTGTGAATTTCCCAAAAACTGCTCAACACTGCATTTTTTTGTTTCTAGATACAATTAACTTAACTGATTGAAATTAACTGACTCACTTGATTTGTGAACTGAACTGAACCATTGTCTCAACTGATTGTCCGATAAAATATTCAGTATTTATACCGCCGATATGTTGTCCCTTTAATATCCTCCGGCAAATATCTGTTGTCGAAATTCTTTAGCAATTAATCCTTTGATAAAAATGTTTTGGAAGATTGTTTAATTAGTAATAGCCATGCAGAATTGTTGTTTTATATTTTAATTAATAGCCATTACCGTGTTTTTAATGATGATCTTCTTTTATTTCACATACATTTTTTATTTATTTACAATCACACATATATATGCACATGTATAATTTAATACAATTTACTATTTAGTTTTTAAGATGACTTTTCCTTTACTTAAACTCGAATGAAAAGTGATTTATATTTTTCTTAAACTTTAAATTATATTTCAAATAATAATATTAGGCTCTACTTCCTTTTTTATAAAACCTTTAGTTTAACTTTTATTTCAAAAACTAATGATGGAAAACTATTTGATTCATATCTTTTCGAAAACAAATTGTAACAAACTCTTCAACATCTAATTTTACGTTTTTCTTTTATGAAAGATTATTTTAATAATTTTTTTTAGATAAAATTATATGTGCCAATATCAATATTGGTACAATATATATATATATATATATATATATATATACCAATATTGATATATATATATATATATATATATATATATATATATATATAGAGAGAGAGAGAGAAAGAGTTTGTTTTCTCCATAAGGGATTTGGTAAAACCCACCATCCAGTTCAATTGTCTCCCAATGTGGATGCCGAACTCATCATAAATGATAGTAATTAAATACTTTGTTTACTGTTTGAAAAATAAAAAATTAAAAAAACACCAAATTATGTATTTTAAAGTGGTATAAATTTAAAAAAAAAAGAATTGACCGAAACTTTTATTTCCTTCTTTAAATGAAAAAAGATTTCATATTTGCGTTAGTTAAAGTAAATCATTCCGTTAAATTAGAGACAGTTAGATATTTTTGGGCAGCATTTAGATGTTAACAATGGGTAGAAAAAAAGGACAAGGGAGTGAAGTCAGTTATATGTTCCATTTTTAAAAAAGAAAGAAATAAACAGTTCATATTTAAATTTAGTAAAATAAAAATATTGTTTCAAAAATGGAGGTAATAGAAAAAGAAGAGATATCTGAGACACAGATGGTGATGAAAATGATGATGGACATGATGAATATGATGAAATAAATGCATCAGAAATTCAATCAAAGTAGGCAAGAGTTTAAAGCTGAACTGAGAGAAGAAATATTATGAGAATTCAATGAAGGTCAGCAAAAACTCATTGTGGAAATAAGAGAAATGAGACATGAGCTAACAGGGAAGGTAGAGGAGAACCAAAAAATCATAAAGTTAGATTCTGTTAAAGAAAGTCAGGAAATTGAAAAGTAAGTTGAGGTAGTAAGAGATGACAGTGACAAGAAGGAGGAAATAGAAAGGATAGATCAAGTCATAGTAGAGCCAGATAGTATTAAGTATAGTAGTTTGGAAATGAAAATAATACAGATAGAAACTAACTTAAAAGAGTTTTCACAAGGAAGTAAAAATAATAAGGTTCAAGTAAATGTTTGTGCTTATTTTAAATGTAGATTTAAAACAAAGAGAAAGCATATGAAAAAATATTCTCATATTGAAGTAATATGGAGTTGTCCTAAGTATGAAAATTTTCTGATTTACAAAGGTGAAGATAGAACGGAACAGGAAAGAGATAAGATAATAAATTATAAGCAAGTGATAGACAAGAGGGGGAAGTTAATCTATATTATACAGTTAGTAGAAAAAAAGAAAGAACCATCTGATAATGTTTAGGAGTTAGTAAAAGGATGGAGTAATAAATGGAAACAAGGACCGGAAATGGACTATGAGTTAAATAGAATTATTTTGATGTAAGTGATAAACTTGAATCTGAAAATTTTTCTATTTGAAACTAAAAAAAAAAATCAATCAATAATGAAATGTTTGTCAAATAATAACAAGGAGGCTTCACTGAATAAAAGATTATTTTCATGCACACACTAAGAAAAAAATGTTTGTAAATAAATAAGTCAAATAAAATCAATAAAGTCAAGTTAAATAAATAATAAAAAATAAAGTATCATAATAAAATAAAAGTTGATTTTAAATACATGTAAGTTAATAAAAGTAAGTTAATAAATTGTTTAAAGTAATGAAAATAAAATAAATATCCGTAGTAAAATAATAAAGAATGAATCATAATAAAGTATTTTTTTTCTTCTGAATACACCCATGTTATAAAGAAGTTAAATAAATGGTTTAAAAATTAATAATGTAAGATTAGGTTAATATAAATAAATATGTAAAATAATGTTTGTAATGGTTTAGAATAGTATTGTAAGATTAATGATAAATAATATAAATGAAAGTAAATCTATGTTTAAGTTAGGAGTGTATTAAAAGATTGCACTTAATTGAAAGGAGGGTAGCAAATATAGAAATAAGTTTTAAGGAAAAGTTAAAGCTGTTGGTTGGATGAAATTAGAACTCATAACAGACTGTCGGGGATTATTTCTCATGGGAAAATCCCCATTCTCTTTTAAAATGCATACTGGGAACAACCAGAGTAAGTCACAGAGCACTTCATCAGGGGAGAATCCACATATTTTGTACCTCATTTCCAAAGCCTAAGTCAAATTGAACAGTAGATGAATCCTGCCATTCGCAGCGACCCTGTTTTTTTTTCAAAATCTGGTAAAAAAACTACCAAATGAAGCTTCATTTCAAATATGAGTAAATCGCTGTAAACCAGTAACTCTGCATCCACATTGTTTTTAAGTCCCTGTATCACAAAAAATGCTTCACTGTTCGTCATTATCCAGCACTAGGATCATTGAAAAGCAATGTTGTCAGCATAAAAGGAAGAATTGTATTACCAAACAGATGGCCTTGGCATATATAGTTAGATAAAGAAAAGAAAACTTAGAAAAATAAAAAAAATTCATATAAATATTTCAAATTTAATATTTAAAATTGTCACAGATAAAATGGTAAAACAATGATGCATTTTACTCTTAAATGGAGGATGGTGTAATGTAACATAATTGAGCATTCATAAAAATTGTTGTCTAAAAAATTATTAAAAAATAAACTTCTCATAAATAACATGAAAGTTTTAAACTTGATTAATAAATCTATAAATAAGTTTATAAAAATGTGAAGAGCTTTTTTTAAAAAACAGTTTGTTAAAAATCAATTAATGATTCAGTAGGGGGGAAGGGGTTTGCTTTAGAAATGTTGAACTAAAACTTTTAAAAAAGAAGTTTAAAAAGTTTTTTTTTTTGTATGTTTAAAAAAAGGGAGTTTGCAAAAAAATAATTAATTCATAGTTTTACAGAGAAAATTAAAAGTAGTTGATTTTCAAATAAGTAAAAAATATCTCTTTTAAGTTAAAGAAAGAAAACTAATCTTAAAACTAAATAATGAGTTATTTCAAAAAAATATATATGCTTGCATAAATGATGAATTAATTTTAAATAAATGCAAAATGTGTGCAGGTTGATAACATAAATGTGGATGTGTTAAATATTAAAAAAATGATATAGAAAATTATCATTAAAAAACACTCAGCGATGGCTACTAATTAAAAATGTAAAAACAAAATGTGCAAGGGCGAATAAATGAAATCACATAATTAAAACCTTATCTAGAGGAATGCACTTAAAATCAAGGAAGGAATTTTGACAACAGATATCACTGGTGGACATCAAAATGACAATAGGTCTTATTATAAATAGTCCAATTTTTCATCGGACTATCAGTTGAGAAAACAGTTGAGATAACAGTTCAGTCAATTAATCAGTTTTTTACTTAGTCAATCAATCAGTGTTTACCAGGACAATGAAGAGCTAGTAACCATTGGAATCATACGACTTGCTTCAGCCCTTAGTCTAATAAGATCAGCAACTTACCTTGTAAAGTGATACCTTCTTAACAACTTGAAAAATCACCAGGAATATTTAGCTGTCTCCAAGAATAATGCCACTGAATAATAAGCATTAAACCTTTTCAAGAAAATGTTGAATCCAGCCAGCTGGAAATATTCTCAATATAAGCAGCAACCAGGAAGAAAACAAAGTCTTATTAAAATAATGTTTACAGCAAACAGCAAGAAGTCCACCCTCTAAAATCCTAGGTAATAATCATTTTTTATTTCCATATTTAAGGAGCCATTGCATTAGTGTAAAGCCTCCCAGAGTCAAATAATAACAAACTCTATAGCATGCATAAATGAACCATTCATGTGTATGTTGTCAATGTATTATATTAATGTTTTATGATCTTATGAATTTCATGTATTTATTTAATGTTTTTTATATGTTATTGCATAAATTAAAAATGTGTGAGGTACTTATATGTCATTATCATTATATAGTTTAATTAAGTTCCTATATAAAATCATTAAAATTAGAATAATAATGTTTAATTAAATAAATTATGTTTAAACTTAGAGCTTGCTGGTCAATTTTTTTTTACCACTAATTGACACAATAATTTGTTATACTAGTACAAATGGCTGAGCTAGTCATAGGTGATATCATAGGCATTGAATTAGTTACCATTGTACAAAGTGCATTGTTTATTCTCTGGGTAAGTAACTGGTGCCTGTGTTTCTGCAAAACAAAAAAAGTGCTTTGAATGATAGGTGTTGAATTCAATAGTCAAGAAGAAATCTGTTTCCTTCAAATGTTATCAGTTAGATATATTTCACATATATATCTGCTGGCTTAGATTTAGGTGCTCTTTGAGTACTCTCCTCTCTGCCTAAGAGACCATGGTGGAACTATACATAAGTTGCACGAGATGAATAATAAATATTGTATTATATTTTAGTCTTATAATTTTGCTTTCATAAGGTTATTTTATTTAAAGAGTAAAATGACATATATATATATATACATATATATATATATATATATATATATATGTTTATACTCTATATATATATATATATATATATATATATTGTTTTCTCAATAAGGGATTTGGTAAAACTGACCATCCAGTTCAATTGTCTCCCAATGTGGGTGCTGAACTCATCATAAATGACAGTTATTAAATACTTTGTTTACTGTTTGAAAAATAAAAATTTTAAAAATGCTAAATTGCGTATTTTAAAGTGGTATAATTTTTTAAAAAAAGAATTGATGAAACTTTTTTTTCTTCCTTAAATGAACCAGTTAAAATAAATCATTCCCTAAAATTAGAGACAGTTAGATATTTTTGGGTAGTGTTAAGATGTTAAGAATCGGTAGAGAAAAAGGACAAGGGGGTGGAGTCAGTCATATGTTTCATTTAAAAAAAAAAGTTTGTATTTAAATTTAGTGAAATTGAAATATTGTTTCAAAAATGGAGGAAATAGAAAAAGAAGAGATTATCTGAGACACAGATGATGATGAAAATGATGATGGACATGATGAATATGATGAAATAAATGTGTCACAAATTCAAGCAAAGTTGGCAAGAGTTTAAAGCTGAATTAAAGAAAGAATTATGTCAGGAATTCAAAAAAAGTTGGCAAGAGTTTAAAACTGAACTGAGAAAAGAAATATGCCAATAATTAAAGCAAGTCAGCTATAACTCGTTGTGGAAATAAGAGAAATGAGACATGAGCTAACAGAATAGGTAGAGTAGAACCAAGAGATCATAGAATTAGATTCTGTCAAAGAAAGTCAGGAAGTTGTAAAGTAAGTTGAGGAAGTAAGAGATGACAGTGACAAGAAGGAGGAAATAGAAAGGGTAGATCAAGTTATAGTAGATCGAGATAGTGTTAAATATAGTAGTTTGAAAATGAAAATAATACAGATAGAAAATAACATAAAAAAGTTTCACAAGGAAGTAAAAATAATAAGGTTAAAGTAAATGTTTGTGCTTGTTTTAAATGTAGATTTAAAACAAAGAGAAAGTGTAAGAAAAATATTCTCATATTGAAGTAATATGGAGTTATGCTAAGTATCAAGGTTTTCTGATTTACAAAGTTGAAAATAGAATGAAATGGGAAAGAGATAAGATAATAAATTATAAGTGAGGGATAGACAAGAGGGGGAAGTGAATTTATATTATACAGTTAGTAAAAAGAAAGAAAGAACCACCTGACAAAGTTTAGGAGTTAGTAAAAGGATGGAGTAATAAATGGAAACCAGGACCGGAAATGGACTATGAGTTAAATATAATTATTTTGATGTAAGTGATAAACTTGAATCTGAAAATTTTTTTATTTGAAACTAAAAAAAAAAAATCAATCAATAATGAAATGTTTGTAAAATAATAACAAGGAGACTTCTCTGGATAAAAGATTATTTTCATGCGCACACTAAGAAAAAAAATGTTTTTAAATAAATAGGTCAAATAAAATCAATAAATTCAAGTTAAATAAATAATAATAAATAAAGTATCATAATAAAATAAAAGTTGATTTTAAATACATGTAAGTTAATAAAAGTAAGTTAATAAATTGTTTAAAGTAATGAAAATAAAATAAATATCCGTAGTAAAATAATAAAGAATGAATCATAATAAAGTATTTTTTTTCTTCTGAATACACCCATGTTATAAAGAAGTTAAATAAATGGTTTAAAAATTAATAATGTAAGATTAGGTTAATATAAATAAATATGTAAGATTAATGATAAATAATATAAATGAAAGTAAATCTATGTTTAAGTTAGGAGTGTATTAAAAGATTGCACTTAATTGAAAGAAGGGTAGCAAATATAGAAATAAGTTTTAAGGAAAAGTTAAAGCTGTTGCTTGGAAGAAATTAGCACCCATAACAGACTGTCAGGGATTACTTCTCATGGGAAAATCCCCATTCTCTTTTAAAATGCATACTGGGAACAACCAGAGTAAGTCACAGAACACTTCATCAGGGGAGAATCCCCATATCTTGTACCTCATTTCCAAAGTATAATTCAAATGGAACAGTAGATGAATCCTGCCATTCACAGCAACCCTGTTGTTTTTCAAAGCCCGGTAGAAAAACTACCAAATGAAACTTCATTTCAAATATGAGTAATTCACTGTAAGCCAGAAACTCCGCATCCACCTTGTCTTAAAATCCCTGTATTACAAAAAAGTGCTGTCCTGGTGGTTGTTATCCAGCACTAGGATCATTGAAAAGCAATGTTGTCAGCATAAAATGAAGAAATGTATTACCAAACAGAGGCCCTTGGCATGTATAGTTAAATAAAAAAAGCAAACTTAGAAAAATAAAAAAAAATTCATGTAAATATTTTAAATTTAATAATTAAAATTTTCACAGATAAATTGGTAAAAAAAATGATGCATTTTACACTAAAACAAAGGGCGGTGTAATGTAACATGAGTGAGCATTCATAAAAATTGTTGTCTAAAAAATTATTAAAAAATAAACTCGTAAATAACATGAAAGTTTTAAACTTGATTAATAAATCTATAAACAAGTTTATAAAAATGTGAAGAGTATTTTTTTAAAAAAAAGTTTGTTAAAAATCAATTAATGATTCAGAAGGGGGGAAGGGGTTTGCTTTAGAAATGTTGAACTAAAACTTTTAAAAAAGAAGTTTAAAAAGTTTTTTTATGTGTTTAAAAAAAAGGAATTTGCAAAAAAAATAATTAATTCATAGTTTTACAGAGAAAATTAAAAGTAGTTGATTTTCAAATAAGTAAAAAATATCTCTTTTTAGTTAAAAAAAGAAAACTAATCTTAAAACTAAATAATGAGTTATTTCAAGGAAATATATATGTACATAAATGGTGAATTAATTTTAACTATATACAAAATGTGTGCAAGTTGACAAAACAAATATGGGTGTGTTAGATATTAAAAAAAATGATATAGAAAATTATCATTAAAAAACACTCAGCGATGGCTACTAATTAAAAATGTAAAACCAAAAGGTGCAAGGGCAAATAAATGAAATCACATAATTAAAACCTTATCTAGAGGAATGCACTTAAAATCAAGGAAGAAATTTTGACAACAGATATCACTGGTAGATATCAAAATGACAATGGGTCTTATTATAAATAGTCCAATTTTTCACCGGACTATCAGTTGAGAAAACAGTTGAGATAACAGTTCAGTCAATTAATCAGTTTTTTACTCAGTCAATCAATCAGTGTTTACCAGGACAATGAAGAGCTAGTAACCATTGGAATCATATGACTTGCTTCAGCCCTTAGTCTAATAAGATCAGCAACTTACCTGGTAAAGTGATGCCTTCTTAACAACTTGAAAAATCACCAGGAATATTTAGCTGTCTCCATGAATAATGCCACTGAATAATAAGCATTAAACCTTCTCAAGAAAATGTTGAATCCAGCCAGCTGGAAATATTCTCAATATAAGCAGCAACCAGGAAAAAAAACAAAGTCCTATTAAAATAAAGTTCACAGCAAACAGCAAGAAGTTTATGTTTTAAAAATCCTAGGTAATAACATTTTTATTTCCATATTTAAGTAGCCATTGCATTAGTTTGAAGCCTCCCATAGTCAAATAATAATGAAGTCTATAGCATGCCTAAACAAACTATTGATATGCATGTTTTGAATGTATATATTAATACATGATCTTATGAATTTCATGTATTTATTTAATGTTCTCTTATATTTTATTGCATAAATTATGAATGTGTGGGGTCCTTATATGTCATTATCATTATATAGGTTAATTAAGTTGCTATATAAAATCATTAAAATTAGAATAATAACAATTAATTAAATAAATTATCTTTAAAGTTAAAGCTTGTCGGTCAATTTTTTTTACCACTAAATTGCAACAATAATTTGTTATTCTAGTACAAGGGGCTGAGAGAGACATAGGTGATATCTTAGGCAATGAATTAGTTACCATTGTTCAAAGTGCATTATTTATCCTCATGTAACTGGTGCCTGTGTTTCTACAAAACAAAAAAGGGCTTTGAATGATAGGTGTTCAATTCAACAGTTGAGAAGAAATCTGTTTCCTTCCAATGTGGTCAGTTAGATCTATTTCACATATATATCTGCTGGCTTAAATTCAGGTGCTCTTTGAGTATTTTTTTCTCTGCCTAAGGGGCTATGGTGGAGATATACATAAGTTGTAAGGGATGATTAATAAATATTGTATTATATTTTAGTCTTATAATTTTGCTTTCATAAGATTATTTTATTTAAAAAGTAAAATGATGTATATATATATAGTTTGTTTTCTCCATAAAAGATTTGGTAAAAACCACCATTTGGTTATATATATATATATATATATATATATATATATATATATATATATATATATATATATATATTTCACAATGATGGCATTACAAAAACATTATGTTGTCTTTCTAATATACTATTCTTTAAAATGAAATATATTCAATTTATAGACAACTAAATACTTAAAATATATAAATAATAAATTTATTAATATATAATCAATTTTCATTCAAAAAATGAACCTTATCAAGATATTACAACAATTGAAAAAATTCACGTGATTCACATATCATATACAGGTCAAACTTAACAATAAAGATGTTTTTAAATTTTCCAATTTTTATTTAATGACCATTTTCCACCTAACTTAACTGACCCTTGTACTAAATTCATACATTTCTCTTTATTTTCATGTATATACAATGTTTCATATACTTTTCTTTCTTTATAATTTTTACAATATTTGATGACTTCAATACTTTCTTCACAATTCATAATGTGTCCTGTTTCTAAAAATGGCAAAATGGACCTGATTTAATGTCTTTTCTATTTATAGCTCTGTCATGCTCTTTACCCCTTTCTATTTTACTTTTTGCTGACTGACCTATGTATATCATCTTGCATATTTTACAAATAATTTTATATACTATTCCTATCCTATCATTCTTATCATTCCTTATTTTAGAATTACTTACTACTTTTTTTAAAGATTTACTATTTTTCCATCCAATACCTATCTTAAGATTTTTTCTATCATTTTGAATTTCATATACATCCTTAGAATATGGAATAGAAATCCATTTCTTATTTTTTCTTTCAATTTTATTGTTAACTTTTTTATACCTATTTTTATTTATTAAAATATTTTTTACAATTTTATGATTATATCCATATTCAATGTATTCATCTTGGATTTTCAATTTTTACTCCATTGCATCTTTATCATTTAATGTAAGCCTATCATTTTTTTCTTTTAACCCTATTAATACCCCAGTTTTTGACACCAAGGTTGATAAGATTCTGGATGTATCATTCCTCTAACATTTTTATTTTTTATGTAGTGCTTTATATTAATCATTCCATTTTTATCCTTTTTTATTAATAAATCTAAATATTTTATTCCTTCTTCATTATTTTCTATAGTAAATTTAATATTAAACATATTTTTATTAAGCTCATTAAAAGCTTTCATTATGCTTCTTCCATTTCCTACAACTAAAATATCATCCACATACCTAAAATACTTTATAATTTCTCCATTTTCGATATACTTATCAATTATTTTCTGCTCAATCAAATCAACCATAGTTGATACCATTATACCACTTATTGAACAGCCCATTATCCATCCTTTAAATATAATAGTGAATTTTGGAGTATTGATAAAGGATGGATAATGGGCTGTTCAATAAGTGGAATAATGGCATCAACTATGGTTGATTGGATTGAGCAGAAAATAATTGATAATTATATCAAAAATGGAGAAATTATAAAGTATTTTAGGTATGTGGATGATATTTTAGTTGTAGGAAATGGAAGAAGCATAATGAAAGCTTTTAATGAGCTTAATAAAAATATGTTTAATATTAAATTTACTATAGAAAATAATGAAGAAGGAATAAAATATTTAGATTTATTAATAAAAAAGAATGAAAATGGAATGATTAATATAAAGCACTACATAAAAAATAAAAATGTTAGAGGAATGATACATCCAGAATCTTATCAACATTGGTGTCAAAAAATGGGGGGGGGGTACTAATAGGGTTAAAAGAAAAAAATGATAGGCTTACATTAAATGATAAAGATGCAATGGAGCAAAAATTGAAAATCCAAGATGAATACATTTGAATATGGTCATAATAGTAAAATTGTAAAAAATATTTTAATAAATAAAAATAGGTATAAAAAAGCTAACAATAAAATTGAAAGAAAAAATAAGAAATGGATTTCTATTCCATATTCTAAGGATGTATATGAAATTCTAAATGATACAAAAGAAAAAATAAATCTTAATATAGATATTGGATGGAAAAATAATAAATCTTCAAAAAAACTGGTAAGTAATTCTAAAATAAGGAATGATAAGAATGATAGGATAGGAATAGTTTATAAAATTATTTGTAAAAAATGCAAGATGATATACATAGGTCAGTCAGCAAAAAGTAAAATACAAAGGGGTAAAGAGCATGACAGAGATATAAAAAGAAAAGATATTAAATCAGGTCCATTTTGCCATTTTTTAGAAACAGGACACATTATGAATTGTGAAGAAAGTATTGAAGTCATCAAATATTGTAAAAATTATAAAGAAAGAAAAGTATATGAAACATTGTATATACATGAAAATAAAGAGAAATGTATTAATTTAATACAAGGGTTGGTTAAGTTAGGTGGAAAATGGTCATTAAATAAAAATTGGAAAATTTAAAAACATCTTTATTGTTAAGTTTGACTTGTATATGATATGTAAATCATGTGAATTTTTTCAATTGTTGTAATATCTGGATAAGGTTCATTTTTTGAATGAAAATCGATTAGATATTAATAAATTTATTATTTATATATTTTAAGTATTTAGTTGTCTATAAATTGAATATATTTCATTTTAAAGAATTATATATATATATATTTAAAAATACAGTACTTAAAACTTTATAAAAAATATATGTATAACCGTCACTTAGAAGCGCTTTCAACTAACTTGTAGCTCTCTTCTGTTGATTGCTGATGGGTCACTTACAATGTAGTAAGCTTCCCTAACTTTACATTTGATGTCATTTGTTTCAGAGCAAATGACACTTGAAAATGATCCATGTAACATCTGCATATGAATTTGCATAAAATTTGCATTAATATTTTAGTTATTAATCAAATACAAGTTGCCATGAATATGGGACTATAAAGTGTCCTGAAAGTGCTTGGTGGTAAATTTTGATAATTTCACATACAATTAATAGCTTCATTACCTGTGTGCAGAGCATATATATATATATATATATAAATTTATTTCAAATGCTAATAAAGTAAAATCTTAACTATTTCAATAATTAATACAATAAAAAACATTAAAAACAAATATAATTTATAATTTAATAGAAGTACTTTCAAATATCTATGTAATTGTTTCAACTAGATTAAAATTATATTACAAAAAAACATTACAAATGTATACAAACAGAATTATGTTATAGATCAATTTTTCCACAATTCATTATTTTTTATATTAGCAACCTGTCTATTTATCAAATGTTGTTATCCATGTTTTTATTAACATAGCTTCTTTAATTTTACATTTATTATTATTTTTGTCAATACACAAAATCTAAACTTTAATAAAATTAAAATTAAATCCATATATACATGTAACATTATGATCGAAAAATACTGAAGGTGATGATACTTCATGATTTCTACCATTCTCTTGTCTTGATTTTTGTATTCGTTTGTATAACAACCAATGCTCATTTGATCTTTACTCCATTGTACACTGAGATTCACCTATATATGCATTTCCACAAACACACATCCATTTATATATTTATATATTGCATAACTTTGATTTAAAATACTACATCTATTTTTTGAATTATTTATAAATTTATTTAAATTAGGAGTAGTATAAAATAATAAAAATTAATATAAGATTAAAAATAGTAACTATGTCAATTTATCTAACATGGATATTGATTTTCAACAAGAGTGTATTTTAAATTATGATTCTAAATATGTTGGTGGTATGTGGGCTGATTGTAATTTGAAGTTAAAAGCTGCTGTTGAACATTCTTTTAGTGTAATCAAATGTTCTTCTGAAATATCAAAATGATTAATACAAAAAATTAATATTAAAAAATTTAAAAACAGAGTTAACTTTAATTGGAATTCGCATATATTTAGATTTAAAAAGTTTAATTCATGATAATGATCTTGTTTGTTTAAAAGAGGATAAAGGTTTGAGAATGTTTATTATGTCAGAACTTGATTATTACGATAAGGTTTTAATTCAAATGAAAAAGCTTAAATTTAAAAAGATTGAAAAAATAAACAAAAAAATTATGTATAAAATTTATTGATGATATTTTAATATTTAAATGTTCAACTATGTGTTAGAAAAGTATTTGTAAACTTTATATTTGTATTAATATAATACACACATATAAATTAAATATAAACTATAATATGTATAATCACCATCTCAAATGAATGACAAATTTTACCAATTTACTTGAGTGCTTTCAAAGGTCTAAGCCTTTCTTTTCAAGAAGTAGCTGGAATAAACTATGCAAATTAGGGTGGACTAGGTATGCAAATTAGGGTGGACTAGATCTTCAATGACCTAGATCTTCCACTTACTAGAGATGGCATAAAATGTTTCCTTTTTATTCATGGCATGGATGTCAGAGATGATATAACATGCCTCTTTAACTAAACCTAAAAAGAATAAATATATAGATGCTCATACATATTATCGTTTTTATCCATCTGCTGCAATTTGTCCTAGGATTTTTTCAAATATTAAACTACATAAACAAGATAAACCTTTAAGATTAATGATGTGACTTTGGTGGATCATTGTATTATGAAACTTGTAGATTTATAGAAACATTATTAAAAGATGTTTTTGGGTTTGGAAAATAAACTATTAGGTCATTGTTTGATTTTTTAAAGAAAATTCATGATATTAATATTAATGAAAATGATAGTATTTGTACTTTTGATATATGTGAGATGTATATAGTTCAATAGATAAATTAAAATCTATAAAAATTATATTAGATGCTTTGATGTTAAAAAAAGTTGATGTTAAGAAAGTAAAATTTATAAATGATGTGTTAAATTTTATTGATAAAAATATATATGCTATGTTTAATGAAAATTGTTATAAAATGGATAATGATAGGCCTATGCATCTTCCTGTAGTTTCACAAATATGTAGTTTTGTAATATCAAGATATGAAGATATAATTCTTAATAATAATATATATATTACCAAAGTATTAAAATTTATTACAGATATGTTGATGATGTTATTAATTTATTACAGGTATGTCGATGATGTTATAAATTTGTTATTTATTGAATTAAATAGTTTAGAAGGTTTAAAATGGAGTAAATCTTTTGAAGAAAAAATGTCAATTCAATATTTGGATATTAATATTACTCGTAATAAGAATAAATTAGATTATTGTATGGTAATAAAAGATATTGAAAAAAAAATATTCCTTGGGATTCAAATATGCCAATAGTACATAAATTATCTGGTTTAAAATCATTTTTATTTAGAAATAATAAGTTATGTAAATATAAATATGATAAAATAAGTAACATAAATGTATTTACTATGGATTTATTAAATAGTGGATATAATCATAAATTAATTTATAATATTGTTACTAAGTTTAATAATATTAGTAATATTTTAAGGGCTATAGATATTGATAAAATAAAATATACTTGGATATCGATACCATTCATTTGTAATGGACAAGTAAAATTTATAAAACAGATATATAAAAATATATGTAGAGTCACATTTTATATTACTCCTAATTTAAATAGATTGATAAATAATTCAAAAGAAAGGTGTAGTATTTTGAATCAAAGTTGTGCAATATATTAATGGTTGAATGAATGTGGAAAGGCAAATATAGGTGAATCTTGGTGTACTTTGGAAAAAAGATCAAAGGAGCATTGGCCAACCATTATTAATCCACTGCAGGATGAAGGTCTCTCCAACTTTAATCCATCTTCTGTGATCTTTAGCTTCTCTTCTCCACATCACACATGCACACTTTCCTATTTCATCCATCCATCTCCCATGTGGTCTCTTTCTGTGTCTAATACAACCTCTTGGAATCCAGTTTAAAATTTCGATTGTCCATCTATTATCATCTTTTCTAGCAATATGTCCAGCCCAACTCCACTTCAATCTTTTATTTTTTTCAATGAGATCAGTAACACCTGTTTGTTTTCTTACCCATACATTGCATTTTTGATCTCTTCTTGTTACTCCCAACATACATCTCTACATACTTCTTTGAGTAGTCTGAAGTCTCTGTATTTATTTTTTACTAGGTGTCCAAGTCTCAGATCCATAAGTAATAACTGGTAAAACAGATTTGTTAAAAACCTTCCTTTTCAAACACATAGGCATATTTCCTTTTAGTATCAAGTTATTTCTACCAAAAGCACTCCAACCAAGTTTAATTATATGATTAATTTCCTCCATTATGTTTCCATCTGTATTAATGATCTGACCAAAGTATTTGTAACTGTTAACTTGTTTTAATTCATCACAATCAATTTTTATTTTCATATTTTGATCAAATTGATTAAAACATTACTTTTGTCTTTTTAACATTTATCTTTAGTCCTACTTTCCTATTTTCATCTGATAACTCCTGCAACATTTCCTGCAGCTCTGAAGCATTATTTGCAAAAACAACTACATCATCTGCGAAATCTAAATGACTTAAATAATCTCCATTTACTTTGACTCCTTTATTTTCCCATTTTAATCCACAAAATACTTCTTGCAGCACTGTTGTAAAAAGTTTTGGAGATGTGGACTCACCTTGTCTTATACCTTTCTCAATGTTGACTTTCCCAGTATCATTAGGTAATCTAATTGTTACTATTGCATTTTTATAAATATTCTTTAAAATATGACAATATCCTGGATCTGTACCTTGATGATCCAATGCTTTAATCACTGAAGAAATGTTTATAGAATCAAATGCCTTTTCATAATCTACAAATCCAAAACATAATGACAACTCATATTCATTTGCTTTTTCTATACCTTCTCTCAATATCTGGATATGATCTACTGTAGTAAAACCACTTTTAAATCCAGATTGTTCTCTTGGTTGGTGGAAATACAATGTTCTCTGTAGGCGAGTTGTAATTATCTTGATAAAAATTTTATATAAAACTGATAAAAGGCTGATAGGTCTGTAATTTCTAATATCTTTTTATCACCTTTTTTAAATATTAATATTATTACTGCTTTCTTCCAATCATCTGGTATATCTTTATCATTTAGATATTTGGTATATAACTTTGCTAAAAAAAAAATTATTTTTTCACCTGCTTCTTTTAATATATCAATTATAATTCCATCATTACCTGGAGTCTTTTCTTTCTTCATACATTTAATTGCATGTCTCACTTCTTCATTTAAAATTCTGGGCAAATCGGAAGATGTAATAGATATTAGAGTTACTTGTTCTTTATTACTATATAATTCTTGATAAAAATCTTCTACCAATTTCATGATTTCATCTCCCTTTTTAGTAACAATTCCATCTTTTTTTCTTATTGCAGATATAAATTTCCTACCAATTCCAAAATGTTGTTTTACATTCTTAAGACTTTTATTTTCTTCTACAGCTTTCCTTGCTAGTTCACAGTTATACTTTCATATATCAATTTTCAACTCTTTTCCACACCATTTTACAAAATTCAAGATATTCAATTCTTTTTAATGCATCATTTTTGTATATCTTCATATTCCTTCTTTTCTTCATAAATTCTCTAGTCTCAGTAGAAATTTTATTGGTCAATTGCTTCTTTTTTCTACCAGCTATCTTTGTTGCAGTTTTTAAAAGTGTATCAGTTATTTTCATATTAATTTCATTCAAATCTGAATCATGTCAAAATCTACTATTACTTCAAACCGATTTGTAAGTTCTAATTTAAATTCATTAGAATATTTCTGAAAATTAGGAATATCAACTGTAAATATTGTTTTTTTTAATAATTTTTGTCTCTCTAGTTTTGCATTAATGTGTATCTTACACCTTACTAATCGATGATCACTTCCTGTGTTAAATTTATTAAGAACATTACAATCTTGAAATATGTATTTTCTTAGTCAAAATATAATCCAATTCTGCTGTACCTTCATTTGGATGCTTCCATGTCCATTTCCTTTTACCATTTTTCTCAAAAAAAGAATTCTAATATAAAGTTTTTCTTTTTCTGCAAACTCCACAAGTCTATGACCTCTCTCATTTCTATTACCATAACCAAAATTACCTACAGCACTTTCATCTTTCATTTGTTTACCAATTCTAGTATTAAAGTCTCCCTTAACAATTTTAAAATGTTGTTTACTCTGATCAAAAGCCTTTTGTACATCCATATAAAAACCTTCTACTACTTCATCACTATGAGAACTTGTTGGGGCATAAACCTGAATTATCTGCATTTGGTATCTGCTATTAAGTTGTATAAGTAATCTTGCCACTCTGCCCAATACATCATCAATCTCCACAATATTGTTCTTCTACTTTTTATTTATAATGAATGCTGCTCCACTTCTATTTCCAATATTTGTGTTTATATAATAGAGTATATGTCCACTTTTTAAATCAATTGTCTCTTCACCTTTTTTTCTAACTTCATAAAGTTCAATAATGTCCCATTTAATATAAGAGAGTTCTTCTTCTAATTCTTGCAATCTTCCTTCACTTGAAAGTGATCTGCAGTTGTAAGTACCTAAATAAAAAGTCATCAAATGGCAGCCTGGGTCTGAAATCAGGGGATTCTTAGCACCCTCTGCCTTCAACCACCAACTGCTGTCTTGGTTGGTGACTTTACAGCCTCCTGGAAATAAGGGTCATGCTTTACTTTTGTCTGTCATAATTGTATATAAGTATTGGAAAAATAATTATCATTTACACAAACATTCATTCTGCCTTATCAGGCACTGAGAAGAAAGACCATGGTGTTTCTTGATCTTAAACTCAGAGGCAAAAATCCAATAAACTCACCATGCTGGCTAATGCATGTTGGTGAGCAGCCAATCCATATTCGTATACTATATGAATAATCACATAGTAATAACAGCTGCAATGACAAGAACGTATGGAGTGGACATTAGGAATATATATATATGTGTGTGTAAGTTTACATAATATATATATATGTGTGTGTAAGTTTACACAAATATGTTGTCATAATATAATCACCATTAAAAAAAAATACTGGGTTCAAATCATAAAAGAAAAAATAATTCAATTAGAATATGCATTTTTTATATTTACAATACCAGCGATTTAAATAGATAAACATTGATACTTTGTATAATTATAATTAAACATTGTTTTAAGATTCAAGAAATATCTGAAATTCCACAATGAATACGTCAAATCATACATAGTGGAATGATTAACAACCATATTAATAATAGAAGAGTTTTTCATGTTTATGCATTACTAATGTAATTTTTTAATAAACTATAAACTTTTCCCTTTATTTAAGAATTGGCCATTACATAGATTTATTCAATATAACATCTTATCCAGATTTGCAATCAACATCAGATACATATTACACTTTTAACCACTTGATTATTATTTGTATGAAGAAAGAGATAAATTATTATCTATTAGTATATAAAAGAATTAATTTTAAAAAAATAATTTTATGATTTATGACAATAAAATGAATATTGGTGACTAATTTTTACTTCAAGCTATCTTAGCCCAATCATTTAATGATTACAAATGTTTAATAGTAATAGAATTTAACCATAAATATAAAAACTTTAAGTCATTGTGTGTTTAAATTACTTATACAACATAAAATATGACATGCTTTATTCCATATTTCATGATGAAACAATATATGAACATTAAATTTTGTTTGAAATGAGAAAATCTACTATAAAAAGTGACGAAAAAATTAAATATGTATGACAGTGGATGAATAAATTGGAAAATCATTTTTAATCTCTTAGAAAAATTTATGATAGGACATGCAGAAATACAAAAAAAAACATTATCACACTTTGGACTGCAGTGTGTATTCAACCTTCTAGTATCTTAATTAATTTTTATGGAGAATAGTTCAACTATGCCACAATATAATATATGTGTTGTTTCAAAAAAGTTGCTGTTGGAATAGATAGGGAACAAATCATATTTTTACTGGATCACACTATGTATGTCCAACAAATCAGATATCACATTTTCAGTGTGATTTTCATTACTATTTATTTATCTTTTGTTTAAAGAAAAATATGCGATTTATTTCTGCTATTGCACATGATTGGTTTGCTAAAAATTATTTTGGTTTATTGATTTATTTTTTTTGTCCTCATACAAGAATTGATCATGATTTTGCATTGATCATAAATAATTTCCTGTCTCAATTCATTAAAAAAAACTAGCAAATCATTAGTATTCATGTAATATTTTACAAGGATTATATATACCTTCCATAATTTATTTTAATTAGAGAAAATCCTTGTAAAATATTACATGAATACTAATGATTTGCTAATTTTTTTTAATGACTTGAGACAGGAAATTATTTAGTGATCAATGCAAAATCACGATCAACTGTTGTATGAGAACAAACAAAATAAATCAATAAACCAAAATAATTTTTTGCAAACCAATCATATATATATATATGATTATATATATATATATATATATATCTGTTTCAAGATATATATATATATATATATATATATATATATATCTTGAAACAGATGCACTGTTTCATGTATATATTTTAAGATTTATTTTTCCCTTCCAACTAAAGTGATTGATTGAAGGAAAACAGATGTATATGAAAGAAACCAACTTTTCTATAATCTTATTTTTAAAAAAAAGCAAAATGTTTAATTTTAAATGAAAATTGTTATTTTAAATAATACTTAAGGGTTAAAAGAATTGAAAAAAAGAAATAAATTTTCATTATTGATTTTTATAATTTTTAAATCATAAAATAAATACATGCTTAAGCACTTAAAACTGACATTTATTAAAATAATATATTTATAATTTTTGAAATGGTGTAGTTCTACAAAGTATAATAATTGCTTTTGGAAAACTTATCAAATTGGAAAACATGGCATAATCTACCTAATCTCTCAACTGTTCCCACTAACACTAAATGATCCAATCATCAAAAAGAGTACAGCACTGGGGCTTAAATAAAAGCTGTTCGACAAACCAGATGCAGTTGAATCATGCTGAATTAATCCAGAGAATTGATCAGGTCAAAAATAGTGGAGTTTGAAGTTAAAAATGTTCTATATAAGTGTTGATTAACTGTTAAGTTTCCAACTAATTTTAGTGCAGAGGTATCTTTGGAATATTATATTTACAGCCACACAGCTTATACCAGCTGAAAAATCTAGTTTTTACTAAGTGTGAACCCTACAGTTGTTGGATGTTGAAAAGAAAAATATTAACATAGTGATTATAAATTGAAACTATGCTAGCCTTTCTCATATGCACAATTATAACAGAGAAAGCCAATCAGATTTTAAACAGATATATAATAAATAATCAAGCTTAGACACGAGACAGAGATTTTGATAGAAAAGGTTGATACCACCTTTTCTAAACTTAACTTTTATATATATAAGCCAGTCTTAAGCATCTTAGCCTGAAAGCCTTAAATATATAAAGAAATACAATTATCATTCATTGTGTTATAAATATAATATATTACGACACGAAATCTCAGATTTACTATACCGCAATTTTCATAGCAGCAACGTTTGTAAACAATATTTATTTAAATTGCATGTTAATGATAATAATTATTAAACTACTACTTTCTCACATGCACAATTATACACAGAAACCAATCAATTTTAAACAATATATAATAAATAATTTTCTAATACATGTTAAAATCTGATAATAAATTGAAGTATGCTAGCCTTTCTGATTGTCTTTCTCTGTTATAATTGTGCATGTGAGAAAGGCTAGCATACTTTCAATTTATTATCAATTTTCAACATGCGATTTAGATAAATATTGTTTACAAACGTTGCTGCTATGAAAATTGCGGTATAGGCAATCTGAGATTTTGTGCCGTAATATATTATATTTATAACACAATGAATGATAATTGTATTTGTTTATATATTTAAAGCTTTTGGGCTAAGATGCTTAAGACTGGCTTATATATATAAAAGTTAAGTTTAGAAAAGGTGGTATCAACCTTTTCTATCAAAATCTCTGTCTCGTGTCTAAGCTTGATTATTTATTATATATCTGTTTAAAATCTGATTGGCTTTCTCTGTTATAATTGTGCATGTGAGAAAGGCTAGCATACTTTCAATTTATTATCAATTTTCAACATGCGATTTAGATAAATATTGTTTACAAACATTGCTGCTATGAAAATTGCGGTATAGTAAATTGAGATTTTGTGTCGTAATATATTATATTTATAACACAATGAATGATAATTGTATTTGTTTATATATTTAAAGCTTTCAGGCTAAGATGCTTAAAACTGGCTTATATATATAAAAGTTAAGTTTAGAAAAGGTGGTATCAACCTTTTCTATCAAAATCTCTGTCTTGTGTCTAAGCTTGATTATTTATTATATATCTGTTTAAAATATGATTGGCTTTCTCTGTTATAATTGTGCATGTGAGAAAGGCTAGCATACTTCCAATTTATTATCAATTTTCAACATGCAATTTAGATAAATATTGTTTACTAACATAGTGATTGTAAGGATGATAGGCTAAGTCAGTAATAGCTTTCTCTCTATCTACTGCCATAAAGCTCCAAGCATGCCTGGGCGAATACCAATGGAAATTAAATAATGTCATTCAGCTTAAATATACCAACCCCTTTTAAAAATTCAATAGTAACCTGTAGTGAATGAACACACTGGATAAAAATGAAGGTAACTATTTTATGAAATATTAAATACTTATATGTATATAATAAAAAAACATCTTTTTAAAAATAAATCATAAATGATTATATTTCTAAATGCAAATATGTTTTATTGGAGATAAATCATAAATACTTAGATGACTATAATCAAAATGTGCCTTTAATGAAATGAGCCATAAATAATTATATTTTAATGAACAAAATATGTATGCACTAGTATAAATCATACATACCACATATATCAATTTGAATGAAATATAAATGATATATAATTGAAATAAGTCTCTAGCTGGTTGAATAATAAATACTATGTACAAAACATAATTATACCTGAAAGAATTAGAAAGGCTTAAGAAAATAATACACATCTTTAAAAGAAGAAATTACAAATGTTTATAAGAAAAACACAGCTGTAAATGGATCATAGAATAATATTTGAATCACAACTAAATAAATTAAAGGATACCACAGATAAATACATCACCAAAGAAGAGTAACTGATCAATGGTACCCAAGAAAATATGTGCATACCAGAAAATGGATACTAAAGATGAACTATGTCAAAACTGAACTAATGATAAACTTTATGGCCTTATTATCCAAAATAACTATAGAGAACTGATGATCTTAACAAATGTTATGAAATAAATTTATTGTTATATAAAACCAATCCAGTTGTTCATGTTGCATCATTTGTCATTCAGTACACTTATTCATGAGAATCTCATGCCTCCTGAGCTATGTCCAGTGTAACTAGACATAAGTAAGTCAGGTTGTAGTGAGATGGAACACTAGTGGCACAGTTTGGCAAACCAAACATATAAATTTCTAGGTGTTTTCAGTCTCCATGGTGCTAAATCCTCTGATGAGCAGGAAATATTGTTGTAAGGGGAGTGACATCTGTATTGGGAAAAGCCAATCGTTTGTTCCTTCCTACAATATGCTCATCAGGAAATAGTCACAATCAAGATAAAGTTGTTGTATGGGGGTCTGGTTACAATATATATATATATATATATATATATATATATATATATATATATATATATATATATATATATATATATAAGTGAAAGTGAAATAATGCTTAATGCTAATTGGCATAATTAGTAACCATTAGAAACCACCAGCAACCATATAAAGATTCACAGTAAGGATAGTAATCAATATTTCTTACTTCTGTCGAGGCAACCTTCTCACCTTTTAATAGCAAGACTGGAAATCCATTCTTACTAATAGTCCATTGAATATATATGGACACTTAAAGATTGTAACATTACTACAGAGTTTGAAATATTGACAAAATGAAGTTTAAATAAACCTCTTTAAACATAAATATTTCATACCCTGTAGTCAAGTTGCAATCTTTAAGTGTCCATATATATTCAATGGACCATTAGTAAGAATTGATTTCCATTTTTGCTATTAAAAGGTGAGAAGGTTGCATTGACAACAGTGAGAAATATTGATTACTATCCTTATTGTGAATGGTTATGTGTTTAGTGGTGATTTCTAATGATATATATATATAATACAAACTCAATTAAACTGTAATGATTAATAGGATATGAAAAAAAGATATAGAAAGTAGACTCACAGGATTACTAATTATACAACTGCATTTTAAAATGATTTATTACAAAATAATAAAAATTATTATGTATTTTGAATTGAACATAAATGAATGTAACATTTATAGCAACCTTGAAATGCATAAACAAATGATTTCCAAGAAAATATAAAATGAAGATATTTCTAAGAATTTAAAAAGAGGTTGTATAAAGTAGATTGACAAGATTAATTGACACAGAAATGTATATATTTTTAAAATGTATTCATTTTTGTATATATAGAATGTACAAGAATGTAAAATGCAATAGATAAATATTATAAGGTTACGTTTTGTAATAACATTAAAAGAAACGACTAAAACACGTTAATAAATGTAAAGAAAAATATTTAAACAATAATCAAAAAGGTATGTCCAGAAGTTAACAAAATATATTGTTTTTATATTTTTATATAAAAAAAACTGTTAACAATGTTATTTATTTAATTTTATTATTTTTATTTCATTGTTTACTTTATTTTATATTCATATTTTTAAAAGAACTTGTAAAGAGGAATAACACAAATTTATGCAATTTCTGACAATATTAAAATGTTGGTAAAGTAATTACGAAAAATCTAATTACAAATCATATCAGAGTAGGAATTAAAATATATTGTACAAAAAAAATGAAAATGAAGTAAAAAAAATTTTTAATGATTTTCCTATATCTATAATACAAATATAAACTTAAAATAATTTATATATAAACACTAAAAATAATAAGGCAACAAAACAATATATACATGTTTTATGATCAGTGAAAATAATTTCAATGAATTAAGAAAACACACGCGCGCGCGCACGCACATATATATATATTAAAGATAATATTAATCTTAAAATAAATTCAGTTCAAGTATTAAAATATTAACAACTCAATAATTATAAGAAAGCAAAGAAATGAATATTTAAATAATCTCTATAAAACTATTGATCACGATTGCATAAATAATAAAATAAAAACAAATTAAAATAGTAGAAATACATTATTTAATACATTTCATATGACAGAAATGTAGAAATACATATGTATTTTTTTTAAAAAAAAAAAAACATTTATTCGAGTAAATGAAAAAGTAAAAAAAAATTGTATCCAAAACTAAAAATAAAAAATAAAATTATAATGATAAACTATTACTTACACTTTGTAGAAATGTTTAATTATAAAAAGTTTTTTATGTTGAATAAAACATTTAAAAATTTATTTAGATGTTTTACGAGTACTATTTTTAGTTTAAAATGAAAATCTCAAGATAAGAAAATACAGGAAATACTAATGAAAATCTTTGTAACATTTAAAGTAGGTAAGAAAAGATTTAAAGATAAGGTACAGTTAAATTATATAAAGAGCTTTGTAAAAAACAAAAAAAAAATCAACTGTTATAAAATAATGATTTGAAAGGTATGTATATTAGATAAAATTTTCTCCATTGAATAATAATATTTTCTATTGTTTATTTCAGATATATAGTACATTTTTTTATTTCAATTTTCAGACAAATACTGAAATGGGTGTATGATAAATTAATGTAATATATTTTACCTATATTAAATATAATTTGTTGTCTTTATGATTTATATTAGTAAGACAACATGTTTTGAAATAGATAAAACTAAATGTTTATAAATTAAGTAAATAATAAACAGTAAAATTAGGATTAATTTAGAAGATATGATTATTTACTCTACAGAAGAATGTCTTGATTAAAATGTTGCTAACCTATGACTATATATATATACACAAATAATAATAAACATAAAATTAAAGAAGCTATGTTAATAAAAAATGAAAAGCAACATTTGATGAATAGACAGGCTGCCAATATAAAAATTAATGAATTGTGGGAAAATTGATGTATGATGTAATTCTTTTTATATACATTTCTAACGGTTTTTTGTAATACAATTTGAATCTAGTTGATAACTACTACATAGATAGTTGAAAGTACTTTTATTAAATTATGGTATATATTTGTTTTTAAAATATTTTTACTGTATTAATTATTATATTGTTTTGAATAATTATATATATTTTATTATAATTGGGATACAGACATTGATTAATATATATATATATACCTTTAAACTAGATGTATTTTAGAGGATTTGAGCCCAGAGTCCTTTTTGTCATCCACTCTATTTTATACAACTAATATATATAACCACATGTATGCAAAAAAGACAATGATCTCCAATAAACATATTTCATGCTAAACTAGTGCTCATCTGTTGGTTCAGATCATTATCTCATATATATATATATATATATATGAGATAATGATCTGAACAATTCCATTATAATATATATATATATATATATTATAATGGAATTGTTGGGAGCCAGTAATGAAAAATATACTCTATTGTAATTTATCTTAGGTCTTGGCTTATATTTATCAAAGTCCTGATATGGGAAGCCAATTGTAATGGACTAGGTAATTGATTTTAAGATTTCAAATAAATTTATTGGAGCTTAATTAATCATAGTGCTACATTGTGAAGTCAATTGTAAAGGAAAACTTTACAACCACTTACCAATCAATCAACTGTACTCACATGTGGACAGTATGCCTTGCAAACATCAATCAATTAAATAAGTCACACATTACAAGGCGTCAGTTGTAATGGAAATTTTAAGTATAAAAGAAAATAAATTACCCCAATCATTGGATAGTTTAATCCTTGTTTACAATTGCAATATTGCCTATCCTACTAGTATTACATAAAATATGCCTGGACACCAAAGGCCAATAACTAGAGATATTAAATGATTTACTCTCAGGGTTAACTTGATCTGTGATTTAATTATTAATCAAAATATAAATCAGAAATAAAGGGAATTTTATTGAATTCAACCAATATTTTGATATGGGGATTATATGTAAAACAATATAGTGATTAGTAATGGCTTAGATAAATAATTATAAAATTGAATATTAGCAAAATAAAAAAAAATATCATTTAATTAATTCTGTGTCTCAAGCATTACGTACGGATCTTTCTACTGAAAAGAGAAACATAAATAAATAAATTTCAAATAAATCAGTCATTTCATATAAAACAAATGGTATATACTTTCGTTTTAATTGTGGTTGATTTTATTTTCAAATGGCAATAATTATATTAAACACATACAATATTTGTTTACCTTTCATGTTTATGTTTTAATTCAATATTATTTAAATTAATAATATTTGCCAGCAATAGGGTTTGTATCTACATAAAAACAATTTACTATTTAACACACAGACAGACACATTGAGGGAGACATAATGAAAATCATAATAGCTTCTTAAAATAATAATTCAGAATCATCAATATGTTCCTCAAGGTTAAATCATTTAAGTTAATATATATATAATATATATATATATATATTATTTTCTCTGTTGGAAAAAAGATTTTATTTATGCACTAGCTCCTAAACGTGTTCCAGTTGAAAATATTATTTGCAATATAGAATCTTCCTTAAAAATATATAGATTTACTCACAGCTAATCTTATTATGTTTGAAGTTTGTGATGCCTTAAAAAATATGAAACCACCAAAAAATAATTTATCTAAAGGAGAATTTATTGCACTTCAAAAATTTAAAAAAAGATGATTCTATTGTTGTTATTCCAGCAGATAAAGAAAATTTGGCTATTGTACTTTATCGTTTAGATTATAATAATAAAATTTTAGATATATTAAATGATGGAACTTATAAAAAGATTATTAGAGATCCTCTGACCTATTTAGAGAAAAAGACAAACTGTCTAATTTAATGTTCAAGTATAAATGAAGATATGAAAATTAAAATTTCTCCAAGAGAAGGTTCTTCATTATAACCTAAATTTTATGGCTTGCCTAAAATTCATAAACCTAGGGTGCCTTTATGACCTATTGTGTGTGCTATAGGTTCTCCCACACATGGTCAAGTTGCAATCTTTAGATAATCATATATATATATATATATATATATGATTATATATATATATATATATATATATATATATATATATTGAATGGACCATTAGTTCTACTCTTGCTATTTAAAGATGAGAGGTTGCCTTGGTTTACATTATGATAGCTAATTTTTAAACTTCAATCTTCTCCACTCTCCATCTTTTTAGCTCTCCATATTATTGGAAATCTGATGATGACATATTCAAAATCTTTGTTTGGCAATTGTTTTATCATACCCATATTGATTGAAAATTATTCTGATCCCTTATATGCAGGACCTTAACCCCATTTAAATAAACAGAAGAGGTATGGGCAAAATACAAAATGAATATGTAATATTTAAATACAAGTATATTATATATACTTTTAAGCTAGATGTAATTATAGGGGATTTAATCCCAGATTTTCAATCTCTCTTTTGTCAACTACTCCATCTTATACAATTAATATTTATTACCAAATACTTGAAAAAGTTATAAGTGAACTCCAATACACATATTTCATGCTGGACCAGCCTTCATCTGTTGGTCCAGATCATCATCTACCACACATATTTATAATCAGTGCACTGAATATATGTATATGTGTGGTAGATGATCACCCATACCAAATTGGAGATCATTTATCTTTATTTGCATATAAGTTGTTGTATATATTGGTTGTATACGATGGAGTGGATGATAAAAAGGAGCTTGAAATTCTGGGTTTTAATCTACTATAATTACATCTAGCTTGCAAGTATATATAATATACTTGCATTTAAATATTACATATTCAGTCTGCATTCTTCTTATTCTTCTTTTGCATATTTAAATGGGGTTATGTCATGCATATGATATGACATAATGATTAACAGGCAATATGGATATGACAACATTTTGACAAACAATGACTTTGAAATTCCATCATCATATTTTCATTGATATGAATAACTGAAGAGTTGAAGAGTGGAGAAGATTAAGGCCTACCATAAAAGTTTGAAGATTTTCCATCGTAATATAGTCTGAGCAGTGATTATATATATATATATATATATATATATATATAAAAAAAAATATAAAAAAAAAAAAGTGTGTGTGTGTGTGTGTGTGTCACGTGTGTGTGGAAGATGATGATCTAGGCCAAATGCTGAATGTGTTTCCACATGAAATATGTATATTGGAGATCATTTATCTTTTCTGCATGTATGTGGTCTTGTGTATCAATTGTAAAAAATGTAATTGATGAGAAAAGGGATCTTGAATGTCTGAGTTCAAATCTCCTACAATATTATATATAGTGTTTCATGTCTTGGTTTCATTATTGCATTATTGGGAGTTGTATTATAATGGTATTCTCTCAAATTGAATATTCATAGATCATAGCCTGTCTTTGACACTTGCAGTACTTAAATGATTTATGAAATGATAATATTTAAACCATTTAATTATTATTTTTTCCCAGTCATTTGAATCAGTAGCAAAGTAATAGAATATAATGTTCAAAGTTTCAGTTCTTCTTTTTCTTTTTCTTCTTCTTCTTCTTTTTATTATTATTATTATTATTATTATTATTATTATTATTATTATTATTATTATTATTATTATTATTATTATTATTATTATTATTATTATCATCATCATCATCATCATCATCATCATCTTATAAATTCCTAAAGAATAAAACAATCTTCTTTTTCTTATTATTGTTATTATTCTTATTATTATTCTTATTATTATTACATTGCTAATGCTTTTGAGAATCAATGTTGTCTAGATGTTGTTTATTTTGATTTATCCAAGGCATTTGATAAAGTGGATCATTACAGATTGCTTTTCAAAATGTATAAATTAGGTTTTTCCTATAATTTGTTTGCATGGTTTGAATCTTTTATTAAGAAGAGAACAGCTTATGTAAAGTTTAAGAATAATTCTTCTAATTCATATTATTGTAATATAGGAGTACCTCAGGGCAGTATCCTTGCACCATTATTGTTTAACATTTGGAATTTTCGCATATTTTATGTTATGCAGATGATTGTAAAATTTTTAGAAATATCAACTCAATTAATGTTTGCATATTATTACAAAAAGATATTAATAATTTTGTGAAATGGTGTAGAGATAATAAAATGAATATTAATTTGAATAAGTGTTCAAGAGTTTCTTATTCCAAAAAATCTGAAATGATAATTTGGCCTTATTATATTGAAGATTATAGTATAAAATTTGTTAATATTCAGAAAGACCTGGGAATTTTTTTTGCAAGCAATGGATCATTTCATCATCATATTGAAAATGTAATAAATAAGGCTTTTAAAATTATGGGTGCAATTTTAAGGCATGGTAAACAATTTAGTAATTTTACAAAATATAAATTATTTCTCTCTTTGGTTTTGCCTATTTTGGAATATGGATCTGTTGTTTGCAATCCCAGTTCCAAACGAGATATTATTAAAATTCAATTGGTTTATTACAAATTTTCTAAGTACATTAAATTAAAAGACCATTATCTATCCCTATCCATTAGAAGAAAAATAAGAGATCTTAAAATTTTATATAACCTTGTGAATCAAAAAATTATATTAACTAAAAAAATTTCAAATATTACTTTTAATAATTGTTTATATAAAATACGTATATTTACTTTGTTTTATATTAAAGTTTGTCGCTCTAACATATTAAAATTTTCACCTTTGTTTTGTTTGCGTAATATCTATAATCATGATTTTACCAATGAAAAAAAAAATTTTGGGGACTTTAAAAAATTTGTTACTTATCTTATAAAAAAGTATGGCATATAATTATATTATTTTTGTCATTTTTACTCATTTATGTATATTATTTATATATTTTATTGTATACTTGTTATAGTGCAATTCTGTAATTGGCTTAATGCTGTAGTTTTGTACGGTAAATCAATTGAATTGAATTATATCATCTTATAAATTCCTAAACAATAAAGAATCATCATCATCTTCTTCTTTTTCTTCTTCTTTTTCTTCTTCTTCTTCTTCTTCTTCTTCTTCTTCTTCTTATTATTATTATTATTATTATTATTATTATTATTATTATTATTATTATTATTATTATTATTATTATTATTATTATTATTATTATTATTATTATTATTATTATTATTATTATTATTATTATTATTATTATTATTATTATTATTATTATTATTATTATTGTTGTTGTTGTTGTTGTTGTTGTTGTTGTTGTTGTTGTTGTTGTTGTGGGAATAAGATACATATAACGAGTTATAATGACGATTACTTGACGTCTAAAGATTTTTGGATCAGAGAACACTCTCACTTTTGATCATCAATTATTATATTCTTGAAAAAAAAAATATATTCTATTTTTTTAGTTTTGCCATTGTTATTATTTTTATTTGAATGTTATAAGTTTATTAATTTTATCATAACTTGTTATTAATTGTAAAAATGCACATTAGCATCAATTTCTAACATACTGAATGACATGTTTGTGATGACATTTTAAAAAAACCTATAAATGTTGATATCAAATATATCTATTTAAATGTTTGTCTTAAACTGTTTCATTGGTATTCACAATAGATATGATTTCTCACAGGTAACTTTAGTGAATGCAATGTAAAATAAATTCTTGTATTTATCAAATATAGTAAACAGTCATTTAATAATAAAAAAGCAAAGGGAATAAAATCCTGTCATTAATTGTGAGATTGATGTATTAAAAGTATTTACTAATCAACGTCAATATGAAGGTCATCTTCTATAACGCCTCTAGTTTACTTGATGAGTGAAAAATTGTTCGCGAAATGCATTCATAGAGAGAAAGAATAATCTTCATTTCTGAGATGATGGATGGTTGAGATGAGAAATGCATTAATTAAAAAAGTACTTAAATTTTCTCAGCAATGCAATATGTGTGCATACTCTTAGTCAATGGATAAATTATATAATTGTATAAAGTATTAAAAAAGATTATAATTTTTTGACAACATTATGATCATATAATTCATTGGGAACCATAAGAAATTACACATGCCCTTTTCTAGAATGCTGAAAAACACAAAACCAGTACCCAGTGTGGTAGATCGGTACCATGTTACCAACATGTGTATAAATATTTACATATCTCGTATAATCAGCTTTACTAAAGAATGAGGAAGATCTACAGAAATACAAGCAATGTGAGAGATGATGGTCTGGATTTCTGTTTTTGTAGATGAGTGCGATGTGGATAAGTTGTAATATCCACGGGTGAAAACAAACAATAAACATAATTGTTGATTTTATATAAAAACTGATTACTTTATATCAAATATTAAGAAAGTTACTGAACTTATAGGCATTAATTCAGATTGAGATTATAGAAAAGCGTTCTAAAAATGTCCCATTAAATAAATAATAAAATTTATATATACATTACAGTCAACTAAAAGACAGATTTAGTTATTTGCAAAATAAATTTTAAAAACAGGGAAATCCTTTATTGTGTCTTAAGAAGAAATTTTGCCTTCTGCATTTGTTAGTTTTTTGTGTAATGAACGTTATGTATTTTAGTTACGATGGTCAATCATTTACAAAACATCTCTATAAATTTTGTCATTAAAAGTTCTTACTTATATATAGAGTTCGCAAAAACAAACTCTTAACAAGCGTTGTGAATACTCTCAACTCCAGACCGTTTTCTGCATCTAGCGTCGTCAGTGAGGTGTTAGAATATTCATTAGATTAAAAATACTAGGACTAACCCAGCACTTTATCTAACGTATAACTATTGAGAAGAGAATCTGAAACTTTCAGATATTCATATGTTTAAAAATCCAGCTATCTAACTCAAATAGCCATATGGGATTGAACTAAGTTCAGATACACCATATATTAATAGCTCTAGCAATACAAAATCGCCAAAGCATTAATAGCAAAAAATAAATTGATAAAAAAAACCAAGTCAGATGTCACATTTAATAAAGTTCTTAATCACATTTCGTACAATTTTCATCAGAAGTTATTTACTTAACTGTAGTGCAATAATTAATATATTTTCTACTGTTTCCTACACTTATACAGTGTTAGAAATGTGGTTGAATTTTAAATTCATTCCATATAAAATCAAAAATATAGTTTTTCAGTCAATTATTCGCGATTAAATTTAACTAACTATCCATTACTATCAAAATGTGGTTGAAGAATAAAGCATCCAAAATGTTCTGGTTTGTTAAGAGCGAGTTAATGTAATATTTTTGACAAAGTCGTATTTTATGTTGTACATATCATAAAATTTAAAACATATAATGATTTTCTTGTCTGTTCTTGATATTATTATTCTATCAAAACAATAAAGACAACATTTAAATTATAAATATATAAATATTCTTTTTCAGTTCACAAAAAAAAAAACTTTAAATTAAATCTTTTTGTAGGAGAACAATAATATTGGATCAGAGAATGGGGGATCCAGAATTTTTTTTTTTTTTGGTTCCCTAAAATTAAAAAATATAATAATCAAATAAAATTTTAAATTCGGAAATTAATAATTTAAATATGTGTGTTTCTTGATGACTGATGAAGCCGGAGACTCTATTAGTTAAAATACTCTCTTCGCAATCATTTCTATTATTACCGACATAGATATGTTTAACAATTCTTGGAAACCATTGTATAATTGGTATTAGTAGTAAATGAAAAGATTTTACATGTGTAATAAATAGATAGCCTACTTACATTCAATGTATATCTAGAAATTGTTAATTGTGGAAAGAAAACTGATTCCAAGAATGTTTGAAGATTAAAAAATAAAAAGGAAATTTATATTTATTCTGGTCCCTTTATCAATAAAATTATAGAAATAAAACGATTTAAAATTTATGATATAATTATTTTTCTGAAACTTAATAAAAAAACCATAGTAATAAAAAATTGATGATAATTAAGTATAAAGTAACATAAAATTAAAAATAATCAATTGTGTAAAGGACGTAAGACTTTCACTCGAAAGGAAATACTCATCTCTACAGCCCAATTTAATATGCGATCTTAAGCCCTATCTAATAATAACGTTTTATATTTTACGTTTTTGGCCGTGCGTTTTGAAAAAGAGATTTGAATCCACTGATAATATAAAAAAAAAAAAACATTATGTTTTATATTTTTTATTTTCATTGAAGCACTGTAATGTAAAAAACATTGAAGTAAATGTCCCTTCAAATCCATTCCTAGAAACTGAAAACAGAGATAAATTTTGAATATGAGTTATAACACATTTCAAGTTAAACCACTAAACATCACATGATCACTATCTCATACTAGCACAATAATTGTTATTAAACAATTCAAAACAAAACAACACTCTCCATATAGTAGTGCCATCTTGTGCTAACAAGAGCAATCAATGGATGCCAGAAGGCTTGTGCATAAAATCCCTATCTAGTGCCTACTCATCCAATATCCCCAGACTAGTTTCTGGCTTGTGGCCTTCATCAGTGAGGAGCCTTGGATCTGAGAGCACTGCACCTAGATCTTAGGATCTAATGCAACCCTCCAGCACCCACCTTTTAACTCTATTTAACTACAAAACTATGAGAATGAAATTGAAAACACTATTAATATTTCAATCCAAGCTCAACAGCTTATATAGTCATATGGGTCTGAACTCAATTCAGTACCCATACATTTTGGTGTCTTTGGCTTTTTAACAACCATAGCCACCACTATCCTATTAGGCAGGATTGGTGTTAAACCACTAAACATCACATGATCACTATCTCATACTAGCACAATAATTGTTATTAAACAATTCAAAACAAAACAACACTCTCCATATAGTAGTGCCATCTTGTGCTAACAAGAGCAATCAATGGATGCCAGAAGGCTTGTGCATAAAATCCCTATCTAGTGCCTACTCATCCAATATCCCCAGACTAGTTTCTGGCTTGTGGCCTCATCAGTGAGGAGCCTTGGATCTGAGAGCACTGCACCTAGATCTTAGGATCTAATGCAACCCTCCAGCACCCACCTTTTAACTCTATTTAACTACAAAACTATGAGAATGAAATTGAAAACACTATTAATATTTTCAATCCAAGCTCAATAGCTTATATAGAGTTAAAAGGTGGGTGCTGGAGGGTTGCATTAGATCCTAAGATCTAGGTGCAGTGCTCTCAGATCCAAGGCTCCTCACTGATGAAGGCCACAAGCCAGAAACTAGTCTGGGGATATTGGATGAGTAGGCACTAGATAGGGATTTTATGCACAAGCCTTCTGGCATCCATTGATTGCTCTTGTTAGCACAAGATGGCACTACTATATGGAGAGTGTTGTTTTGTTTTGAATTGTTTAATAACAATTATTGTGCTAGTATGAGATAGTGATCATGTGATGTTTAGTGGTTTAACACCAATCCTGCCTAATAGGATAGTGGTGGATATGGTTGTTAAAGAGCCAAAGACACCAAAATGTATGGGTACTGAATTGAGTTCAGACCCATATGACTATATAAGCTATTGAGCTTGGATTGAAAAATATTAATAGTGTTTTCAATTTCATTCTCATAGTTTTGTAGTTAAATAGAGTTAAAAGATGGGTGCTGGAGGGTTGCATTAGATCCTAAGATCTAGGTGCAGTGCTCTCAGATCCAAGGCTCCTCACTGATGAAGGCCACAAGCCAGAAACTAGTCTGGGGATATTGGATGAGTAGGCACTAGATAGGGATTTTATGCACAAGCCTTCTGGCATCCATTGATTGCTCTTGTTAGCACAAGATGGCACTACTATATGGAGAGTGTTGTTTTGTTTTGAATTGTTTAATAACAATTATTGTGCTAGTATGAGATAGTGATCATGTGATGTTTAGTGGTTTAACACCAATCCTGCCTAATAGGATAGTGGTGGATATGGTTGTTAAAGAGCCAAAGACACCAAAATGTATGGGTACTGAATTGAGTTCAGACCCATATGACTATATAAGCTATTGAGCTTGGATTGAAAAATATTAATAGTGTTTTCAATTTCATTCTCATAGTTTTGTAGTTAAATAGAGTTAAAAGGTGGGTGCTGGAGGGTTGCATTAGATCCTAAGATCTAGGTGCAGTGCTCTCAGATCCAAGGCTCCTCACTGATGAAGGCCACAAGCCAGAAACTAGTCTGGGGATATTGGATAGGCACTAGATAGGGATTTTATGCACAAGCCTTCTGGCATCCATTGATTGCTCTTGTTAGCACAAGATGGCACTACTATATGGAGAGTGTTGTTTTGTTTTGAATTGTTTAATAACAATTATTGTGCTAGTATGAGATAGTGATCATGTGATGTTTAGTGGTTTAACACCAATCCTGCCTAATAGGATAGTGGTGGCTATGGTTGTTAAAGAGCCAAAGACACCAAAATGTATGGGTACTGAATTGAGTTCAGACCCATATGACTATATAAGCTATTGAGCTTGGATTGAAAATATTAATAGTGTTTTCAATTTCATTCTCATAGTTTTGTAGTTAAATAGAGTTAAAAGGTGGGTGCTGGAGGGTTGCATTAGATCCTACGATCTAGGTGCAGTGCTCTCAGATCCAAGGCTCCTCACTGATGAAGGCCACAAGCCAGAAACTAGTCTGGGGATATTGGATGAGTAGGCACTAGATAGGGATTTTATGCACAAGCCTTCTGGCATCCATTGATTGCTCTTGTTAGCACAAGATGGCACTACTATATGGAGAGTGTTGTTTTGTTTTGAATTGTTTAATAACAATTATTGTGCTAGTATGAGATAGTGATCATGTGATGTTTAGTGGTTTAACACCAATCCTGCCTAATAGGATAGTGGTGGCTATGGTTGTTAAAGAGCCAAAGACACCAAAATGTATGGGTACTGAATTGAGTTCAGACCCATATGACTATATAAGCTATTGAGCTTGGATTGAAAATATTAATAGTGTTTTCAATTTCATTCTCATAGTTTTGTAGTTAAATAGAGTTAAAAGGTGGGTGCTGGAGGGTTGCATTAGATCCTAAGATCTAGGTGCAGTGCTCTCAGATCCAAGGCTCCTCACTGATGAAGGCCACAAGCCAGAAACTAGTCTGGGGATATTGGATGAGTAGGCACTAGATAGGGATTTTATGCACAAGCCTTCTGGCATCCATTGATTGCTCTTGTTAGCACAAGATGGCACTACTATATGGAGAGTGTTGTTTTGTTTTGAATTGTTTAATAACATTTCAAGTTATAAACATACAGCACGAAATCTTTCGATTTACTATGCAGTAGTTTTTCGATGTTATAACTTTGCAGCAATATATGTAAATAATATTATTTTATAAAGCGCAGACGGTATTGAAATTAAAACTGAGAGAGTGCAAATTTCTCAAGCGCTTATGACTACCAACAGCCAATCAGATCTTAAGCACTGGGACAGAGAATTTAACAAGAAAAGAGTTGTTCCCACTCTCTTCTTTACTTGTCTTTCTATAAATCCAAGCCAGTCCAAAGTACTTATATCTGAAAGTGTTAATCTTAAATATCATCACACTTAATTCACTGAGTTCATTGCTGCAAAGTTATAACATCGAAAAACTACTGCGTAGTAAATCGAAAGATTTCACGCTGTATGTTTATAATTTGAACTCAGTGAATTAAGTGTGATGATATTTAAGATTCACACTTTCAGATATAAGTACTTTGGACTGGCTTGGATATATAGAAAGACAAGTAAAGAAGAGAGTGGTAACCACTCTTTTCTTGTTAAATTCTCTGTCCCAGTGCTTAAGATCTGATTGGCTGTTGGTAGTCATAAGCACTTGAGAAATTTGCACTCTCTCAGTTTAATTTCAACACCTTTCAAGCAAAGTTAAAGTGTTAAGCAATATGTTTGTAGTTTATATTAATCATCAAAATAGGAAGATGACTTATCTACAATACCATATAGACTTTTTAGGAAAAAAATAATGCATACCATAAAAAAATAAAATTATTTATTTAAAATAGATTAATAATATATATATAAAGAAACATTTTATTATTTTTAAAAATAGTGCGATAAATTTAAATAGCATGTCATATAATTTGTGTGGGAATTTAAAGAAAATTATAGAATCTACGTAAAAACATGGAAAATATGTTGTGACTAACAATAAAAATTAGAAAAAATATAGTTCCAAGAAAAAGTTATGTTTATATATATTTATTTATATTTTTATATATATTTAATACTGTGTTAAATATATTTGTTTGAATTATTATTATATAATTTAAAAATACAGACATTTAATGGTTGTAGTTATTTATATATTTATAAATATATATAAACATAACTTTTTCTTGGAACTATATTTTTTCTAATTTTTATTGTTAGTCACAACATATTTTCCATGTTTTTAAGTAGATTCTATAATTTTCTTTAAATTCCCACACAAATTATATGACATGCTATTTAAATTTATCGCACTATTTTTAAAAATAATAAAATGTTTCTTTATATATATATTATTAATCTATTTTAAATAAATAATTTTATTTTTTTTAAAGTTATGTTTATGACAGTATTTAAAATAATTTGTAAATGTCAAAATAAGAGTTATATATCACATGACCCTATCTCTTAAGCTTGTAAGTTATAAACAATGAGGATTTCCAATTCCTCTACAAGCTTTATGATAAATGCTTAGCCAGAACCAGCACTTAAAATATCTCTGTCAGGAACCCCTTCCCAAACCCTGACCATGGTTTCGTGCTTTGGCACTCCTCAAAGAGGTGTCAGGGTAGGTTCAGACTTTGGCACTCCTCAGAGAGGTAGGTTCAGACAATAGATCTAGTGTCTGAACCTACCCTGACACCTTTCTGACGAGTGCCAAAGAACGAAACTATGGTCAGGGGTTTGGGGAGGGGTTCCTGACAGAGATATTTTAAGTGCTGGCTCTGGCTAAGCATTTATCATAAAGCTTGTAGAACAATTGGCAATCCTCATTGTTTATAATTTGTAAATGTACTTCAAAAACTGAGTTTATTAATTTCCCATAATGCATTTTCAAACAGATACGCTTTAAACATGCTTACATGAAAGCCAATCAGATGGAATAATTCAATCATGTGGGACTCTCAATTCTAAAACACAAGCCAGAACTATTAGAAAAAGATGGGAACCCATCTCAATCTATGCCTCAATTTTATTTAAATAAGCCAGACTCAAGCATTTTGAACTAAGAGTGTGAAGCTAAATACCTTCACATTTAATCCACTAAATATTATATATATAAATTAACAACGCGAAATCGTCTGATTTACAACGAAGCAATATTTTTTTTAAATCTAATGAAATGATATTAATAAATGTAAATAAATCAAATTTTAAGCGTAAACAGATAATATTGTAATAACATGAAAGCTAAACACTTTCAAACAGATACGCTTTAAACATGCTTACATGAAAGCCAATCAGATGGAATAATTCAATCATGTGGGACTCTCAATTCTAAAACACAAGCCAGAACTATTAGAAAAAGATGGGAACCCATCTCAATCTATGCCTCAATTTTATTTAAATAAGCCAGACTCAAGCATTTTGAACTAAGAGTGTGAAGCTAAATACCTTCACATTTAATCCACTAAATATTATATATATAAATTAACAACGCGAAATCGTCTGATTTACAACGAAGGCTTTCATGTAAGCATGTTTAAAGCGTATCTGTTTGAAAGTGTTTAGCTTTCACGTTATTACAATATTATCTGTTTACGCTTAAAATTTGATTTATTTACATTTATTAATATCATTTCATTAGATTTAAAAAAATATTGCTTCGTTGTAAATCAGACGATTTCGCGTTGTTAATTTATATATATAATATTTAGTGGATTAAATGTGAAGGTATTTAGCTTCACACTCTTAGTTCAAAATGCTTGAGTCTGGCTTATTTAAATAAAATTGAGGCATAGATTGAGATGGGTTCCCATCTTTTTCTAATAGTTCTGGTTTGTGTTTTAGAATTGAGAGTCCCACATGATTGAATTATTCCATCTGATTGGCTTTCATGTAAGCATGTTTAAAGCGTATCTGTTTGAAAGTGTTTAGCTTTCACGTTATTACAATATTATCTGTTTACGCTTAAAATTTGATTTATTTACATTTATTAATATCATTTCATTAGATTTAAAAAAATATTGCTTCGTTGTAAATCAGACGATTTCGCGTTGTTAATTTATATATATAATATTTAGTGGATTAAATGTGAAGGTATTTAGCTTCACACTCTTAGTTCAAAATGCTTGAGTCTGGCTTATTTAAATAAAATTGAGGCATAGATTGAGATGGGTTCCCATCTTTTTCTAATAGTTCTGGCTTGTGCTTTAGAATTGAGAGTCCCACATGATTGAATTATTCCATCTGATTGGCTTTCATGTAAGCATGTTTAAAGCGTATCTGTTTGAAAGTGTTTAGCTTTCACGTTATTACAATATTATCTGTTTACGCTTAAAATTTGATTTATTTACATTTATTAATATCATTTCATTAGATTTAAAAAAATATTGCTTCGTTGTAAATCAGACGATTTCGCGTTGTTAATTTATATATATAATATTTAGTGGATTAAATGTGAAGGTATTTAGCTTCACACTCTTAGTTCAAAATGCTTGAGTCTGGCTTATTTAAATAAAATTGAGGCATAGATTGAGATGGGTTCCCATCTTTTTCTAATAGTTCTGGCTTGTGTTTTAGAATTGAGAGTTCCACATGATTGAATTATTCCATCTGATTGGCTTTCATGTAAGCATGTTTAAAGCGTATCTGTTTGAAAGTGTTTAGCTTTCACGTTATTACAATATTATCTGTTTACGCTTAAAATTTGATTTATTTACATAATGCATTGTAAATTGTTGTTTATAATTAATGTTTTTGTGCTCTGTTTATCACGCTTTATTCGTGTAGATAACATTTAATATAAGAAACAAGTAATTATAATGATTCTTTATGGCAAAAAATGATTTATTACTCAGAATTTAAAATATTAATAAAAATAGTTAGAATCGTATTAAAAATATAAATCTTATAGTTAATAAATATTTTCAAGAGCATATAATTAAAATAAAAATAATAATCTGTGTATAAATTTAGTGCGTAATGAAAAAAAAAAAAAAAATCAACCTGATATATTTTTTAAACAAACAAAAATTTACATTATGAGATTTATATTTACAGATTTCGATATCACGGAATGAAGAGTCTGTGAAATAAACTAAATCACGAAAACTAAATTAAGTTAATTACTCATTACATTGTTACTATTTTTGATACATTGTGTATTCTGTCTTCAATCTTTTCTTTTTCTATAATTATCTAACTATTTAATCTGATTTTAGGGGAGACGGAAGGAGGAAGATGGCACCACAATTAAATTGTTTTAAAATTTTTTTTTTATTTTTTTGTTTACCTAAATGCAATCATAATTAAATAAATATTAAATTAAAAATGTAATGTGAAATTAATTATTTGTTTTGCTAACGTAAATGATTATATATTTTTGGTCAATATTTTTTTATAATAAAATATTTTTTACTGGATTCAAATAAAAATTGTAATAAGTGAGTAAAATTGGAATTAAAAATTACTTAAGTAAAAATAAATTTTAATTTAGTACATATATTTATTTAAAATTTATTTTAATGTACTTTGTTGTGAAATCAGATTTAAAAAAAAATTTTTTTTTTAGTTATCTAAAGAATTAAATACTATTTTGTTTTGTTTTTTCTTTTTTTTTCAATATTTTTTTCTACATTTGCAAAAAAACATCTCTATATGACCAATGAAATAAAAGAATATTGACAAAAACTAAGTAAATAGGGTGTTTGCTCATATAAAATTGATTATGAATTTCATGATGTAAGGCATATTTTTAATGAAAATAATTTATGTAGTTAGAAATTTTTATCTTGGACATAATTAACATTTATAACAATATTAATCAAAAATGTATAAAGGGAATATATTTTAACTAATGTTATTTTGAACAAAAAATATGTAAGTATAGTTATTGCATTTGTAATCATTTGAAATTCATGAATTACTATGCAATTGACACATAATTACTATACATAATAAATTAAACTTTTTTTGTACTTTATTGTCATAATTGTCATCATGTTATGTTTTAATTATATATTGTTTTTATACAATCATTATAATTCTCTATATCAATAATCTTACAAAATATTCACTATTTAAAAGTAATGGAGGTTATTTCATTAAACTGATTTTTAAAAAAATTGTTATAATAAATAGTGAAACGTTTATTGACATGGTAAATATAAATTAATATTAATTACAACAGCAACTTTTTCCTATATAATGATCAGAAATCATTGCAACATAAAGCAAAAACAAAAACTAGATAAATTCATGATAGTATTGCCCTAAATATACTTAATTTTGAACTGTCAATTTTTAAGAGGTTATAAAAGATAAATGATAAAATATATTTATTTAAACAAATTACAAATAAGAAATAATTTAAAGATTATTCACTGAAATAGAAATATAAAAAATATCAATTGTTTGTAATATTTTGATATTATGATTTAAAACATTATGTGCTTACGAATGCAAAGAATGTGACTTATATATATATATATATATATATATATATATATATTGTAACGACGTTCGTTACAATATATATATATATATGGCTGCAGAAAGGAGTTTGCTATTAACTGAAAGGAGACCCTTTGATTCCTCTTGGAGGCCTTAAAGGAACCGAGCAGGGCAAATTCCTAATGTCCACTCCATACATTCTTGTCGTTGCAGCTGTTATTACTATGTGATTATTCATATAGTATACGAACATGGATGGGCTGCTCACCAACACGCATTAGCCAGCGTGGTGAGTTTATTGGCTTTTTACCTCTGAGTTTAAGATCAAGAAACACCATGGTCTTTCTTCTCAGTGCCTGATAAGGCAGAATGAATGTTTGTGTAAATGATAAATATTTTCCCCATACATATATACAATTATGACAGACAAAAATAAAGCATGGCCCTTATTCCCAGGAGGCTGTAAAGTCACCAACCAAGGCAGCGGTTGGTGGCTGAAGGCAGAGGGTGCTAAGAATCCCCTGATTGCAGACCCAGGCTGCCATTTGATGATGACTTTTTATTTAGGTACTTACAACTGCAGATCACTTTCAAGTGAAGGAAGATTGCAAGAATTAGAAGAAGAACTGTCTTATATTAAATGGGACATTATTGGACTTTGTGAAGTTAGAAGAAAAGGAGAAGAAACAATTGATTTAAAAAGTGGACATAAACTCTATTATAAAGGCACACATATTGGAAATACAAGTGGAGTAGGATTCATTATAAATAAAAAGTGGAAGAACAATATTGTGGAGATTGATGGTGTATCGGACAGAGTGGCAAGATTAGTTATACAACTTAATAGCAGATACCAAATGCAGATAATTCAGGTTTATGCTCCAACAAGTTCTCATAGTGATGAAGTAGTAGAAGATTTTTATATGGATGTACAAAAGGCTTTTGATCAGAGTAAACAACATTTTAAAATTGTTATGGAAGACTTTAATGCTAGAATTGGTATACAAATGAAAGATGAAATTGCTGTAGGTAATTTTGGTTATGGTAATAGAAATGAGAGAGGACATAGACTTGTGGAGTTTGCAGAAAAAGAAAAACTTTATATTATGAATTCTTTTTTTGAGAAAAATGTTAAAAGGAAATGGACATGGAAGCATCCAAATGAAGGTACAGCAGAATTGGATTATATTTTGACTAACAGAAAATACATATTTCAAGATTGTAATGTTCTTAATAAATTTAACACAGGAAGTGATCATCGATTAGTAAGGTGTAAGTTATGTGTTAATGTAAAACTAGAGAGACAAAAATTATTAAGAAAAACAATATTTACAGTTGATATTCTTAATCTTCAGAAACATTCTAATGAATTTAAATTAGAACTTACAAATAGGTTTCAAGTGTTAGGAGATTTTGAACATGATTCAGATTTGAATGAAATTAATATGAAAATAACTGATACACTTTTGAAAACTGCAACAAAGATAGCTGGTAAAAAGAAACAGCAATTGACCAATAAAATTTCTACTGAGACTAGAGAATTTATGAAGAAAAGAAGGAATATGAAGATATACAAAAATGATGCATTAAAAAGAATTGAATATCTTGAATTTTGTAAAATGGTGCGAAAAAAAGAGTTGAAAATGATATAAGAAAGTATAACTGTGAACTAGCAAGGAAAGCTGTAGAAGAAAATAAAAGTCTCAAAAATGTTAAACAACATTTTGGTATTGGTAGGAAATTTATATCTGCAATAAGAAAAAAAGATGGAATTATTACTGAAAAGAGAGATGACATCATGAAATTGGTAGAAGATTTTTATCAAGAATTATATAGTAACAAAGAACAAGTACCTCCTATATTTATTACATCTTCCGAATTGCCCAGAATTTTAAATGAAGAAGTGAGACATGCAATTAAGTGTAAGAAGAACGGAAAGGCTCCAGGAAATGATGGAATTATAATTGATATATTAAAAGAAGCAGGTGAAGAAATAGAAACAATTTTAGCAAAGTTATATACCAAATGTCTAAATGATAAAGATGTACCGGAAGATTGGAAGAATGCAGTAATAATATTAATATTTTAAAAAGGTGATAAAGAAGATATTAGAAATTACAGACCTATCAGCCTTTTATCAGTTTTATATAAAATTTTTACCAAGATAATTACAACTCGTCTACAGAGAACTTTGGATTTCCACCAACCAAGAGAACAAGCTGGATTTAAAAGTGGTTTTAGTACAATAGATCATATCCAGGTATTGAGAGAAGTCATAGAAAGGACAAATGAATATGAGTTGTCGTTATGTTTTGGATTTGTAGATTATGAAAAGGCATTCGATTCTATACACATTTCTTCAGTGATTAAAGCATTGGATCATCAAGGTATAGATCCAGGATATTGTCATATTTTAAAGAATATTTATAAAAATGCAACAGCAACAATTATATTACATAATGATACTGGAAAAATCAACATTGAGAAAGGTGTAAGACAAGGTGACTCCATATCTCCAAAACTCTTTACAGCAGTGCTGCAAGAAGTATTTTGTGGATTAAAATGGGAAACTAAAGGAGTGAAAGTAAATGGAGAGTATTTAAGTCATTTAGATTTCGCAGATGATGTAGTTGTTTTTGCAAATAATGCTTCAGAGCTGCAGGAAATGTTGCAGGAGTTAGCAGATGAAAGTAAAAAAGTAGGACTAAAGATAAATGTTAAAAAGACTAAAGTAATGTTTAATCGATTTGCTCAAAATATGAAAATAAAGATTGATTATGAAGAATTAGAAGAAGTTAACAGTTACAAATACCTTGGTCAGATTATTAATACAGATGGAAACATAATGGAGGAAATTAATCGTAGAAGTAAACTTGGTTGGAGTGCTTTTGGTAGAAATAACTTGATACTAAAAGGAAATATGCCTATGTGTTTGAAAAGGATGGTTTTTAACAAATGTGTTTTACCAGTTCTTACTTATGGATCTGAGACTTGGACACTTAATAGAAGAGCAATACAGAGACTTCAGACCACTCAAAGGAGTATGGAGAGATGTATGTTGGGAGTAACAAGAAGAGATCGAAAACGCAATGTATGGGTAAGACAACAAACAGTTGTTACTGACCTTATTGAAAAAATTAAAAGATTGAAACGGAGTTGGGCTGGACATATTGCTAGAAGAAATGATAATAGATGGACAATTGAAATTTTAAACTGGAATCCAAGAGATTGTAAAAGACCCAGAAAGAGACCATATGTGAGATGGATGGATGAAATAAGAAAATGTGTGGGGGTGTTGTGGAGAAGAGAAGCTAAAGATCGCAGAAGATGGATTAAACTTGGAGAGACCTTCATCCTGCAGTGGATTGATAATGGTTGATGATATATATATATATATATATATATATATATATATATATATATATATATATATATATATATATATATATATATATATATATATATATATATATTAAGTTTGAGGTCTGTATTCTTTTCAAAATATATATAATAATCAAATCAATATATATCAAAATACAATAAAATTCACATAAATTATAGTTATTTTTAGAAGTACTTTTGACTATACATCTTGTAGTCTTTATCGACTTTATAACATTGAATAATAAAAACGAGTTATCCTTTCATAATACCCATAGTTCAATTAAGATCTCCCAAAATTTTGCTATTTTAACATTTGATGATTGCTGATTCAATAACACTTGACGATTTTTTGAAATCAACATAACCTCTTTTATTTTATGTTTATTTTTGCAACATTCAATTTGCATAATTTTTATATTTTTATAATCTAATTTAAATTCATATTGACACGATTTATTATAGTTAAATATAACAAATGATGAAGGTTTATTTACATATTTTCCTGTTGTTTCTCTTTTTGAATACTATTATATAAAAACATATGCTCTTTTATTTTCTTCTACAATGTACATTTAAATTCACTGATATATTGTAAGCTCCATTTGCATATCAATTTATATATAATACAATTTTGTTTAAAATTTGAATATTGAATTTTAGAATTATTAAGTAATCTATTGGTACTATTTGTTGAGAAAAAAGCAATATGACACAAATTCCCCTAATTAACTTGACCTACTCACCGATATAAACTGTATTAGAATCCATTTAATTTTGATAATATTTTTATTTTTAGTTTTATTATATTATTGATTCCTTTTAATTTTTTTAACAATATTAGTTATAGCATTTTTATTATAACGAATTTTCAATAAATCATTAAGAGATAAATTTACATTTTTTTAAAATTTATCATTAGAATATTTGCATAATTTTTCATTTCGATATACGGTATATATATACACACACACACATTTTAATTCTCATCAGAAAAAAATGTTTTTCTCTTATTAGGTCATGTACTTTTACTGTCAATTTAGTTAGCTGTTATCTGATTATTATTTTAGCTGAAATTTCTTCTTGGATTTTATGTGGGAAAATGTATATTTTAATTTAATGTTTAAATTTGTAGATTTAGGAAAATTTATTAAATTAATAAAATGCGAGCACTCACACATCCCAGCATATTTTTTTATTCAAAAAGGTTTATTAGACTTTGAATTTACATGTTTATATACAGTGATAAACAAATAGTTTACACTTTGTGGCTAATTGTTATAAATCAAAATATATAAAATGCGCTAACACGCACACGCATACAAAGCTAAAAACAAATAAAGAATATACTGTTCTTTATTTGTTTTTAGCTTTGTGTGCGTGTTAGCGCATTTTATATATTTTGATTTATTTAGTGATAAACTAAATTTATCTACGATTCACAATGCATATTTTGATTTTAATGTAATTTTACACTATAGAACTTCATTATCTCGGAATAAAATTTTAAACTGATGTCCTCATATGATATGATATACTTATGATATTAGGAAGCACACTATGTTACAACCAAATGGCAAATAAAAATAGTCATTTTTATCAGTCACCCCATTCTATTCAATGATTAACTGTTGACCTTAGATCAATGTCACAATATAGTTAAGAACTCAAGGAGTGAGTTATTTCTAGCTCAAATGTGGATTCCAATGGTCAAAATTCCCAAAGACTTGCAAGTCCAAACCATAAGTGTCCATGTCCGTACATGTCCAGTGGCTGGCATCAGTGAAATGCCCATGGTCCAGGCCCTTCTCTGAGATACAGTAGACCACTTAGTCCTGTCATGAGTAAATTGCATGCTGAAGTGTTCCTCGTTTTTTATATCCAAAGTGATGATAACTTGCAACCATACTTCAAATCTGTTCTGCCCACATCTTCTTTTATATTTATCATAGATCACTAGGTATTGATCTTGATCAAAGTAAACACTGAAATCTGTTTCGTCTAGCTTGTCAAAACATGTGGTTTCTAGATTGTCCTGCTGTAGATTCAAATTGTCAATTTCATATTTCTTGTGTTCTAAATCCTCATCATTAGGATGTTCTCCACTTTGTACATCATGTGTTTCAGTTTCTTGTTCTTTAACATCAACATCTGAGTGGAATTCTCCTCCATACTATCAGAGACAGGTAAATTCTGGGGCACAATTGTCTCTTCATCATGGGTGCTGACTTAATACCTCTTTTCTTTTATATTTCTGTCCAGCGAATCAGCATCCGAGGAACTGTCACTCGATTTTTCTATCTTTTGAACTACTGAGTTGCAAAGGGAGTTGCTGGCATTTCTTTTTTGATTGTTGGCCTTTCTCTTACTTTTGGCAGTAGTCATGACTGCAAACTCCGTTAATATGTCAGAATCTGACTTAAGTATATTCTAAAATTGTGTAAATGTTTTAATAACAAACCATAATAAACATTTTATTACCTAAAATATTGTATATCAAATTGCAAAGATTAATAAAGAAAAAATAAATTTACTGGAAAAATAAATAAATATGATAATTGTATTTTATATTGGACTATTTACATCATCTAATATGTGTGTTGAATGTCTTTAGAAAAGTTTAATTTTATTTAAATATTCCACATGCATTCAATTGCTTGTAATATCACAACAAACAGGTTAGTATATGCACCAACTGTTCATAATGTCACAGCAAACAACTGTTAGTAATACCACAATCAGCATGTTAGTATATGCACTAACTGTTAGTAATGTTACAGCAAACAACTGTCAATAATATCACAGCAAACAGGTTAGTATATGCACCAAATGTTAGTAATATCACAGCAAACAACTGTTAGTAATATCACAGCAAACAGGTTAGTATATGCACTAACATTTAATTATATCACTGCACATACTAACCTGTTTGCTATAATATTATGAACAGTTGTTTTCTGTGATATGACTAACAGTTGGTGCATATACTAACATGTTTGCTGTGATATTACTAACAGTTGAATGCATTTGGAATATTTAAATAAAATTAAACTTTTCTATAGACATTCAACACACATATTAGATGATGGAAATAATCCAATGTAAAAATGCAGCTAGAACACCATCATCACAAACCTTCAGAAAAACACTAAATATGATAATGTGTTGTGCTTCAAAATGGTAAGATGATTATTGGCAAACTATAAACATTTGTTTACATTTTTTAAAATAAAAACCTGATTAAGTTCCACGCCTTTAAATGGAAATATGGCTGCTTCAGTTTTACAAAAAATATAAATTTATCAATTTGCTTGTTTTTATTAATCCATTTACATTCTTGTTTCTTTGCTTATATTTTTTCTTGGGTAGTATATAATTTATATCATGTTTATTATCATAACTTAGTTCACATCTTTAATTTTAAATTAAAGTTTGTGCGAAAAGTAATGTTACTTACAACAAAATTGTGGTCATTATACATTAAATTTATTTTGAGTAAAAAAAATGCAATTATTTTGTACTGGCAATTAATAATTTTATGTGATCAAAAATTACTAAATGGCAGTTAAATATTTTATTTACTTTCTTTAATATTAAGTCAACCTCATAATTTATTTTTGACTTATTCAAGATATTGTCTGTTTTATTGCAAACGTAGAAAATTAGATTATTGAGATAAAAAGTCATTCAGTAATAGCTAGAAATAATTTTTTATCATATTCAACAATTAATATGTGTATATTTGCTCAAATATATTTATTTAAGCAATTTTGAGTTTGGATTGAAATTTACATGAACAGTAATTTTTCTTTCAGCCAAAATATACTAACCATAATTGTAAATTATTTTGAGTAAAAACAAAATAAAAATGATTTTGAGCATTATGCAGTTAATAACAATTTTTATACGATGAAAGATGCAGTAAATATAAAAAATACTGTTTATTTGCTCAATTCTAATCAATAATCTTGTAATTTATTTCTAACCAATTTAAATAATGGCAGTGTTTATCTATTTACATTATTAAAGTTGCAGAAATCATCATTTCTTTATCACATTTTTATTTAACTTTGACCACACTTATGTAAAACAAATAAATTTGTGAACGGTTGCTTTATAAAAAATATTAATTTTCAAAGACGTAAAATAAATTAAACTGTAATTGGATAGATATCATAAAAATAAAAACTTTGATAATTATACATAAATTGCATTAAAAAAATTTCTAAATATACATGTTGGTGTTGTTGTTGTTGCTGTTGTTGTTGTTGTTGTTATTATTATTATTATTATTATTATTATTATTATTATTATTATTATTATTGTTGTTATTATTATTATTATTATTATTATTATTATTATTATTATTATTATTATTATTATTATTATTATTATTATTATTATTAAATATTTTACTTTAATTTAATGGATTATATTACAGGGAATATCACATTCTTGGCCATTTAATTAAAAATTACAATTTTTAAAATATAGTTTTATACAGTATAGAATATATTTGTCCATAGATTCGTAGTAATTTCTAATAAATACTTAGTAAAACTTTTATTCATTATTTTTTTTTTTTTTTTTAAGTTTTAATTTTTTTAAAATTCGTTTTTATATATTGTGAATTTATTGCAACAATTTATCTTCCATAAGAACTCATTATAATTACTCACTTTTCATATGAGATTTTTGTTTTACGAGCCATTTTGAGGAAACAGTTGCGCTTTCTGTTTATGGAAAGCACTACATTTTTTAAAGTAGTATAAAAGGATTACTGGCACTATTAAGAAATATAATAATAATGTCACTTGGAAATGGTATTAGAAAATAAATATTTGAAAATATAAAGCATCATTTAGTTAGTGAAAATAATTTGTACTAATACTAATAAATAAAAATAATATTAATAGTAAAAAAGAAGATGACATCACAAAATGTTTTGAATAAAGTTGCACAAAAGTATTTAGAGACAAAAAACAATTAAAGTTGCTCATATATTTACAGCATGGTTATAAATGAAGGACCAATCATTCAAATAATTTCATCAATAATAATAATGTTCTAATGAATAATAAAAATATTTAAGGTATATTAAAGTGTAGAAATTGTGGGAAGTTAAATTTGAAATGTCTAAGTAATAAAAGTACGAAATGATTGGAAAAACGAACAATAATATTGTTTTTTGGGGGGTTTTTTTTTTCGGCTGGGAGGCAAATCCGCAACAACCATCTGCAACAACCTGCTTGCTTGCAAGGCTGCTGCACTGACCGCTGTCACCGAAGAAAATTTGAAAAAAGTATATTCAATATTGCAGAATTGTTTATTATTTGTTCTACCAATAACTTTTTCTAATATTATTACAAGTTCCTCTGCCATAATTTTGGATTCAAGTATGTAAAATGTTGAATTTAATGTAGATTAGAATTCATCCTATTAATATTGAGAAAAGTTATTTTAAAAATCAATGACCATGAATTATTTTTTAATTGGTTTGTGGATTATGAATAAGTTATTTAACTTAATAAGCATTTCAACAAAAGAAGAATACTAAAGAATAAATACTCAATTCAACAACTCAATCCCTGATCTCTTGTTAAATTCTTTTACAATCTATATCAATGACAAAACCCTGATTTTGGCCATAACAAATTGTAATGGAGGATTATTTAAATTCCCTATTGAGAAATTTTACAACATGATCTTTGAAAATGATATTTGGATGGGTATTAATAAGATATTTTTCAATCCAAATGATTACCGAATTTACTGCATGGTCTACTAGAAATTGCTTCAAAAATAACATTAGACACTTGGATGGAAAGATCAACTTCTCAATTGATATAAATAGAACAATCACACTCAACAGAACCATCAAGAACTGTTTGATGAATTTTGATCACGCAGAATTGGATAAAAGCTTGAGAAATATGGGAAACAACTGAACTAATATACAGAAATGATCATCGAACTAATGGCTTAAATCATACACTGCCAGCCATTGAAACATATAACCCAAGGATATTCCCTACCACTTTTGAAATTGTGAGGGATAGACCCTCCTCTCAAACTTCTCCCTCTAATGAAGTTCTAACTAACATTATATATATATATATACACATTCATTCTGCCTTATCAGGCACTGAGAAGAAAGACCATGGTGTTTCTTGATCTTAAACTCAGAGGTAAAAAGCCAATAAACTCACCACACTGGCTAATGCGTGTTGGTGAGCACCCCATCCATGTTCATATACTATATGAATAATCACATAGTAATAACAGCTGCAACGACAAGAACGTATGGAGTGGACATTAGGAATTTGCCCTGCTTGGTTCCTTTAAGGCCTCCAAGAGGAATCAAAGGGTCTCCTTTCAGTTAATAGCAAACTCCTATCGATTTGCTCAAAATTTGAAAATAAAGATTGATTATGAAGAATTAGAAGAAGTTAACAGTTATAAATACCTTGATCAGATTATTAATACAGATGGAAACATAATGGAAGAAATTAATCATAGAATTAAACTTGGTTGGAGTGCTTTTGGTAGAAATAACTTGATACTAAAAGGAAATATGCCTATGTGTTTGAAAAGGATGGTTTTTAACAAATGTGTTTTACCAGTTTTTATTTATGGATCTGAGACTTGGACACTTAATAGAAGAGCAATACAGAGACTTCAGACCACTCAAAGGAGTATGGAGAGATGTATGTTGGGAGTAACAAGAAGAGATCGAATATGCAATGTATGGGTAAGACAACAAACAGGTGTTACTGACCTTATTGAAAAAATTAAAAGATTGAAATGGAGTTGGGCTGGACATATTGCTAGAAGAGATGATAATAGATGGACAATTGAAATTTTAAACTGGATTCCAAGAGATTTTAAAAGACCCAGAAAGAGACCACATGTGAGATGGATGGATGAAATAAGAAAATGTGCAGGGGTGTTGTGGAGAAGAGAAGCTAAAGATCAGAGAAGATGGATTAAACTTGGAGAGACCTTCATCCTGCAGTGGATTGATAATGGTTGATGATGATGATGATATATATATATATATATATATATATATATATATATATATATATATTATTCATATTTTCCATCTCACTCCCAAACACACTGAATTAGTCCTTTAAATCAGTGATTACCACCTTAAAAGAGGGATCTCAAATACCTCAACCTATGAAGAGAAAGGCAAAAAAACTAACAAAAATTGCAAACCAAAACCTGACAGAATTTGCTCCAATGATGTATGCAATCATGTTATTATTTCTTCAGAGACTGAAGTTCTGGTTTCTGAAAATCTGGGAAAAAATAAAAACTAATTCTCAAACAAACCAGGAAAATAGCTGAACCTTACCAAAAAAAGGAATTGGAAAATCTTCATAGTCTCATAATTCAACTGATGATGATACTTTATAATCATGAACAGATGTTTAATATGCTGGCACCAGAAGAACTCCAATCAATGGCTCACAGGGTAAAGCATAAAACCCATGGTCCAGCCTTTCTCCTAATTTGGAGAACTCAGAGTTTAGTGACTGCAAATCCCACTGAAACATAAATCATCTGCCAAATACCCTTTCCATATTTTCTAAATTCTTCTCCTTTGGCCTCCATTTGACTATCAATTCTTGTTGTTGAGAGTAAATGGAATCAAGATATTAAGGCCTGAATTCCCTATACAGATTTGAACATTGATCAGATAGATTAGGTAGTTTTCCCCACATATTGTGGATCTCTCTGAAGCCAAACTGCATCAGTATTCAAACCATAACATCCTGATCTGCCTCAGGAAACTTTGTTACTTTCATCATTCAATCATGCATATTCCTGTTGCTGGTGTTGCAGTTATGATATTCAACAATATCCCATTTGAAACTTTCAAAATTAATTATGTAAACCAGCATATGATTATCACTACCTTATTCCATAGAGCCTTCATTTATAATATAATCTATATATACTTCTACAAAAATGAATGTCTCATTCATCAATTAATCCAGCAAATTAATATCACATTTGTTTCAAACTTTTATATCACCATATTTTTGGGGGATTTCAACACTTCTTATCAGAGATTTACCACCAAATATATCCATAATTTAAACATGAATTTCATGTGTGGTGAAAGATTTTTCCCACCAGATTTCTTTTTCTTTTATACCAGAAAATACACTTCTCTCATAGATCTTCTCTACTATATCCCAGATCTTCATTTCATGATTGATCTATCTCTACAATCCATTTGCTTCTCACATCACCTCATTTTATCCCCCAATATTTCTCTGTACTTCAATACATACCCCATTCCAAATCTAAATTCTAGCATGAGAATCCTTATTAAATGTTCATCTCCTGAAGCAATCCTATCTGAGGCATATATTTATTTCCACAAGATAAAAATTCTTACTCTACAACCATGATGCCTGTTTTTTCTTCATTCAAATTTTAATGTCAATCATCTCATATTACTGTTCACATAACAAAGAACTTTCAATCCTACTAATGGATCTTGAAATGATTAACAACACACTCAAAAATCTTTCCCTAAATTCAATTCCCATTGATTTCATCTTAAATTTAAAATCTCAGTACAAAAGCAAACAGCTTATTCTTATAAAATATCTCTCCACCAAAAAAATCGATCTATTTGAGTCACCCTTATGCTCCAGCGGCTACCTTAGGTGAGTCCTGGTCCATAGAATAAGCAAATCCCTCCATCACCCATCATTGTAAGTGACAGTATCTATACCAAGTCAAACATGATTGCAGATATGGTTATAAGCTTTCCATCTTTCTGCCAGAACTCAGACAAGTTGTTCCAGTTGATTCATCAACTATAGACCATCGTATATAGGGAGAGGGATATTCTTGCAAAATTAATTCCATACCCAATAAAACCCATCCTGGTTTGCATATCATTCCCTGCTTTCTTCTATTACATTTATCCAACACTTTCATACCAATAATATATAATCTTATCAACCATATTTCTTTTTGTACCCAAGACATTGGTGGGCTTTACCCCAAAATGATGGTACCTTTTCTCAAATTCAACATCATTTCTTTGCCACTGGAAAAAAATTAGGCCCTTATCTGACCCTACTGATGGTCAACATTATTGAACCAGTCATTAAAGATAAGATTCAAGCCAAAATTCTGCTCTAATATATCCCAATATCATTTTGCAAAAAATGGCAAATCCACTGCAAATGCAATTAATCTGTTTAAAATTATTATTGATCATGTCAGGAGATCCAGAAAGTTGGGACCACTGGTAATCCAATTTGACATAATGGCAGCCTTCAATTCAATTCAACCTAATCACCTCATGCCCTTACTCAGTGAGCATGACCTTCCCTTCAGAATCATCAACATCATCAAAACCTCCTCTATAATTAAGAAATCATCATCTCTCTTAATGGGAAATTATTCCCTCCATTTAATACTACAGCCTTCATCCCTTAGGGCTTGCCACTCAGTGCCCTGTTTTTATTACATACCTTAATCCCTTGCCCTTTCAAATCGAGAAGTCTCTTCCTGGCATCTATATCCCAATATTAAAAACATCATCTACATCCCAATATTAACAACATCCGTATCCCCCATCACCTTTATGGCTGACTTGGCCATGTTTCTCTCTTCAAGAAACCTAATTCCTCAGTTTTGCAAATACTTAAAGAGAATTTTCAGATCAATCCAGTCTGAAATTTAATATGACCAAGTTGTCTACCTGGACATTAACTTCAGGTAACATCATTGCCTCTCCATTCTCAGTAAGGCTCACAATTTTTAGGCTATCCAATATTTAATTCATCCACTGCCATGAAAAGAATGATCCAAGATAAAACTGTTCCAATCCTCACACAAAATTACCTCCATTCTTTCCAAGGTATAAATGTCCATGTTTGTTAAGCCCTCCCTCATTCTTATCCTAGTTATTTCTAAAATATTGTACTTTACCCTCATTATTGATTTCACCAAAGCAGTCATTGGAGACATTCATAGAATGTGTACCAATATGATTTGGCAAGGGAAGACTACAACAATTAGCTTGAGAAACATCCAAAAACATGCCAAATTAAATGGTCTTTCCATTCATTCCATAGACACCTTTCAATATACAGCATACCTACAACATCATCTATAGAATTTTTTTACAATATCCTAATGCCCTAACTTTTACTGAAACTCTCTCTATGGGCAAACCCCCTCCCTCAAGCTTCTGCTGGTTATTATTGCTCATATCCCATATTAAAAAGTTTACAACAATCCCTAATAAACCCCTTTTGCAGAAAATTATTTTTGGAAGAATAAACTTTCATCATGAATGATTATCGATAAGCTCTCATCAATAACATCTTTAATAGACCATAACAAGAGGCATCAAAAGATAAACAATTATTATACTGTAGTGTATTCATACATACAAGGAATGGCAGACAAATTTTAAAAATATGCAGTGAATATAATAACATTAGCACACCTTTCAAGACCATGCCATACTTTAAGGAATTTTAACTTTAACAAAGTCTACACTTGAAATATTGTGAAATAAAAATTGCATCCATGAAATACCATGAGAATGCCAAGAAAAATATATGGGTTAGACAATTAACTTGTTGAATGGCAATTGAAAAAACACACCTTAATAGTTAAAAAAGTAAACATGTCTACATTATCAGACCTTGTATGTTCTAATGAGCTTAGGTAAGGTTGAAAAAAATACAAAAATATTTGGATAATAAGTACAAATAAAATAATTCACTAAGGCTGCTAAGTCAACTCTCTTAGAAATAAAATATTAAAAAAGTGAAATCAGAAGGATTTGAACACAAGACCACTATATAAAATTTCCACTGACTGTTATATTGTATATCTCAGTTGGTTAACACATTGCCTTAAAATTTGATATTCAAGAATGTAAAAGTGTGACTTTGATTCCAGTGTAAGTACTGTCACTAGTCAGGTTAAAACATCTATAAAAGAGTGGAAATTAATTGCACTCACAACAGAGTGTAATCTACTGAATTGCATTGTCTGTTTGTGTGCTATTACTACTAGTTATATTTATTTGGAAAAGTTTAAATAAAGTTTTTATGCATTCAATATTTAATGAGAGTCGATGGGAATAATCCAAGATGTTATCACATACTTTTGAAGAAAGGCTGGAACTTATACCATATGAGTCTTGCATGTTTATATTAATCAAACAATATCTTTTTGACTATAGAGGGATCTCTCTAACCTTAACACAAGACATGACTTTATAAAGATAAAAATGGTATCTTATCTTTAACCTAATTTTCCAATTATATAGATCAGTGTGAAGCTGTTACTCTCTTTAATTTTAAATTCAATTCACTATTTCCATTACAAATTAACCCTTGTGAAGTCTTGCAATTTACAAGTTACAATTCCGATCATTATATTGAAAATATATAAACTTATATAATGTTGTGATTATTTATTAAACACCTAAGAAGTATGTAATTAATTTTAAATAAAGGCTTTAATCTTTATCATATTTGCCTTGAATATTTATAATAGTCAAAAGATGTTTTGTTTTTGTTTTTTATTATAGACAAACAACTCAAATCTCAACACAAGATAAAGAAAATAACAACTTTGCCCTCCCAAATCAAGATGCTTCAGAATGGATTTTATAAGTGGTAATTTAGGTTAAAAATAAGCCACCATTCTTAGTTTATAAAGTTTCTATCATGTGTCGAGGTTTGAGAGATCCCTCTACAGTCAAAAAAAGATATTGTTTGATTATTATAAATGTTCAAGGTGTGTATGATAATGGTTAACATATTTGTCTAAAAATATTTGCATACTTCCTATGTGCTTAATAAATAATCTTAACTTTACTTTAATTTATCTAATTCCAGTATAAAGATTGTTATAATTAACTTATTGTACGCACAAAATTTAGTGAAGTTAATCGCTAAGGCACTATCAAATAAAAATGCTTCAGAATGGTCTATATAAGTGGAAATATCTTTATAAAGTTACTGTTCTATGTTGATGTGCAAAAGGTTTCACTGTAGTCAAAAAGACATTGATTGACTATCAACTAATGTGTGTCAGGCACATTAAAGACTTTCTCTAGAAGTGTTTAAATGTTTCCTATGTGCTTAATAAATAATGGCAACTTTATATTATCACATGTAAAATATTGTCATTACAAATCTTTAGGCAAATATCTTTTCTTTTATTAAATATATGCTTAGATAATATTTGATCTTCTTAAAAAAGGTTATCTTTTCATGTAAAAAGTGTCAGCCACTATGTAATGTTGCATAAAATATTTAGGATGTAATATTCATGCATGTAAAATATTTAAAATAAAGTGTCCAATTGTTAAAAATAATGAATGGTAGTATAATTATTTGAATTTTTTTTTCCATATGTCATAGCATCAGTCGAGATGTGAATCCACAACTATCTGCAACCAACTACTTGCTTGCAAGGCAATTGCGATGGCCTCTCAGCTAACAACACTTGACTATTTAAATTTTAAGTTAAATGTTTATTGTAAAATGGGATGAAGTTAATGTGTACATATATTAGCACTATTTTTCATGACTATGGGTTAGCTTTTTGGTATGTGAACTTTTAATATAAATACAGTTGTTATTTATTCTGATTATTATTGATAAAGTTTCAAATTCAGTTGAAATGCCTTCTAATTTCTATTATTTTTGCTCAGTAGTTTTTTTAAAAAATAATGGATATTGCTGAGTCAGTAACAGTTAACTTTGTCCACTTTGAATGGACACGAGAAACAAACTTTAATTAAATTATTCCTTGTCAGTGGTGAATAACTGCATTTAACTAAAAAAAATAAAACAGCAGCTAAAATTTAAAAAATATGTTAATGGTCTAAAACCTTATGTGAGAGTTGCTTGTGGAGATGAGTTAAGAGTCTTTATAAGCATTTAATAATTATTATTCTATTTGATGAAAAATTTAATGACCAGAAAGGAGTTGTTAATGTTTAAATTAAGTTGATGCAAATTTATTTTATTTATTTGTAGAATAGTAGTTGGTATTTGTTTAGATGGTTTTCTGATCTGTTTATTCATTGGCACACCCATTCAGATATAGGTAGTAAAATAAATGAAATATGTTTAACTAATAGCCATATCAGTTATATTTTAGTCAGGGTAATTTAGTATTTATGTAGCAACATATGTGGGTGCATGTATGCCTGTATCATCTTCCAATTTCATTTTCATATTTAATTACAGTATAGAATTTTATATTTTACAATAAAACATTTAAAATTTACAGCAAATATCTCTAATAACAGGTGCAAGTATATTTTGAGTGATTAATGGATCTCTGGATTAGTGAATCATTTGACAACTAAATTGTGTTATCAACTACTTTATTTAATGGCTAATTAATGCTTATTTATTTTGAAAGTGTAAAAAATATTATTCTTGTGTTTTATTCAGTTTGATTTAATTTAGAATATCAAAATGATTTTTTTTCTCAAGAAAAGATTTCTTGAATATTTATTGCTTAATTATCTGAGTGTGCAGGGTGGAGCTAACCTTTGGAGGACAAGGTGACTTCTTGGTTAATGGAAAGGAGATGTATTTAAGAGAAAGTCAATAATAAAATATATTCTGCTTTTGCCACTTTTTCTATGTACATGGGTTTTTTTTTTCTTTTTCAATCTCTTCCAGGAATCAAGTCGGTTAAACTCTGAACTGTAAAATTTTTAAACATTATTATTTTATAAAATTCAGTAATGCAAATAATCTTGCATACATAAGAGTATAATACTATTAAATTTATACATCAGGAATTAAATATTTTGAATTATATCATGTTACTTTACTGCAAGCGTTCAATCATCATATCATCAGAATAATTGCTTTTATTTTGTATGTGTGAAAAGTATAGATATTTAAAGGGATTATTTGATCGAGCTATTTAAGGTTGCTCTCTTGACAACCAAAATTATTAATTTGTTTTATCCCAATAATTGATAGTGTGACCTCTCCAACATGTGTATTTGTGCCCATAATAAGATATTTAATTACCCAGTGTTGTTTGTTAATAAAAAAAGATGTTAGAGTTAATTACCAGCCTAAATATATTTGAAGTTGGAAGATGAGGGCATTATTTTATTTGTTAATTCATATCTTGTAAATGACTAGTCAATAAATGATAAAAAGTGTAACAAAAGAGATATCAAACCCAGATTAGTAAATGTATGTGTAAATATAAGAATTATGACAAATAGTCCCAATGTGAGTTGATTATATTTATTTTAATTGCAAACATAAATAAATGCTTTATTTATTATTTAAAAATTGTCTCCAGTTGTTTTTTATGCATTCGTATTCTAGTTTCCACATTCTACATATCTATTACAACATAAATGCACTACTTTGTAAATTTGATAATAAATATACTGAAATCTGATAATATTGTTCTCTTGATCCAAGCATTATATGAAATACTTTACCATTTGGTAAACTTATAAAAAAGGTTGTATAGTCAGTTTATTATTTAGACAATGATGTGAGATTAAAAGGTACCCCATTTCCTTCATTATTTAATTGATTGTCTAGTGAAACATCATTTAATTCATTCCATTATTTTTATTGCAATAGTTATAAGTTATTGTTTAATAGAATTTCTTTAATCAAATTGTATTAAAGATTCCTGGAGATCTGATTCCATAGTTCCAAATTAATATTGATTTGGCTATTTAGATTAAGATGTGCTGGATAGTGGAGTTATTCAATACCATGTTGTTCTGCTGAAGTTATATTGTATTTAATATATGAGTGTATTTAGATGATGGAAGAGATCAAATTAAAATTATAGTTTATTGGCTTGAATAAATGAAACTTTGTTGATTTCTATCATTTGGTTGATTAACAAATGAGACATATATCTTATTTTAATGATCAATAGCATTTCTTCCTTCATTTATTTATATTCTATATATTCTTAACTTTCTATAACTATCTACTGAGCTAAGCTATAAGTCAGGTACAAGTAAAAAAGTCTCAATACTAATTCAAAACAAAATAAAGTTGTTAATTTGTTCTACTCATTAATAGAATTGGCACACTGGGCATTTGCTCCTATATGTGTAGGATTGGCATTAATATATGTAAACTTATAAATAAATATTAGAAAATACAATAATTAAAATTTGTTAAAAAGAACAAAAAATATAAATGTCACTTAGGAATGCTTTCAACTATTCTCATAGTCATTGTCAACTAATAATTTGAAAGGTCAACATTCCCATAATTCTCTGATCTTAATGTTTGATGCCTGCCTATTGATTCAGTCTTGCTTGTATTTATATATTAACATAGCTTCCTTGACATTTCTTTTATTATTATTTCTTTCACTTTGCAATATTTTTACATTATTATAATTGAAATCAAAATCATATATACATGATTTATTATGGTCATAAAAACAAAAGCAAAAATATTGAAATGGATTCTAATGAATTGTTAAATGTTGGACATAATTATGATCATATTTATTACACTATTAAGAATTTTAATTCAAAATATAAATACAAAAATAAAAATAAGGTTAATAATGATGTTAATTCTTCTGATAATAAAATTTGAATATCAATACCATATATTTTGAATCTACAGGCAAGTTTCATAAGAAAAATTTATCAAGGACTTTTTGACATTGCATTTTGTGCACCACCTACATTAAATAAATTAATAAATAACTGTATAGATAAAACCTTATTTACAAATAAAAATTGTGTCATTTATAAATGGATGTGTAGGTGTGGTAGCATATATATAGGTGAATCAAGTTGCACATTGGAGAAAAAAACAAAAGAGCACTTGTTGTTATTAAAAAGGGTTCAAAATATGAAACAAAACTATAAAATTAGTGATAATTTATCAGTTTCTGTTTTTATGACCATAATAGATTTAGTATATATGGTTTTGATTTAAATTATAATAATGTAAAAAGATTGCAAACTGAAAGATATAGTAATAAAAAAAATTAAGAAAGCTATGTTAATATATAAATGTAAGCAAGACATGGCATCCAGCAAACGTTAAGCTCATGGAATTATGGAAAAGTAGACCATTCAAAGTATTAGTTGACAAAGACTACAAGGATAGTTGAAGTATTCCTAAGTGAAGTTTATACCTTTTGTGTTTTTTTAACAAATTTTAATTACTGTATTTTCTAATATATATATATATATGTAAATACAAATACAGTAATCACATACCTTATCACTTATTATATATATCCAAAGATTATACTCTCATATCCTCTTTATTCACTCTTTTCGTTTCTCCTTTCTTTATAATCTTTACATATATATATATATCACTAGATGGAGCTTACTAATAGTTCTAATCAGGATTTATTTTATGTGCCAAAAGAGAAAGAATGCAAAATCTCTATTAGAAACTCCCTATCTCCAGACCAATCATTTTTGAGATTATGGCTCACCTCAGTGGAGTGCTAGGACTGTATAAACTAAATCTAAAATACTAACTCAAAAGTCTGCACTTACAATAAAAAATACTATCAATTTAAAAGACTGAACTTTTCAGACACGTAAATGTTTTTAAATCCAACCTTACAAATCAGATAGCTATATGGGTCTGAATTCAGCTGAGTTTCACCATATAGTAATAGACTCTGCAATATTGCATTGCAAAAGTTATCAAAAGCACACTTATAATAATTAATAAAACAAGTCATAAATTTTGTAGCTTGCTTTTAAGCTTACATTTAATGATCACTAGATGGAGCTTACCAATAGCTCTAATCAAGCTTTATTTTATTTTATTTTAAAAAGAAGTTACGAATTTTATGACTTGTTTTATTAATTATTATAAGTGTAACTTTGAAGGCTTTTGCGATGCTATATTGCAGAGGCTATTATTATATGGTGAAACTGAGCTGAATTCAGACCCATATAGCTATCTGGTTTGTAAGGCTGGATTTAAAGACATTTACATGTCTGAAAAGTTCAGACCTTCAAATTGATAGAAATGTGTTTTATAAGTGCTGACTTTTGAATTAGTATTTTAGATCTAGTTTCTAGAGTCTTAGCTCTCCACTGAGATGATCCATAAGCTCGAAGCCAATTGGTCTGGAGATAGGGTTTTTCCAATAGAGATTTAGAATTCTTTATTTTTTGGCACTTATAAAATAAAACTTCATTAGAGTTATTGGTAAGCACTATCCAGTGATCCTTTAAATGCAAGATTAAAGCAAGTTACAATATTTTATGACTTTATATATATATATATATATACTAAATGTAATTATAAGGGACTTGAAATCAGACTGTCAAGCTCCTACAATTGGGCATTTTATCTCATACAACTTTCACAATACATGTAAAAAGATAAATGATCTCCAACATAGTTATTTTGTGTTGAACCAGCATTCATCAGGCTCAGTTTATATTAAAACATCAAGTCGTTAATCTTTAATGCTCAAGCTTCAATCTTCTCTACCATCCAACACTTCAGCCATCCATATCATTGAAAATCGAATGCTGGATAATAGTATTGGCAGCAACAAAAGCTTTGAGAGTTTTACTATCAGATTTTTAATAATATGGATGGCTGAAGCGTTAACGTGTGGAGAAGATTGAATTGTCCATTAAATTTTGATGATTTGTTATCTTAATATAAACAGAACACTGATTATATGTGTGTGGGGGAGATGGGGACCTGGACCAATTCATGAGTGCTTATTTAGTATAAAATATATTGGAGATCATTTACCTCTTTTTACATGTATGTGATCAAGTACATCAGTTGTATAAGATAGATTGTAAAGCTGTAGGAAGCTTTACCATTTCAGTTCAAGTTTCTTAGATATATTAGGCAGGCAGCATACGTTAAGATAACGGAATTATGGGAAGGTTATTCTGTAAAAATATTAGATGACAAAGACTATAGGGATAGGCAAAAGTAATCCTAGATGAATTTATTTTTTTTATACTTTTCAATATTTTGAATTACTGTATTTACTAATATTTAATTATAAGATTGTGTATATTGCTTTGAAAAAATGCAGACATCGATTTATAATATTATTACTTATATATAAAAACTAACTAAAGAAAATATATAAAAAATAATAAAATTAAATTACCTGTATATAAAATTCCTTTAATATTTAAACCAGGGACTGGTTTTCATCAGAAAGAAAAAAAAATGAAAGCCTGTCTTCTGGTTGAAATAATATATGAGAGATAGTGATTTGCACCAACTGATGAGTGATATTTCAGCACGAAATGCATCTTGGGGGTCATTTGTCTTTTATTATATTTTTATTTATATGAATTTGAAAAGAATGGGGAAGTATAGAGGTGATTATTATATCTATAAAGTAATTTTATACACAAGAATTTTTTATGTATCTTGTTATTTTTGTATAGATGTGTAATTCTAACTATCTTCAAGTGTGCAAGTGTCCTAGCCACTGCGCACACGAAAAAAAATGCACCTATTGAAATAATTTAAAATAATGATTGATGATATATTGATTAAAAATAATAAAATTAAAGATCCCAATTTTGATTATAAAATATCAGATATTTCCATCTGTTGTTGACAAACTTATATATATAGAATTTAAATTGTAATTCATAGATATATAAATTGCAATAAGTATTTAATAAACATATATATATATATATATATATATATATATATATATATATATATATGCACACATTTGCATGTATATGATATAAAATATTTCAATCATTAATAAATCCAATAAATGTTAACCAATTTTAAATCACATATAACTAATTCAATGTAAACTTACATGTAATAGGGATATGCATATGTGCATATTTCAATAGTTAATTACCTTAACATATCAATCAACCAATGTATATAATCTAATCATAACATTTGCAAATATATTAAATTTATCAGAAATCGGCATGTTTACTCGTGAAATCCAAACATATTTCGTGTCTTTCTAACTACTAAAATATTTCTTTTAGAAAATACCTAATAAAAGTTTAAGAAAATGCATCTAGTTTCTATCCTCTGGAGACATTTAATCGTACTTTTTGTTAAATATTTAGTTTCATAAACTATTTTTTCAATAATTGTTTACTCGCTATTGTAATAAGAATTTTTTGCAATGAGGTCATTAATAATATTATTTACTAATAATAAAAAATAGTTAATATGTGAATTAATATCAGTGTTAATAAACATTTTACTCACAAGCGAATTATTTTTATCTGTGCTTTTACACTACTAAATTAAATACTATATATCCATCACCGGATATATATGGCTGAGAGAAGATTGGTTTTATATGCGTTTGCATGCATATAGAATGTGGCCAAAATGAATAAAATATAGGACTGCAGTTTCAGTATTATTAGGTCGTCTTTTGATAGATCACAAATATGACAGGTTTGGAATTAATGTATGTATAAAATGATGACTATAAGTCCTCAACTTCATTATTGTCCAAACGTTTCCAGAATATATATCCTACATATTGGGATATAAAACATGTAGAGGTTTATCACCAACTTCTCTGTGAATTCCAACTCAATGAATATTGAGGCTAGAACTGCCTTTTTTGAAAATGACTTTTTTGTATTCTCTTCAATATAATTATTCTCAGTTAATGTACACCTATTATTTGTAGAGATGCAATTAAATTTTAAAAAAAAACAGTATTAAAATAGGCATTCCATTTTTTTAATAAAACAAAGATAATAATAAAATTACCATTATTTTTTATTTTTTTGTTTTTGTGCTCACATTAACCCATGCTGCATATTTTTGAGGTTTTGGATGTTATGAACATGCTAAAATCCTTATGTATTTTCATTATTATTTTGCAGCTATCTACAACATTATATTACCATGCACAAATATATTTTGCCTTTGAAGTCATTTTAAAATTATTAGCTGAAAAAGGTTTGAAGTTGTCACCATCATATGGACGTTTAGAAAATTAGAATACATAATTTGCATATGCAATTTATTATATCTGTTCTCTGTAGATGTAAACAGAAGTGACAATTTTGATTGGTGGGTTGTTTCATATTATGCAAATTTATCAATATTTTGTTTTTGAAAAGAAAATTAATTTTCATTAGTCTGTTAACATGTTTGAAGTTATATATGCAATATTTTGTAAAAATACTTTAAATTAAAAATCTATGTCACTACAATTAGATTTTTTTTTAAAAAATCATTTATTTTTAAGACGGCATGTCATAAAAAATTAATTGTGGCAAATTGGAAGTAGCATATATAAAATGGCTTTTTATTAATATCAGTAAAAAAATATTTTTAAAATATTACTAAAAATAACTTTAATTATTATTTTTCAGATGTATTTGCTTTGTTTAATGTTGGACTGGCCCTAAATTTCTTGTGAAATAAAAAAATGGAATTCAAATATTTATATTTCATTCTACTAACATTTTGAATACAACGACATCCAATAATGTCAAGCTCCATTATCATAATTATGAACTCCATTTAGTAACTTATTTTTCTATTTTGCAATGTTCAAATATTAACTTTAAAAAATATCTTTCATTTGAAAATTTATATCTGTAATAAATAATACATAGATTATCAATATATAATAGAGAAAAAAATGTTTAATTGTAAAATTAAATGTTCAAATATAGAAGAAGTTATTGCTAAGACCTTTTCAAATAAGAAATGGAAATTTGAATCCTTAAAAGATTTTAAGTAAAATCCAATTATTAAATTAATCTTATAATTTAGATATATTACAAATAAATACATCTTTGCTATATGGAAAAAATTTTTTATTTACATTTAAAATCAGAAATAGATTAATAAAACAGACATTATATATATATATGGTGCCCCGTCAATAGAAAGGATGACCCCAGCACATATGCCAAGTCCCTAAATTAGCGTATCATATAACTTTATCTAGGTATCATTTGAGACATTTATCATTTTCTCAATTAACTTTAGTCAATATTGACAATTGTGAGACAATCATATCCTATCAACAAAATCGCATACCCTCTTATAAATATTAAAGTATTTATCCAATTGCATGAGAATACTTAAACATCCCCTCTGATTTAATATCTGCATACTCACATAACTAACAATAATGATTAAATAAATATAATAAAACATCTATAATTATTAACTTTCAATTAACAAATGAAGAAATTATACTATCATTTTAATGTATATTCAATGTTATTATTATTACTTCTACAGGACTGTAATTAGCAATAATCATAATAATAATTTTACACTAAGGAGTTCTGAGGATTATCATTGATTTTTTTATTTAATCCACTCATAAAATATCAAGAGACATTTTTGGGAATTCTGTAGATAGTGTATTAATTAGGAAAAAACCTTATAAACTAAAGCTATATTCAAAAATGTACTCCTATTTTATATTTATGTTCCCTAATCCTTATTTTTAGACTAATATTGTTATCTAAATTGTAATTATCTGTGACACTTTCAATAATAAGTAATTCATATTTCGATTCCTTATAAATAAGCATACTTTAATAATTTGCAATATTATTAATGACATATGTGATCAAGGCAGCTTACAGAAAGTAAAAATCTAATTTAAGAGATGTGTGCTTAATTGACTGTTATATGTTTCTAAAGTGAATTAAATTCTTATTTCAATCTCAAACAGTACACTTGAGTTCATGTTATGTAATGACAATGACCTTCAAAAAAGAAATGCAACTTTTTTTTTTTCCTATGTCATAGCATCGGCCGGGACGCGAACCCACAACCGTCTGCAACCAACTTCTTGCTTGCATGGCCGCTGCGATACCTCTCGGCTAACAACGCAAATGCAACTTTTAATACTCAAATTTACTTTCAAAACAAGAACTATAATCATATTATTTACAAGATATTATAATAAACATTTTAATTATCAGGTAATGTAAAATAACTATAGTAATACAGTTATATAACAGTACCATATAATAACACTATAAACAATTGAAAAAAATGTCATTCCCTTTTTTTTATCTTTTAGATATTTTCAATAGAAGTGTTACCCTTTCATATAATATGGTGCTATTATAATATTTATTTTTACATATTTTATCTATTTCTTTTTTTATATATCACAATTCAGCTGTTTCTCTTAGATCACCATCCTTCCTTCTGTTACAATTATCAAACCATTATATATTAGGCTTTAACTTATAAAGACAAAAGGGAACATATTAATTATTATATCCCTGTTTCAATACAATAAATTTATTGTAATACAGTGAAATGTCACTTTTTGTGTATTTTTGTATACCATGATATTCATCTTCTGATCTTTATTTATTTATTTCTAAAATGATATTATGATAAAATCCACAATTAGTTTTTTTTTTTAATCTCTAACTCCATTTTCCTATAGTTTTGCTTTCCACCTATATATACAAACTACAACAAATAAAGTTTGTATTGTATACCATTAAATCTAAAACCTCATATCTCCCTGCAATAATTTTAATCTACAATTGATGAGATTCAGTTAAATATTAATAGATCACCCTTGGGTGTATTCTAAATAAACTACCTATCTCTGCGTTATCTAACAATTTAACTATTACCTACATAGTTCTAACTTATATTTGTTTGATATCTTTCTTATAACTAATTATTTTTTTTACAAATTAAAAACTAAAATTACTTATAATTCAGTTCTGATTATCTTAGATTGTTCATCATAAAACAGAAAGATAAAATTTAAAATATCACCATTTTACGTTTCATTCCTATTTTAATTAAACATCAATCTTTCCCTTTGTCATATCATACATATCATTAATTATTTTTATGATATAATTCATTAAATCATTAATCATATCTATTGATTTTAATTATGCAACAATATTTGATAAAAATACTTTAAAATAAATAATGACTTAGATAACCAAATTAAATCAATTATTAGTTTCACTATCTATTGATCTATACTCCTCTCCCCTATTGTAATAACAGCTATGTTAAAGTATAGAATTAATATACATACAAACATCGGTTGTATTCTCATCCTTGGTGTTCGCCTTAAGATGGTGTTGATGCTAATCAAAAACATATACATATAATGATTCCGGGCTGGACCTAAATGATCGATTTGATCTAAAAAGATCTGATTTCTTATATTTGTAATAAAATATTCTACTAACTAATACTATTATATGATGTTAGTTTTTTTCATTTTTTGTAAATATTTATTAATCTTAGCTTGTTTTTGAGTTTGTGTATCTTTAAAGTTATGGTGTTTTTCTAATTTTTTTTTGACTTTGCGTGTGTCTTTTTAAAGTTACGGTCTTTTTTTTTTTTTTTTTTGCAAGAGTAAATCAATAATTTTATTCAAAAGCAAGACGTAATAAATAAATGTTTATTAATCTTATCTTGTTTTTGAGTTTGTGTCTTTAAAGTTACGGGGCTTTTTCGAATTTTTTTTTTTTTTTTTTTGGACTTTAGGTGTGTCTTTTTAAAGTTATGGTATTTTTTTTGCAAGAGTAAATCAATAATTTGATTCCAAAGCAAGACGTAATAAGTCAATGTTTATTAATCTTAGATTGTTTTGGAGTTTGTGTGTGTGTGTGTCTTTAAAAAGTTATGGGGCTTTTTCTCATTTTTTTTTGGACTTTACGTGTGTCTTTTTTTTTAAAGTTACGGTATTTTTGGTCAAGAGTAAATCAATCATTTTATTAAAAAAGCAAGACGTAATTCTAAATCTATCAAAAGTAATGTGATTTATATACTACAATTTAGAATTGATATCCGACTACTATTAGTAAGGACCGTCATTAAAAGACTCGAATGAAAAATGATACCCGACTAATTTCCGCTTTCTTTTTTTTTTTGGGGGGGGGGGACAGTAATAAATCAGAAAGTGGGTTGTTTTTGTTAACTCTGTCTATATAAAAAGGGTACCATTATTGAAATACTAAATTTAAAAATGATAGCTGACTAATTTGCGTTTCTTTTGATAGTAATTAATCAGAAAGTGGGTTTCTTTTTTTTTTTTTGGTAAATTTTGTGTATACATAAAAACAAACAAACCGTAATTCAAAAGACTCCATTGAAAAAAATCAAACCCCATTGAATTTGCTTTTTTTTTTAAAGACAGTAATTAATCAGGAACTGGGTTGTTTTTGTTAGTGTGTAGATATAAAAACTAATCTTATTTTGAAATAATAAATGTAACAAAATAAAAAAAAATAATAATACCCGACTAATTTTATTTTTCGGACAAGTAATTCCTAATAATTAGACAGTGTTTTGTTTTTGTTTGTGCATATATATATATAGCAAAAGTAACTGGTCATGGACGAATTCTCGCAAAAACGGTACTTTTCGCGTGATCCTTTAATTTTTTTTCCCTTTTGCACCCTTAAAAGAAATTTTTGAGGGTTACCCCTTCGTAATGGAATCTTCAGGACATTATTACTAAACTTACAACAGTAAATTAAGTTACAACACATTAAAAAAAATTGACGTCTTATCAAATTTTAAAAAACTACGACTGCTTCAAAGACACACACTCTCACACGAAACTACAGAGAAAATAGATATTCTACTATTACGAGAAAATGATGAACAAAATTGACTACTACAGCAGCCGATCAAGGCATTTTTTTCTCTTTGCTTTTAGCATAGAAAAAAAGCCATAACCGGCAGCCATCGGAACTCTTTCTGTGTTTTATCATAGAAAGAAGTCTCTTTGTGTTGGCTTCTGTCACCGTCACCTCCTCTGTCCAACATAATGTAAGAAATTCCTCTTTGGTTGGGTGAAGGCCGGTGAAACGGTATATTTCTATTACATCTTAAGGTGAACACCAAGGATGAGAAAACAACCCAAATATCATATTGCAAGTTTTATTTTCTTTAAAATTCAAGTTTTTAAAAAAAACTTTAACTTTTACTCTATTTGTTCTCCTCCGAATATTATTACAATTATAACAATTCATGTGACATTCTGTTTTTGACAATGCAGTATTTTTATTTGGTACTCATCGTATAGCTAAAGACACTGCTCTATGGTGCTGTTTTCATGCTAAAACACAAAAATGCTGTTTCCGCAGCCGATACATTCGAACCCGCATTTTCTATAATACAACTTTTTTGTTGTGCTACAGATTGCAGGCTGCTATGTTGCATGGCCGTACAGCATTTATGTCACATCGCAGCAAATACATTTTCAGAATTCATACAATTTATAAAATAGTTACGGCTTGATGAGAGAGTTTGTATTTGAATTGGATGGAAATATTGTTTTCATTGGATTTTTTTATTATTTTAAAGTATTGAAATGTTCAGATTTTTTAAAGTAATAATTCTAAGATTTTTTACAATGTACTGTATTGAAGTTTTAATTGGAAAAATGTTAAATATCTATGTTTTAGTGAGTTGCAATTAGGTAATGCATCAAGTAACGTTCTGGTTCATAACATTCCACAAGACAAAGAAGATTCTACCATGTGTATATTTTTGAAGTAAAAAAGAGCGGTACCAAAAAAATATCCAGTAAGAAAAGTACAAATATACACAATTTTTTTGTAAATTTCATAAAAAGCAAATATTATAAACATTTTTGATAAGTAAAGAAGACATTTATATGTGTTTGTTGTTGTTTAAAAAAGTTTGAGTTTGTTTATGTTGTCTGACTACGGTTACGATTTTGAATTTTTTTTATTTTAGCATTACAAACAACAGAACACTAACCCTAAAACTAACCCTAACCCTAAAACTAACCCTAAAACTAAACCTAACCCTAAAACTAAACCTAACTCTAAAACTAACCCTAAACCTAACTCTAAAACTAACCCTAAACCTAACTGTAACAACTTTTAATTTTTATTGTCATTCTAAATAGCTGTAATCTCTCTTTGTCTGTAAAAAAAAAAAAAAGGTAAAATGAAGACTAAAAAAATAAAAAATAGACTAAGAAATTTTACTTTTTATTACGATTATTATTTTTTTAGTTAAACAACAACAACAACAAAAAAAGTCATAACACAAGTAAAAAAATATCCAATAGAAAATTGATAAAAAAAGCCATAACACAATTAAAAAAATATACATAGAAAAAACACGAATCAAATTGTAATTTCTTGATTTTATTTTACATTTATTATTATCATTTAAATTGTATATGTTAATAAAAAATAATATTTATAAAAGATGATTTTGTTTTGTTTTTATTTACGCATTGCAAAAAAGCACAGCAAAATTATTATAATCAACGGCCTGGAAATGGTCATATTTTATAGTTTTAGCATGAAAACGGCACCATCCAACAGCATCTTTATCTATAAGACAAGCACCTTTTATTTTCTTTAGTTATTAAACATTATCTGCAACTTGCCTTATCCATTCTATTTAAATGCACCCTGCCTTAATAGTAATTCCATATTAGACTGATTTCTTGCTAATTTTGATTAATATTATTAAGAAGAAGCATTTCCCTTTTTTTTTTTAAAAGTAGAATACTAGTATCTTTCATATACATTTTATATTTCCCAATGCATTAATGTTTAATCCATCTTTTCTAAAATACTTTATTCTCCATGCATATTTATACTTTATTAAATATTTTCTGGTATCCTTTTACTTCCTTACACTTGTTTTACACATTTTTTCAATTCTATATGATAAATAATGCTTTCATTCATGCTACCAGACCACTATTATTATGTACACATATAAATATAATTTTCACTTAACACATATTTATCACTCAGTATAATTTTTTTTTCTACATAAAAGTGATACTAAGCCTAGTATTGGTAAATTTCACTCTGTCCTCAATTAAAATTTTATTCAAGCATGTGTTAAGATTTATCACTGAATATGTTTCCCATTCACAACTAGTTTTGTTATTATCTATTTATTACTTTAGTTGATAATTTTAAAAACACATACTTATCTCTGTCAGTAATAATTTGTCTTTTATTTATCACTGGCTGATAAATTGATCTTGTCAAATTATTTTGACTCATATCGCACATGAATACTTCGACTAATTTAGCAATTAAATCCAAGATACAAACAGGACTCCTAATGATTTACTTCAGTGAGTTTCTACCTTGGTCACAATTTGAGATATATATATGCAATTTTTTTTTTATTTTACATTATTTTTTCCATATATAATGATTTCAATAAAGTTTCCAAAACCCATTAATTGTTTAGTTGCCCATAGAGATCAATTTAATTTACTCTTGCATTTTAATAAAGCTTTATAACCTATATCAATTGAATTAAATGATTATGTAGACAAAATTATTTTTTTCAAATAATATTTAAGTAATTTTTTTACAAACTGTTAGGATAAAAATAATACAAAATTTAATTTTCTTTGATCTGTGTTCTTGTTTTTTTTTTCAGTTTAATATTCTCTTAATTTTTTTTTAGCTTTGATATTACTTTTATGATTTTTAATGATGAAATTTGTAAAATAAATCTTAGTTATTTATTTTTAAACATAATTGAAGATTTAACTAGAAATAATAATAACTTTTATACTATTAAATACACACCGACAATAATCATCTTTTTATATATTACATATTTATTTAGAAGATTAGATTTGAACTTCACTATAATTTTAAATCCTACCAAATGTTTACTTATTTGTAACTATAATAATGTTATAGTTTATTATTTTATTTTTATCTACATCTGAACCAACTATTTTATCCAGTAGTTATGTTTTTTGTATGTCTTTAAATTAACTAAACCTAAGATAAACCCCATGATAATTTTAGTTTAATAAGAACATACTTTTTGATTCAATAAAATTTAAAATTATACACCCCAAAATTTTATTCCCAATTTGGTTTTATGATGGGGTGTACCTATATAAAAGGCACAACTTCCCTCCCTTAATTTATTTTTAAATTTTATAATGCTTAACTCTAAAAAAATATTTATATTGATCTCTAAGGTTTTCTTACTGACAACAATCAAACAAGCTAATATTTTTCTTTTGGAATTTCATGTTATGTCTGCTTATTTGCCTTTTGAACACTCACAAGCTCTAAAATTTCATATTTAAATCATTAATCCTTCTTCTATGAATTGTAACCACATTTTCTTTATTTTCTAACACAGTAAGGAATGAGGCCTGATGTGTTATCTTTTCCCTAATATCTTCTGGAGTTGTCAGCATAAAAGTCTTTTTATACAACTTGTTTCATAATCTTGTAAGAAATACACAATCACAAATATGTCCCTAACCTTACATTAATTTATTTATAAATTCACTTCACATTCTTTTTAAAATGGCAGTAACTTCACTGATGGTTAACAGAGTATTCTGAATTATAGGCTGATGTAACTTCAAGGCAATTTCCATTTCTACATCAAAATATTGAGTTTTCCCATAATTTGTGAAGTATCTTAAATTCACTTTTCATATCATTAACATGGTAATTAATTTTATCTAGAAAATCTTTAGTTTTCTTATCAGCATTAATTCCCCTACCTTGTAATGCATCTAACAATTTAATAATCTTTTTACTAGTATATTCATCAGCTAGACTTTGGATTGGTTCATTTAAATATGGTAGATTTTGTCTACTCAATTTTACTATTTGCATTTCCAATAAAGAAAAAATAAGATTTTTTAATGTGACATCTTAATTATGAGCAAAATCCCATAAACACCATTACAAATCTTATATTTTTGATATCACTTGATATCTGAGATAATCTCATGGGTAAGATCCCAAAAAACCAACTGATATTATGTATTTTAAATCTCCATATGTACCAGGATTTTCAACTAATGCTTATCATCAATCTTTTGCATCATCATATAACAAATTATTAGGATCTTTTTTTCCTGTTTGGACATGGGCACAAAGAAAACAATTTCTCTAAATTATTTAAAGATTCTAAATGATTTTGTGTATCATCACAATGCATTGGTTTTATTTTCATAAACCTTACATCCTTGAAATTATCCTTATCTTATTTTTTTTTCAACTGATTGGGAATTATTAACATGTTTGGCTCCGTAGCATATATTTAACTTCCCTCTATAATTATTTATAACATACTTTCTACCTACTATTCATCCCAGTTTGCATTACTAAATCTATTGTGTAACATTTTATTATACCATTACCTTTCTAAATCCTTTAAATTTTTTAATCTATCACGACTACTCACTTGAATCATTTTACTTTTAGAATAAATGTCTGGTATTAAATCCTCCAATTTTATTTTCTTGAAGAAACTATCTATAGAATTATTTTGCTCTTCTATCAGTTGATCAAACATTTATATTACTCACCTCTTTTTGACTATTACTTTCTTCACTTATCTCTTTATTTTTTTCTACTTGCTCTATTAATTGTTTCTCTAATTTCATAAACTTTTCTCCCACTTTAGATTGATAGCTTTGACCCTCAATTTTACTTTATCTTATATCATGTAATTTTTTCTCTCTTCCTATCTCCATCTCCTTTATAATTCTTGTGTGCTTTTCTCGACTTCCTCTTTACTAAAATTCAAATTTGCTTTCCATTAATTTCATTTGATTCTTAATAACTTTAATGCTATTACCTAAAACTCCATCTAAATGCTCTGTTTTTTATTGATTGTATCTTAAGTTAACTGTACATTTTTTGATAACTTTTTCAACCTGAACTTGGAGAGCTTGGACATTCTTATGAATGTATCCCTCTAATTCTTCATTTTTTGTCTTTTAGTACCTCCACAACTTTCTCTATTGTTACAAACTTTCCATTTAACACTTTAATTTCTTTCTCTAAATCTCCCTTTATAAACTTAATGACATATTGATTTTCTACTATATCTTTATTCATAAATTCTCACTTATTATTTTCTTGTAATTTTTCATTTTAAAAAGTTTATTATTTTTTGGCAGCTGTTCATTCAAAGATTTAATAGTTTCTTCTAATTTTTCATTCAAAAATGTATTCTCTTCTCTTAAAGATTTAATATTTTTTTCTAACTTTTCACATAAATATGTATTGTCTTCTCTGAAAGATTTAAAGTTTTTTTTAACTTTTCATTTAAATATTTATTATCTTCCCTTAAAGATTTACTATTTCCTTCTAACTTTTCACTTAAATATGTATTATCTTCTCTTAAAGATTTATTATTTTCTCTTAAAGATTTATTATTTTATTCTATCTTTTTATTCCTTTTCATTAGACATGCCAATAAATAATCAAATTTTTACTTTTCTTCAACCTCACCAACTTTCTTTCTATCACTTTACATTAAAGACCTTTTTCTTATTTCCCTAACTTCCTTACCATCCACCTTTTCTTTTTCCATCATTATTTCCACATCTAGCATCTCCTTAAGATCTTGTTCTTGAACAGAACAACTATTGTCTTGTTTTTGATGAATTTCAATTCCACTCATGTTTATTTGTTTTTCACTAACACGCTATTATTAACTTTTTAAAATACGAATTAATTCATCTTCAAGAAATCTAATCCATGCATGGCTATTTCAACACTCAATAATTTCTTTAAATAATTTTTAAATCAATTATATTTCACTTTTATCATCTTTATTATTAATTCCTATAAACAATATTTGTTTTTATTTATTTACAATTATATTAAAATTCCCAAAACAAGTTGCAGTTGCATATTTTTTCCACCATCATCATGACAACCACGACATGAATTGTCATCATGAACTATACTGAACTATTTAAGGTTTGTCTACTTATTATGTAGCCATATTACCCTAGCCTTTAATTAATATTTTATCAAAAATCAAATTTTTAATTCTAACAGATATATTTAATAATTTAATTAACGCGGTAGGCACTTTTCTATGGAAATTAGTTATGATAGTCAATTATTTGTTTACTAACACAACAACACGTATGGGCACAAAAAGGGTGTGATGAGTCCTTCCAATAGGATGGATGATCTTTAGCAGATGTGCCATATCCCTACATTAATCTATTCTATGAATTTATCTAGGTATCATTTGAGACTCTTACTCTTTTCTCAATTATCTTTGGTCAGTATTAACAATTGTGAGGTTCTATCCTATCAACAATATTCCATATCCTTTAACATTAAATAAATACTAAAATATGTATACAATTGCATGAGAATATCCAGACCCCCCCCCCCTTATTCAGTATCTACATGTTCTCATGATTAACAATAATGATTAAATGAATATAATAAAACATCTATAATTATTGACATTCAGTTAATCAATAAAAAAATTATACTACCATGTTATTGTATATTGAAGGTTATTATTATTACTTCTATAGAATTGTAATTAGCAATAATCATAATAATAATTTTATATTAAGAATTTCTCAGGATAATCATTGATTTTTAATTAGTTAAGAGGAATTTTACTGAACTTTATAGATATTGTATTAATTACAAAAAAATTGTATACTAAATCTATAATCAAAATCGTACTCTTATTTTATATCTATGTCCCCTAATACTTACTCTTAAACTAATATTGTTATCTAAATTATATATATATATGTGTGTGTGTGTGTGATACTTTCACTAATAAGTAATTCATAATTTACTTCCGTATAAATAATCATAATTTAATAATTTGCCATATTATTAATGATTTATGTGATCAAGACAGTTTACAGTACGTTAAAATGTCTTTTAAGAGATGTGTGCTTAATTGACTTATATTATTATAAACTGGATTAATTTCTTATTTCAATAGCAAACTGTACACTTTGAGTTCGTGTGATGTAGTGATAACGATTCTCAGAAAAGAAATGCAACTTTTAATACTCAAATTATATTTCAAAACAACAACTTTAATCATAAGTAATATTTACTGAGGCTATAACCTCTATAGCCTCGGTAAATATTACTTACGTAATCAATGTGCGTTTAATAAATTTATAATTACAACTTTAATCATATTATTTACAATATATTATAATAAGCATTTTAACTAACAGGTAACGTAAAATAACAATAGTAATAAAGTTTTATATCAATATAATATAATAACACTAGAAACAATTAAAAAATTTCCATTCCATTATTTTTTTCATTTTTTAGATATTTACAATAAAAAGTATTACCGTTTCATATAGTCTTATGATATTCACCTTTACATATTTTATTTATTTACTTTTTTATATATATCACAAATCAGATGTATCCCTTGAATCATCATCCTTCCCTTTTTTTTTAAATTATCAACCCATTATAAATTAGATTTTAACTTATAAAGACAAAAGGGAACATGTTAATTATTATATTTCTGTTTCAATACAATAGACTTATTTTAATACAATGAAGTCATTTTTTGTGTATTTTAGATAAAATGATATTCATCTTCTGATCTTTATTTATTTATTTCTAAAAAGATATTACGAAAATAATTATATATCCCTCAATTAGTTTTTTTTTTTTATCTCAAACTACATCTTCGTATAGTTTAACTTTTAACCTATATAGGCTAAATTATAACCAATAAAATGTATATTGTATACTATTAAATCTGAATCCCATATCTTTCTGCAATAGTTTTAATTTACTGTTTATGAGATTCAGTTAAATATCAATAGATCACCCTTTGGTGTATTCTAATTAAACTTTCTATCTCTGCTTTATCTAAGAACTTAATTATTGCCTTCACAGGTCTAATTTATATTTGTTTGATATCTTTCTTACAACTAATTGTTTTTACAAATTACAAACTAAAATTAGTTATAATTCAGTCCGATTGTCTTAGATCGTTTATCATAAAACAGAAGATGAAATTTAAAATTTCATTGTTTTAGTTTTCAATATCTATATTTACTTATCAATCTATCCCTTTGTTATATCATACATATTATAAATTACTTTTAGGATATATTTCATTAAATCATTAATCATATCTATTGATTTTAATCATATAACAATATTTGATAAAAATATAACTTTAAAATAAATAATGACATAGATAACCAAATTAAATCAATTATTAATTTCACTATCTATTGATCTATACTCCTCTCCCCTATTGTAATTACAATTATGTTAAAGTATATAATTAATATACATACAAATATATTGCTTTTTTTCCCTTTAAAATCCAAGTTCCTTAAATAAAAAAGAAACTTTAACTTTTACTCCATTCGTTCTCGTTCTAAGATTATTACAATTATAAAAATTCACAAGACATTGTGTGACAATATAGCACTTTTTTATTTTTTCCTTTAGTAATTAAAGATTATATGTAACATGCCTTATCCATTTAATTTAAATGTTCCCTGCACTAATAATATTTCAGTATTGACTGATTCCTTGCTATTTTGATTAATATTATTATTAAAAAAATATTTCCCATTTTCTTTTTAAAAGTAGAATACTACTATCTTCCATATAAGTTTCATATTTCCCAATGCACTAAATGTTTATTTCATCTTTTTTTCAACAATTTATTCTCAATGCATATTTATTCTTTATTAAATATTTTCTGGGATCGTTTTATTCTCTTATATTTAATTTATACATTTTCTCAATTCCAGATTATGCTTTCATTCATGCTAACAGATTACTATTATTATGTACACATATAAATATAATCTTCATTTAATATATATATATATATATATATGTGTGTGTGTGTGTGTGTAATTACATAATTGAATATTTATAAATACAGTAATTAAAAAATTAAAATTTTATCCACTTAGGAGCACTTTTGATTATCCTAGTAATCTTTGTGAAGTGTTAGTTGACAAAGATTACTAGCATAATCAAAAGCGCTGCTAAGTGGATAAAATTTTAATTATCTAATTACTGTATTTATAAATATTCAATTATATAATTATGTATATTGCTTTGAAAAAATATAGACATCAAATATTATATATATCACTCAGTATAATTTTTATTGTTTTTTTTTCTACATAAAAGTGATATTAAAATTTGTATTGCTAAGTTTCAAACCTTTTTTTTTTTCAATTAAAATTGTATTCAAACATGTTTTAAGATTTAGCATTGAATACATTTTCCATTCACAACTATTTATTCACAGCTATTTCTGTTATTATTTATTTAGTACTTTAGTTGTAGATAGTTTTAAAATGCATACATATCTCTGTCAGAAATAATTTGCCCTTTATTTATCCCTGGCTGATAACTTCATTTTCTCCAATCATTTTGACTCATATGACACAGAAATATTTCAACTAGTTTAGCAGTTAAATCTCGTATAAATTCTGTACTATCAATGTTTTCTTTTAGTGAGTTTCTTCCTTGGTCACAATATGGGGTATACATACAATTTTCCCTTGTCATTTTATATTATTTTCTCCATATAGTGATTTCCAGAAATTTTCCAAAAACAATTAATTGTTCTCTCTCAAAACCAGAGATACCAAACTAGTCCCACCTCCACTCCTCATAGACACTTGGGCAATCCTCCAACTCCCATCCTCTCAGCCTCTGTCATAGGACTCAATCATGAAGATATGCATTTCAGACCAGCCTGGACTACACACTGTTTCCACTTTCCACTTCCCATTCCCTTTTCACATGTATCTTTTCTCTCTTACCATGTTACTCCTGAAATTTCAATTTATCTTATAATCACTCCCTTGTAAACTTTTTCTGACTGTTTCTGTTTTTTTTTTTTTTATGAATAAACATTCATCACTGAGAAAAAACAATTAATTGTTGAGTTGCCTATAGAGATCAATTCAATTTACATTTACATTTTACTGAAGCTTTATATTTTATATCATTTAAATTATTATGAAGACAAAATTCATTACTTTTTTTTCAAATAATATTTAAGTAATTTTTTGCAAACTGTTAGAATAAAAAAATACAAAACAAGTTTATTTTCCTAGATCTGTGTTTTTTGTTCAATTTAATATTCTTTCAATTTTTTTAACAATTGTTTGCAGACTGTTTATTGGTTGATTTTTCCCACTTCTTTCATTCTGTATTTAATGAATTGTTAGCATTTGATCTATTTTTTTTAAAAAATATTTTTGCTTTTAAAATTTAGAATATTTTGATTTTATTTTTATATGAATAAGCTTTGATATTACTTTTATAATTTTTAATCACAAAATTTGTAAAATAAATATTAGATATTTAATTTTTAAACATAATTGAAGATTTAACTAGAAATAATAAAGGCTTTTATACTATTAGATGTGTACAGGCAATAATTATCTCTCTATATAATGCATATTTGTTTAGAAAATTAGATTTTAACTTCATTATAATTTTAAATGCTATCAAATATTTTACTTATTTGCAACTATAATAGATTTATAGTTTATTATTTATATTTTATATTCATCTGGAACCAAGTATTTTATCCAGTGTTTATGTCCTTTATATGACTTTAAATAACCTAAACTTAAGTTAAGTCCCATGATATGTAAAATGACACTTATTTATCCTAGCTTAATAAATACCTGTTTTTTTTAATTTAATAAAATTTAAAATTATACACCCCAACATTTTATTCCCAATTTGATCTTATGATGGGGTGTGTCAATATGATGGGGACAATATATATATATATATATATATTTCAAAATATCAAAAATTACGATTTTATCAACCTTTAAATCATTCCTTATTATGTTTTAAATAACTATAGCAATAAATGTTGCCCCTGTCCCCTTCTTATTTATCTTCATATATATATATATATATATATATATATATATATATATATATATATATATATATATATATATATATATATATAGAACAACCTTTAAACAAGCTTATTTTATTTTTGTGATAAATGCTACAAGAGAAAGCATTTAAACCATATATATATATATATATATATATATATATATATACACAGTATAGGCACACAGTATTTTATGTGCCAATAGATCAACCTTTCTCAGTATATTAAAAATATTTAACCGTAATAAAATGCAAAAATTACATACTACAAATGTGTTTATTTATTCTTTTCTACATACAAACAACTGTTGGTATTAACACAAGTTAATATGTACACAATGTTTCAAGCAGTATTATTTTTCACTCTACATAAGGTGTTGTTTCCTCTCCAGTGTCAATGCTAAAGTAAAGTCAAATGTATTTCTTTAGATTCTTGAACATTAAATTTTATGAAAATGCTCTAGCATTGTGACAGATCATGCCAGTAACAATGAAAAAAGAACAGAAAATATTTTCACTCAAATCGCTGTGTAATATACTAACATGTGTTATCTTTAATTTGTCTCCTATTACTAAGAATGTTTGTATTTAAAAAGTGTAGGCATTAGTTTAAAATTTTATAGACATAAAACATTTAATATAGATGATGAAAATAATCTAATATTTTATTTTTACTTTAAGATACTTTTAGTTATCACTGTTAATAACATTCTTTACTGCTTCTTATGTATTCTAAAAAACTGCTACATAGGAAATCATGGGATTTCACATTGTACATTTATGATTTAGAATCAGTGAGTTAATTGTGATGATGTTTAAAACTTCAAGCTTTCGAACCTAGAAAAGGGTGGCCACCCTTTTTCCGTAAAATCTTTGTTGTGTGTTTAGGTTTGGCTTTCGTTTGGACCGGCTATCATGTCATCTGATTGGCTGTCAGATAAGTTTTATAAAGAGCGCTTGAGATCTTGCTGTATCTCAATTTATTTCAGTGGTGGTCGAGAGGTCAGCGCGACTGCCTTACCCTTGCAGGCAGTTGCCTGGGTTGCGGGTTCGCGTCCCGGCCGATGCTATGACACTTAAAAAAAAAATATTATAAAGTAAAAGTAGAGTCGCACAAAATGTCAACATTTTTTCACATCATATTTATAAAGCATGATGAATTTGAAAGGCAATCTGTGTTTGTAGTAATTATTTTTTCCTTTTTTAAAAACAGATTTCTTTTAGTAATTGAAATATATTCTATTTATATTGACATAAAGATTTAAACTTACATCTGGAAATCAAGGTTAAGAATATTATAGTAGTATAATTTTAAATACTTTTTTTTATTAAGTTTGTTACATCTAAAATTACTCTTTCTAAAAATAATTTCATTTTGCCCGAAACATTTTTCCAATTTAATATTATATATATGTAAAATTATTATTTTTTGCACAATTATTCCCAATTTGTTTACTTTGTATAATCATTGGATGATTAAAAAAATTAAAATGATATATCCTGTTATTTAATGACAAGATTAGATAGCAGATGTCGCTGACAGTTGATACTGGAAGCATCCGTAGCAAAACATTATTTTTAATCCAACAAGAAGTAAACTTTCATAAACAACATTCAAATATTTTCTTATAATAAAAAAAATATATAAATAATGTTATGGTTATTTCTGAGAAGTTTAAGCACTGGAAATTACAAACTTAAGTCAAATCCAAGGCTCATGAAGTCCAAGGTGTTACTTTTTATTTCTACTCTAAACCAGGAAAGATGACTATGATAACATTTTTATTGACAGACAAAATTATTATTATATGGTTATTAAAATATTAATTACTTTAACATGATTTTGATGGTTACTTATAATCTCATTTAGACTCTAGCATTATCACACTTATTATTTAAATAGTACTTTGGGTGCAATTAGAAATTATAATTGCAGTTTGTAAAGTTATAATTGACTATTTATTAGTCACTGTTTATTTACCTGTTTAAGGAATTTGTTAACTTTTTTATATCAATAGTTTCAAGATCTTTGGTGAAATTGCACATGTTAGGGTTTATATAAATGAAAGTGGGATTCCATCTTTAGTGTTAAAAGGAGGTTGCCTTGACAACAGTTTGAAATTGTTGATTGTTGTTGATATTAGGATTGTCTAAGTATTGACAGATTTTCGTGATTACTTATAAACTCATTTAGTAATGTGATGAGATCCACTGAGGTTTCTCCATTTTTGGGGTCAGGTGTCTCTCAGCCAATGTGCACAGTGAAACCTATTAGACACCTTATCTTCCCTTTTCATTCTGCACCTAAAGTTTTTCCAATATCATTCTTTATTCTGCTCTATTCCATTTTCACACAATCTTTATCAACTCTGTGGTTTTTATATTTAAATCCCCCTTATCTTTCCCCAAACCCAGTGTAAATACCAAGAACCCACATTCTGTATAATCACTTTATTTATATTTATTATCCAGCAACGTCATTATCTGTAGTCTTTCTGTTTTCAGGTATTATTAAAATAACAGATGTCTAATATTCTCTATGTGTAAATCACCCATATTTTTCTATTTATACATATATTCTCTTGTTACTACAGATCCTGTTTGAATCTTAAACAGTAAACAACATTCTTTGCTATTATCATAAATTAACATATTCTGTTTATTTCTTTATGTATTTAACTCTTTTTATAGACCATACTTGTTTTCCGTCTCTCCAATTCTATATTTTTTATTAATGCAACTATTCTTCTATTTCATTCCTTGCCACTATAACACTCAACAATTCTCCTAACATAATCATCCTACCTTTTGTATAAATATACTGACATAAAGTCTTTATCCACATCTTCTTTACATCATACTATCTTGCTCACTCATATTATTGCCTGTCCTTTATTCATAATCCAATTAAATACTATTTTGGCTTTTTTCTTATTATTCGTTTATTATTTATTTCTCTTATTCATCCAAGCAATTTGTCTGATTACATAAGATGATTTCCAAATAGTTATACCTATTGACTACATTTAACTTTATATCCCCCAGTAAAAATTCTTTCTTTTATCTTTGTCATAGTTATTTTTGATTTTCTTCACTGAATTTAATATCCATCTCTTTAACCACCATTGTACATGTCCCACATAACTTTCATATCTTCTCTACATTTGTGCACAAGAGGATATCATCTGCAAATAAAAGATCTGATAATGTATAGACCCCATTAACACCTACTAATGGTATATCTACTTTTCTTCCTTGCCTTTCTATTGTTCTCTTTATTTCCCTCAAATATAACAAAAACAAAATAGATAACATAGGCATCCTTACCTTAGTCATACTTCATTTTTAACTTTAACTGATTCTTTTTTCCTAATTGATATGTATAGTAATTATTTTCATGCAATTTTTTATAAGATCTATAAAAACTCCATTCTTTCCCAAATTTATTAAACTTACCCATAATTTATTTCTATTTACACTGTCATATATTTTTTCTATATCTATAAAAAACATATATAACTACTTATATCTGTAAGTTATGTAACTACAAATAAACTATCTCTTATATACCTATCCAATCAAAAACATCCTTGCTTTTCTACCATTATATTATGTACTTCCATCCATTTTGTGATCTTTCCAGCCATCATATATGTGAAGACTTTATATAACACTGATGTCACTGTTATTAGTCTATAATTCTTTAAATTCTATGACCCTTACCATTTCCTTTAATAATAGCCTTACTTTTATATAATTCCAGCTATATGGAAATTCTGTCTTCTGTGCCATCTTATATTAATGTTGCCTATATCCTAAATTCACCACTATATCTGCTGTGACTAATGTAAACCTCTTGTCTTTTTACTTTTCAATTTCTTTCCTGCTTCATTCATTTTCTGTAAATCTAATATTCTTCTTACTATATGTTTTCATGTTTGTTATCACTCTCTTTTTCACAGCTCTCATCTTTTCTATGTTCATTACATACTTATTTATGAATGTCTCTAATTGTTCTTTAAAGCTATACTCTATTCTCTCATCATCTTTTTTCTCTCACCTATATTCCTTCTTTTAATATAAATCCAAAATTTCTTACTTCCATCTTCCACTTTTTTTAATACACCAAACTCTCCATACAGTAGTGCTATTAAATACAAGCTTTTGTAATTGATGGATGCAGGAAAGTTTGTGCATAAAATTTATATTTAGTGCCTACTCATACAACATCCTCTAACTAGTTTTTAGTTTGTGGCTTTCATCAGTGAGATGCCTTGGATTTAAGAGCACTTCAACTAGATTTTATAATGTAATGCATCACTTCATCAATCACCTTTTATATTTTTGGTTAACTATAGAGATAGAAGCCCAAGATTCACTTTTATAGTCATATAGATCTGGACTCAGTTCAACATTCATACCTTTTGGTGTCTTTGGTTTTTCAAAAACCTCAAACCCCCATTATCCTATGGGCAGAATATGTATAAAACCATCAAAATATCACATGATCATGATTTTATGTGCTTACACATTTTGTTAATAAGAATATGTAAAATAATGTGATGCACTGTGACTTCTCCTTATACGGACTCAGGAATCTCTCAGCAATTATGTGGAGAGAAAACTGTTAGCCACTTTTTCTTCTCTTTCCATTCCCCACCATAAGTTTTCCCATATCCTGCTCCATCCCATTTTCAGAACATAATATTTGTCAACTCCATGGCTTTTATATGTAAATCTCCCTTGTTTTTTCCAAACCAGCATAAAAATCAATAACCCACTTTCTGTATAATCACTTTCCTTATATTTATTCTTCCACAATGTTATTATTTATATCCTTTCTAGTTTCAGGCATTTACATTCAATTAACAGATGCCTAATATTTTCCATGCCTTCCTAATACAGCTTGCCGCCTTAATCCTCCACATTTTTTCATTTACATGCATAATCCCCTGTTGCTAAAGAACCTGTTTGAGCCTTAAAGTGTAAACTACTTTCTTGCTATTGTCATAAATTAACACAGACCCAATATTCCATTTACTTTTATTTATATTTAAACTCTTTTTATGCTCCACACTAGTTCTCCATCTCTTCAACTATCTATTCTTTATTAATTCATCTATTCTTTTATCCCATTCCTTACCACTATAACAGTCAACAATTATCCTAACAAAATCATCCCACCTTTTGTATAAGTATACTGACATAAATTATTTATCCAAATCGTCTGCATACTGCATTACCTTTCTGATTCATTTTGTTATCTGTCCTTTATTCATAACCCAATTAAATGCTATTTTGCCTATTCTTTTATTATCCATAAACTACAATTTTCTTTTTTCTTTGTGCAACTCTCATATAAAAATCTCACCTTCCCATTTCTCTTTGAATTGCCTCCTTTGCCATTCATACATCTGCATCTAATGCATGTCTTCCTATTTATTTTTGTATTTATCCAAATAATTTAATACTCCTTTACTACCATGTAACACATTGTTACCATCTGTTAACCCTGCTACTGTCACTTTCTTCCATACAATTCCAGCTACATCATATTTATTATATAAAAATACTGTTAATTTTTTTTATCAATCCCTTTATTTTCTTTGCTTCATTTATCAATTTTTCTCCCATTCATCCAAACAGTTTCTCTGGTCACTTAATATGATTTCCAAATAGTTATATATATTTACCACATGTAACTTTATACCCCTCAATAAAAAGGTTTTGTCTTCTCTATTCCTAGTACTAATCATCATTACTTTTAATTTTTATTCACTAAACTACCAAATTTTCTATACAGTAGTGCCAATGAGTGCAAGCATTTGTAATCAATGGGTGCATGAAGAATACAATCCCTATCTATTGCCTACTCATCCAATATCCCCTGAATAGTAGCTTGTGGATTTTGTTAGTGAGCAGCTTTGTATTTGAAAGCATGGTACCTTGATATTCAGAACTAAAGCAAACATCCATCCATCACCTTTTACCTATTTAGTTAACTATAATGCTGTGAGTCCAAGATGAAAATGCCATGATGTTTCCCACCCAAGCTCATTCACATGTATATTCATATGAGCTATCCAAGTTCATTCATTCGTATAGTCATATTGTACTAAAAACATTACAATGTTTTCAACATGGGTTCCAGGCTCCTAGCTTTATATATAACCAAATAGGTAAAATGTGACTGCAGATGGATGAATTAGATCCTAAGTTCTAGATGCAGTGCTCCCAAATCCATGGCTCATCACTGATGAAAGCCACCATCTAGAAACTAGTCTCAAAATATTGTACGAATTGGCATTAGATAGGGATTTTATGCACAAATATTTTTACATTCATTTATTATAAAGGCTTGCACTTGGTGACACTACTGTATAGAGAGTTCTATACTCTTATTAACCAAATGTGTAAGCATTTGAAAGCCATTTGGCATTGGGTATTATTACTCTTATTATTTAAGTAATACTTTGAGTGCAATTTGAAAATTATAATGGCAGTATGTAATCTTATTACTGACTATTTATTAATCTGCATTTAGAACATGTCACATTTACCTGTTTAGGAGGTTTATTTAGACTTCCTTTTATCAATAATTTTAATCTCTGTGGTCAAGCTGCAATATTTATTGTCTATATAATTATATTGAACCATAAATAAAGATATCACTTCAGCTCTATTGTTAAAAAGAGGTTGCCTTGACAACAGGTTGAAATTATTAATTATTAATTGATATTGGGATTGTCTATGTGATGAATATTTATTATATTTTGTCACAACAAAATGAATGATTTATTGACATGAAAGTATATTTTTATAATTTTTTACCACAAAAAATTTAAATTTACATAAGATCTTTATAAATTCTAGTTTTATTAATGATTTCATTTTTTTAAACATTTTCAAAATAGTGTCTTGGAACATATGGTAATAAAGTCAGCACTGATAGACCGTCTTTTCTTAACCAGAACACGGCTATGAGTTATAGTTTTGAAGACTATTGCCCCCTTATTTCCATTGCTATCCAAAATTATGCACTGCCATGTGGTGTACACTATTTAGCTCACAAATATTTTCTTCTTTTGGAACCCCGGTTTCCTGAAGTGGATATCCTTCAAGTGGAATTCTACGCTTTATTGCTTGCCATAGCTAACAGTTCATTCACTCACCGTTTTGAAGAGATATATAGTGAATCAGCCTATTGGATAAATCAAGACATAGATTATAGAGTGTATACCTTAATGCAAGATTTTATCATTATACATGGACTAAATGAGGTAGAAAGTCAACTTGCAGAAAAAAAAGAATTTTAAAACAAAATTGTATCAAATATATATGTGATGTAAGTTTTCCAAACGACTATTCCCATATGAAAAACTCTCTTACTATATATTAGCAACAGTGATTTTTTAAACTTCAATTTCAAAATCTTTTTGATAATACAATAAAAAGAAAGAATTAGGAGCATTGAAAACAATGATTTGTATTTATGGTTAAAATTACTTGTTTAAACAATAAAATATGAATTGTATTACCTGTGTATCTCTTTTTATTTTTGCTTAACAATTAATAATAAATTAAATTTCATGTATACAATTAAATATATTTTGGGAATTATAAATGTTAATATTATAAACTATTTAGTTACAAATATATTTTATCTTTTTGCAATTCGATTTTTTTAATCACCCCCCCCCCTCTGGAAATATCTTTGATCGTAATTATTTTTATATCCATAACTTACACACATTAACGCAATTCATTTTATTAGCTTCTATTAAGACATTATGTCACAAATGGTTCTTATTTAATAATGAAAGTTGATCTATATATAATAAAGAATAGATTTGTCTTTTATTATATCTTTATTTATATGAATTTGAAAAGAATTGAGGAAGTGTGGAGGTGTTTATTATATCTATAAAGATATTACATACGGGACAGAGAAAGGTGAATAACTCCGTGTGTGTAAATTTAAAAAATCAGATATATCAATCTTTAACTGAAGTTTAAAGTTTATATCTGTGGTAGAAATAATCTCTAGTTTCGAAAATGATTAGTAATAATCATTAGTGTTTATCTGAAATGGATGGCGTCAGAGTTATGAGTGGAGGGAGTTTGACAATGGTAAATGAAAATGTAACAATTTACTCTAGGTAAATATTTTGCATATAATAGTGATATATATGGGAGATATTGACCTGGGCCAAATGATGAGTGCTGGTTCAGCACAAATGCATCTTGGGGGTCATTTGTCTTTTATTATATCTTTATTTATATGAATTTGAAAAGAATTGGGGAAGTGTGGAGGTGTTTGTTATATCTATATAATAAAGACTGCATTCAAATTAAATAATGTCCTCATGTTGATAAAGAACTACCTTCCTCTTTCAGATAACTGCTTCAAATATATCACGTGATTCTTATATCTATCACCAAGTATTTGAACATTAACCAAATCTATAAGGCCAACGTAGGCTAAATATCTATCTAAGTAATATGAAATAAAGTAAGTAATGTCTATTGACTTTATTGCCAAACCAAAAATATGTATGACTAGATCTTCAAAAAGATTTAAATGATTTTAAGTAATCCAAAATTGAAATATGAAGTTGTCCATTAAGTGGAATATCTATTAAACTGGACCCAGATGTGTTGGTTTGCATGCAAAACACTAGCTTTTTTGAAATGTTCCATATTTTAATAAATGAAAGAAGGTCACGGGATCCTTATGCTAAGTGCAGTGCTCCCATTTACAAACATTAATGGAGGGAAAATTTACTAATTACTTCACACTTTTAAAGTTCTGTAACTTATTGACTGCTAATGTTTTATTACAAATTATTCAAGTGTAAAAGGCAGAGAAGAGCATTACTCTCAATGAAATGAAAAGCCTTACTTATTTTTTTCACATGTGTTATAAAGCTTTATTAACAAATATCTGTTTTATTTCCACGAAAAGAAATTAAATTTTGTGAACAAGATTGATACTTAATCAGACTTATGGTGATATGGTTGACTGTTTGATAAATTTAAGTCATTTATTTTCTTAAGCATGATTTTGCGTTCAAACATAGGTTAAACTTACAATTTTCTTCAGTTAACAGACAATTTCATATTCACTAACATGAATTTTTAGTTAGCCAATCTACTTAAATATTCAATTATTAGACATTTAATGTGTATCTACTTATATATATATATATATATATATGAAAAGTAAGTTACTGTTAACACTAACTGAAATAATTATAGAAAATATACAAACCATTATACAATTACAAATATCCAGTAACGCCCTCTGTTTAAAGTACTATATCTCAATAATAGCAAACCGTAAAATGATACCACTTTACGGTTGTATGCTAAACGATGTTAAATATTGAAATGCAGACCTACTCAAACACAGAGCATATATATATATATATATATATAACTACAAACATCATATAATAATAATTCAAACAAATATATTTAACACAGTATTCAAAATTAAATAATGTATATTCTTTACCAGAAGTACTTTCAATTGTTTCACTGACAATCTTTATCAACTGTTAATACAAACGTACAAAAAATAATAAAAACTTGCATTACGTTTGTATTAACAGTTGATAAAAATTGTCAGTGAAACAATTGAAAGTACTTCTGGTAAAGAATATATTATTTAATTTTGAATACTGTGTTAAATATATTTGTTATATATATATATGGAAAGACATAAACTACAAATATTGGCTGACTACATCAATGCCATTTCAATAGCAATGTATTGTGAGTGCCATCTCATTAACTAATGAGTAAAATTATGTACTTCTACCAATTTCGAGTTAGTGAGAGTTCATATTACCACGTTAGGGTTTGAACCTTAGTCTGCCTTTGTTACTTTTGAATTATGATTGCTCAGAGAGGTGGATGTAAAAAAATAACATGAATAAGATAATTCAGGTTTTGTTTATCGTTTTAACTTTCTAAAATCATTAGCTTGCAAATGTTGATGTCAGCTATAAAAAGTTTCCAGATCAAAAATACCCTCTATTTGCTATTTTTTAATCTATGTAATTAAGTAGCGTCTTATGTTTTCACGTTGTATGTTATGATGGTAGTACTACCAGATATTTTTATTAGCCGTTAAAGTTGATAAAACACTTGTCTCAACGCTAACTTTATAAAATGTTTGTTTATGAGTCATAAACGATTTGAAATTGAAATAGGTAAATAAAAGACACACATTAATAGGAGCGTGTGGGATGATATGAGAGCTGTTAAATAAAGAAAGTTATTAGATGGTATAAAACTTCAAATGAATTTAAAAGTGCGTTATTTTATGTTTGAATTTTTAATACAGACTAAATCAGGCAGCAGTCAGTGTAAAAGTATTCAGGTAGTGTAGGAGTTCATTGAATTAAAGATTTTAAATGTCTTTTTCTTTATCTGGAAGATGTATATATTAAAGAGAAAAGAAGTTCTTGGCATTAAGAAGTAATTCCTGTATTCAATAATCCAGTAAACTTTTGTAAGGAAGTGATCAAATATTCTGAACATCTAGAAAGTTTTCATATTTAAGTGACAACTATTCTAGATATCATTGAATTGCAAAAGATTTGTTTCAATTAGAAAATAAAACCCTAATTTATACCCTTTTTAGAAGAGTTAAGTATTTCTAATCATACGTCTATTTTTTGTACTGAAAAGCAATAATATTTTAATCATTAATAGGCAAGACCATGGAACATAATATGTTATTTTATACTGCAAATCTTTGCGTTAAAAAGTAAAACATTTTAGTCAACTACCGGGTCTTTGTATTTTAGAATAAAAGTAATTTAGTTGTCCAAACAATCGTCCTAATTGCCAAAATGTGTTCTTCCTTTTTTATGTTTATTTTATGATTGCTCTGTCTAATGTATGAATGTAAACAAATTCCACATTGATTTTTCATATATACGATGATATATCAAAGTAATTTTTTAGAGTGGGAAAATACTTCATTATTGTTTTAAATATAGTACAAATCGTATGGATATTATTTTTTTAAAACATTACCAATTTTATCAGTTGCTCCCTTTATATATGGTAGAACAGCTTTAATTTTTGGATCATTTTTCTTATAATATTAAAAAAAAACCTATTAAAATCATGTGATCAAAACCATTATGAAACAATATTTTTAGTAGCATAGCTATCTTTGCAATAAACGCTGTCATCAGAAAGTTTCTATCTTCCATCTTACAATGTCTTTGCCACTGAAAAGCTGAATGGTGTTGAGTAGAAAAATATAGATATCTCACAGTATTTATATAAATACCATCATTCCTTCTTTCAATTAAAACACACTTTTATAATTTGAGAAAGAAAAAACTCTAAGGAAAGTACTTGTTATTGTACTGAAACAGTTGGTCCAGGTCATCATCTCCCATATATATATATATATATATATATATATATATATATATATATATATATATATATAGAGAGAGAGAGAGAGAGCGAGAGACAGAGGGAGGATTTGAACCCAGACTTTCAAGTTCTCTTCAGCTATCCAATCTATATTATACGATGATACATGTCCACACACATGTGAAAATATAAATTTATTTCCAAGATACATATTTAATGCTGAATGAGAACTCATCAGTTGGGCCAGATCATCATCTCCCACACACATATAAATAATCAGTGCTTGGTTTATCTTAAGATAGAAAATTTTCAAACTTTAATGGACTGGCTTCAATCTACTTCACTAGTCAACTCTTCAGCCTTCCATACCATTGAAAATCTGATGACAGAATGCCAAAATCACTTGATAATGATTATATGAACACCATCAAGGAATTTGGGTATTCAATCATCAGATTTTAATGGGATGGAAGGCTGAAGAGCTGAATGGTAGGGTAGATCGAAGCCAGTCCATTAAAGACTTGAAGATTTTTTACCTTAATACATAATGAAGACTTTATATATATATATATATATATATATATGGGAGATAATGATCTGGACCAACTGATAAGTGCTGGTTCAGCAATGAAATATATATATATATATATATATATTGGAGATTATTTCACATGTTGTTGTCATGAGTGTTGGTTGTATGAGATAGATTGGATAGTTGACGGTAGTGAGAATGTTTGGGTTCAAATCCTTTATAATTTTATTTAAACTCCAGGGATAGGTTACATATATAAACGACATCTTTTCTGAATTGATTTGTGTAAGATATTCCAATGTTTCGACTTTATCAAAGCCCTCAACTAGAAAATGAATACGATTAATGAACTCTCTCTCTATATAAAAAAAAAATTGCATTTCTGAATACTCCAAAGACTGGTGATGAATATACAAAAGACTTTATCAGTTGGAAATCTATTGCTAATACGTTTTTCTAGAATCAGTAACATTTTCTGTCCATCATCGTTCATGTGAGTGCTGCATATTTAGTATTAGTAAAGTTTAAATGAGTGAACTCCCAGAGCAGCTGTTATTTGTTTTGGACTCATGCAAATAATCAAGATTCTGACAGGTTCCCTCCTATTACTTCTCTCAGAAATACAGAAAAACTTTTTTATTTTATGATTATTTACTTGTTAATAAATCTCATTCAGCACCAACTTTACGTTTGAGAATATACTGGACAGAAATACAGTGTTGCACATTTTAATTATCAGACTTAATTGATTTATTCAGTTAATGCAATATAACAATAAGGAAATCTAACTTACTGGATATACGTTTACTATGTAAAGCAACTAAATATTAATTAATATTTGTTCTTTCTCCTGGTCTAATTTCTTGCGATTTAACCTTGCTAGACAAGCATCATCATCATCATTATCAACCATTATCAATCCACTGCAGGATGAAGGTCTCTCCAAGTTTAATCCATCTTCTCCGATTTTTAGCTTCTCTTCTCCACATCACCCCTACACATTTTCTTATTTCATCCATCCATCTTACATGTGGTCTCCTTCTGGGTCTTTTACAATCTCTTGGAATCCAGTTTAAAATTTCAATTGTCCATCTATTATCATCTCTTCTAGCAATATGTCCAGCCCAACTCCACTTCAATCTTTTAATTTTTCAATGAGGTCAGTAACACCTGTTTGTTCTCTTACCCATACATTGCGTTTTCGATCTCTTCTTGTTACTCCCAACATACATCTCTCCATACTCCTTTGAGTGGTCTGAAGTCTCTGTATTGCTCTTCTATTAAGTGTCCAAGTCTCAGATCCATAAGTATATTCTGATCTAAATTAATTATCTAAACTATTAGCTTTTTTTTAAAAAAAAAAAAAAACTGGTTTTGAAATGTTTCTTATCTCTTGACTCATCAATTTTTTAATTACACTGTTTTTCCATTTGATTTGTTTTTGAAAGAAGCGACCTTCTTTGTTAATAACAAATAACAAAAAAATGAATTTATCTTTTAAAAGTATATTAATGTGAATACGACACATTAAAACTCACTATTTAAGATTAGCTTTACTAACTTTAATTTTTTTCCCTCTTTTTTTATAACATGCACCTTTCTAAATAATATTTCTATGAAATAATTTTGATCATACCACTCTCACACAATTTAAAGACTGGCCTCGATTCACTTTTAAAACTTTGTGAAAGAGAGGTGTAATCATATCATATGAACAATGTCATATGAAAAATATGTCCAGCACTCATCACTTGGCCCAGATCACAAATTCTTATATTTCTTTATCATTGTTCAGTATATAGAAATAGCCAATAACTGCAGGTTAAGAGGTGTCATTTTTTATAACATTAACACAAACCACCTAATGCAAGTATATTAATAACTTTTATTAGATATCCATTAGATTAAAATTTATCTACTTAAGGAATAATGTTTCTGTAGTGTAATTTTTACTACACCACACATGACAGGAACCGCTAAGTTTGACACTTTATTAATTAAACTGTAATACTTGGTTATCTATCTATCTATCTATCTATCTATCTATCTATCTATCTATCTATCTATCTATCTATCTATCTATCTATCTATCTATCTATCTATCTATCTATCTATCTATCTGTCTATCTATCTATCTATCTATCTATCTATCTATCTATCTATCTATCTATCTATCTATCTATCTATCTATCTATCTATCTGTCTGTCTGTCTGTCTGTCTATCTGTCTATCTGTCTATCTATCTATCTATCTATCTGTCTATCTATCTATCCATTCATCCATCAATCCATATATACTGAACATTGAGAAAGGTATGTTTTAGTGATTGTGATCTTAGTCAAATGCAAATGCTGGATCAGCACAAATGAGCATCTTGTGAATTAGTCATATTTTTTCTCATGTCTCTGATCATATGTCTATAATTTATTCCTCCACGAAGAGTTAAAAATGGATAAAAAATGTTTATATCTTGCATGAGAGTGATGTAAGGAAAATTAGCTACAGAAATATTATTTATTAAATAGTTACTTTCTACTCTAAAGAATAACTAATAAAATATTAATATATTTCCATTAAGTGGGTTGTGTCAAAGTTGTAAGAGTGGTATATTTGATACTTATCAATTAAACTGCAGTAATTGGATATCATATATATTAAACAATGATAAAGATATGTGTAAGAGATTGTGATTTGGGTCAAAGTTTGAGTGTCAATTCAGCACAAAGTGTGATTTCACTTTTTCGCAAGATGTTAAAAATGGACAGGATAGAAACTGTTTTTTACCTTGCATGAGTTGGTGTAGTGAAAGTTACGATTACATAAGAGTGATGTAGTGAAAATTGTACTACAGAAATATTATTCATTAAATTGATAATCTCTAATCTAATGAATAACTAAAATAAATTTATAATGTTTCTATCAAGCAGTTTGTGTGAAACGTTTGACTTCGGTAAGATTCCTATCAACTAAGATGTAGTAATTGGTTATATATATATATATATATATATATATAACCAATTACTATATCATATATATATATATATATATATATATATATATATACTGAACAATGGTAAATATAAGCGTAAGGGATTGTGATCTGGGTTAACAAATTCAACATAAAATTTCCATTTTGGGGAATTATACATATTTTTTGTATATCACTTGTCATATATTTATGATTACACCTTTCTCCAAAGTGTTAAAAGCAGATGAAAATGGTATTTACCTTGCTTGTGAATGGTATATACAAAAGATGTTATTCATTGATTGAATAATCTCTAGTATAATGAATGACTAATAAAATATTAATACAACTTTCTGGGTGTTCTTTTTTACTTTTCTTTAATTTAATTACATTACATTTTAAATTAACTGATTTTCATTTAATTATTATAAATAAATTGTATTTGTGTTCTAAAAAGAAATGAAATAGCTGAATGTTATGTTTCCTAGATACATTTATTCAGATTTTCATTAAATCACCCTCCATCATTGGCACATCAAAGTTCTAACAAACCTGAAATTAAATTCTCATCTTCTCTACACCAATCTACACTTTTCCAATTGCCCTGTCATTTATTTGTAGTTATATCATTATTAAGGTTGTAGTACTCCTTCCAAAATGGGAAATAAAAATTCTGTCAGCCTATATTTCATTATATATCATTGTTTTTGATCAATTTTGTTTTATTTTATCTTTAACTGTTTAGTTTTTTATCATTTTCTGCTGTTTCCTCATTTTTTCAATCTTATCAAAAATTTATAATTGATTTTTAACTTCTTCATTAGAAAATAATTTATGCAAAATATTGTACAATTTGCCCTTTCTGTATACTTTTGGTACTAATTCGTTGATCATCCAATCTTTTTTTCTAAAACTGCCTTTATTATATATTTTATAAAAGACAACGTTCAATAAAATTTTTAATTGTATCAAAATAATAATGAAAAAAAATCATATTATTCATCTCACAGATTAGATATCAATCTTGCAGGATAATTGAAAAGGGCAAACGTTTATGAAATAATATTCTAAAACATTTTTTCCTACAAAAAGAATTATTATTAAAATTAACAATAATTCATAAGCGTTTCTAACATATTTGCAAAAAGAATTTAGAGAACATCTGGCAAAGATAGGTTTAATAAGGAAGATGTAACACGTGTAGAATGAAATTAACATTGTATAAATTAAAAATGAAAGCACATTTAAATAACATTAAGCAGCAGAAGTAATTTTGTAGAAATATCTATATATAATTTCAATAATAATAATGAAATTATCAATTTATTATGTCAATTATTACAATTCCCTCATCAAAAATGACAACAGAATATTGGCAGAACATATACACAGCAACAAGTGTTAGTTTGTCAAAATCTAAAACAAAGTTCAAAACAGCACACTCAAAAAAATCAAGATGGACTTCACATAACGGTCTGGTTTATAATAAACTAAAACTCCATCTGATCGTATATTCCTTCCAGACTAAACATATGTATATTATTTTAATTCAGCATGTATTGTTTTTCATACTCAGTAATCTATATCTCCTACAAAATTATTATATCAAATGAATAATCAAGTAAATGTATGTAAACTAAGAATTCATCAAAGTGGTATCATGCTCGATTACATTTATATATAAAAAAATGAAATTAAAATTTTCCATACCTAATTTATAATGTCAAATAATTTTGGAGGATAATTCATGTCATAAATTAGATAAATAACATTCAGAATTAAACTTAATACCCATATCTTCTGAATTTTTTGTTTATGTATCAAAGCATTGGCCAGGAAGCGAACCCGCAAACACGGAACAACCGCTTGTAAGGCGCTGTGCTGATCACTCGACTTTCCTTTATCAAATTTTGTCATTTTTGTTACATACAAATCGATGGTTATTTTCTTTAATCACCATATATATTTTCAAAAATAATCTATTTTCAAATAACAAATATGTTAGGCAAGATAAAATTTTATTCTTTTATTTTCTGGCAATAATAATTCTTTAGTTATCTTATGTTATAGCTCAACTTACCTTCAAGTAATGAATTTGGGCAGGTTCCCGTCTCACCTAGCTCTCATTGCTATTGAACAATGGATTAAAAAGTGATCAGTAGCAGGCCAATATATGAAGTTGTTCTGTGAATCTGATTTCTCCCATTAAATAATTGGATCTTTGGAGGTAACCACCAACAATAAATAACTATCAGAGATAAATTAAAGTACACATGTTGCACAATATTGTTAAATCAATGAGCAAGTTCACATGGAACTGGAAGACATTAGAATTTACATTTAACAGCAAGGCAAACTGCCACAATATAGATGAAAGTGTTGGACACTACTAGTAGAGCACTAAAAGTGTTTTATTTCATAAATTGAACCTCAATTATATGCTATACCATTCCAACATTATCCAGTAAACAGTATATGTTGTTATTGTAAGTATATGGAATAACATAATGTATATATTGAATAAATATCCATACTTGTATAAGCTTGTGTTGATTCTGAGTTTATAGAAACAATATATTTGGTGCACTCACACAGCTTTGCTCTCATAAGTTCATGAGATTTGGAGATGCTATAAAGCTTTTTCCCTACGGTTAGTAAACAGTTTTAAATGATTGAAATTGGCTCATTACAAGAGTTTGATCCAGGCTATCAAAATGTTGGCTAACATATATGGATTAAATGCTATTCTATCTGCACGGTAACCAAATTTAAAAATCCCGAATAAAAAATTAAGATATTTACGTTGATTTAAAGCCCCCCCCCCTTTTTTTTTTATTTTTTTTTTTTTTTTTTTTTTTTTTTCCTTTTTTTTTCAAATCAACTAAAATTTATTATTTATTAAAAAAAAAAAAAAAAATAATTAAAAAATTATTTAAAATAAAAAACAAAAAAACAAAAAAATTCAAAACCACCTTTAAAAAAAACAAATAAAAAAAAAAAACACAAAAAAAAAAAAGAAGAAAATAAATAAATAAACAACAATCAATTAAATTAAATTAAAAAAAAATTAAAAAAAACTCTAAAATTAAAATTTCTAATTAATTTTTTAATTTTAAATAAGAAGAAAATTAGGTAATATATTTAAAAATAAAAAAAATAAAAAAAAAAAAGAAAAAAAAAGTGAAGGTATAGATTTATCTTTTTATTTCCCACATTTCAAAAAAAAAAAAATAAATATATTAAAACAAACACCCCCAAAGAACTAAATTAAATTATATTATAATATTTATATATATTAAATAATATATATTTATTTTTTTTTTTTTTTTTTTTATTATTTAAAAAAAATATTAAAAAAAGAAAAATAAAAAAAAAGAAAAAAAATATGTAAAAATAAAACAACACACACATATATATATATATGTGTTAAAGTATATATTTATTTGTGTTGTATTGTTGTGTGAATGTTTTTTTTTATGTGATGGGAATACATGCCCCCCAAAAATAATTAAAATAAAAAAAAAAAAACCCACCCACAAAAAAAATATCAAAAAAAACACAATTTTTAATAAAAAGAGAAATGGAGGGAGACACCAAGGGGGAGGGCGACAAAAGGGGGGGAAACGCTGATTTAAAGTGCAAAAACATATGAAATTTTGTATTCAGAAGCATTCCATTGCACCCAATTAGCTAGATGTGGCAGAGTACTATCTATACTGTAAATCTCTTTGTGTCCAAACCTCTAACATTAATGCACTTCAATACCAGTACTCAAGAAAAAAATGAGAAAGCAAAACATTTTGCACCTAAACTCAGTAAGATTGTGTTTAGCTGCAAATTCAAAAATATTTTTAAATTAAGCTCTAAGAGATCGTTATATTTGCAAAATGTGTGATCACAATCTGAGGATCAAATTTTCATTGGATGCAAATAGTGTCTTTAAATTTATAGTAACACAAGCATCTCAGGCTGAAACTATCGTGATTCATATGACTCTATTAAATAAAAGTAGTCTCAGAATTACAGCCATATATCAACAAGCTCAATCATCTAAAGATTTATGGGATTCATTACAGATAATATTGTGAGAATTTGTTGTAGATGTAACAAATAAGAACTCACGCACTCTGCAGCTCCATCTAGAAATATAGTTTGTAAATTTTGTAAATGTGTTAGAAATATAGAAGCTGCTTGTTTTAAAGAGAAAAAAAGGCGCATAAAAAAAGGAAGAGTTCATTCTTAATTTTATTTTTATATTGGACAATTTCCATCATATATTATACATTTTGGATGTCTTTAGGAAAATTTAACTTTATTTAAATATTCCAAATACATTCAAAGTGTTAGTAATTGCACACCAAACAGGTAAGTATATGCATAACGATTTGAGAGGTATTATTCTTCCCTCTTTTTCAGGTCTTTATGTCCTAACCAGTGACAGTACTAGCATGGGATTCGATCCAGGGTTCTTAGATTCATGATTATTGAATTTTAAGATAACACTCTAACCAACTGACCCTTCCTGCCAAAGGTAACAGTCAGTAAAAATTTCATATATTTATTTATGAGGTTCCTTCTGATTTCTCCACTTATCCCTAATTATGACTAGTCACACTAGATTGCTTTATGACATTTTTTGTCATTGTCCTGTGAATAGTTTCTTTCAATCTTCTTCTTTGTACCTTTTATTCTCTAGCCAATATCTTTGAACTGCTACCTTGGATACATCAGTTTCTCTCTTCTAATCATCAATTTATGTTCTTGTAAGCACTTCTCAGTGGAATGACTAGACTCACAAATATATGGTTCTTCCAGATTCACATAGTATTTCATAGATGCAGTTTTTTCTTTTCAACATTTTAAGTTTAGGCTCTGTAGATGTTAGAATTCATTGAATGTGGTACGGTTCTGGAAAGCTATTCTGATGCTATACTGATTGCAAATTTTCCTTAATTTGACTGCTATTTTTAGAATGTATGGGTACACTACAGTACCAGTAATTGACTTTTCTCTTGATGATTCTTTTTATTGCCTATTTAACATTTTCTTAATAACAGCTGATGGATAAGCATTTTTCATAAGAGTTTGTTCTATATAGATCTTTTTTTCTTTTTCCAAATTGCTAATTTCTGAACAAACTTCTTTTTCTATGTTCCATAGTGATAGTATAACAACATGTTTTGTGTTTCTAGTGTGATTCTATGTATAGGCTAGGCATTTTTCTTTATGTGTAGGTTTTCAATAAACTGTAGTTTTGATTTTACATGAGGGAGTCTTGTCATAAGAACATCCAAGAATGTATATTTTTGTTCTCATTCTGATTCTATTGTGAATTTAATTGAAGGGGATATGTTGTTGATGTGTGTCCAGAAAGTTTGTAGCAATGCTTCACCATGTGGCCATACAACAAATGTATCATCCACATAGTGAAGCCAAACTTTGGGTGGTTATTGAGTAGTTTTTATGGCTGTGGTTTCAAGTTCTTCCATGTAAATCTTGTTAATCAGGGTGGACAGTGGAGATTCCACAGCCATTTCTTGATTTTGTTGAAAGAATTCTGTGTTATATTGAAAGTAGATTGTTTTTATACAGAAAGTTAATAGTTCCAATTTACTAACAATAGACCAAGCTGTTCTGTGTTGTAGACTGTTATCACCATTTAATCTTGTCCTTACAATAGACAATGCTTCTTCACATGGTACATTTGTGAATAAACTTTCCATATCAAAGCTTACCAGTAAGTCAGTTCTTTCAATTTTCATGTTCTTTATTAAATCTAGAAAGTGTCTACAATCCCTGACAAAAAACTGGATCTTGTATACCAAAGGACTGAGAACTTTGAAGAGAATTCTTGCTAAATTTTGGCAAGGTGAATCTCTTGCACTAACAATAAATGGAACATGATCCTTATGGATTTTAGGTAGACCATTAAGATGAGGAATTTTGATGAAATATGAGGTTATTTTTATTTTCACTTAATCAGTGAACTACCTGTGATGCTTTCTCAGTAATGGTTGTAACTTTGTTTTCATACTCAGTATCAGATATTTTGCCACTTTTCTTTATTGGCCTGCTGTCAGTTCTTGTATTTTGTTATCATAATCAGTTGTATCCATTACAACTGTTGCATTATCTTTGTCAGCAGGGAGAATAATTATAGATTTATCTACTTTGAGAAATTTAATTGCTTTCCTCTCACCATAGGCTATGTTTGACTTCATATTTTGTTGCTTGTCAAGTGTTCTTTTTATTCTCTAGCATAATTCTGCTGCTTCTTCCAAAGGCAATTTTTGAGTGAGTTCCTCAGTAGTTGTCATTATATCTAATAAAGGGATATTAGATGGTGTTATGGCAAAGTTTAATCCTCTTTCAAGAATATAAATTTCAGTATCTATTAGTTGTTTAGAACTGATATTTTTAACAGATGAAGTTGTTGCACTGCTTTGTACATTATGATTTTTGATATGCCCATGTTGGTTAACAAGTTTTTTGTTTTGACATTCTTTTATTTGTCCATACCTGAGAAACTCTCATGTAGTCATCATCAGTAAGTTTATTTTTTAGAAAATATTCTACATTATTAATGGAATGCATTGTTTGATACTTAGAAAACCTTTGAGCATTTATTCTTTCCCTTAACAGGGCTTCACTTGCTCTCTGAATAATTTTCTCAGCTCCTGAGAGTGAATTGGAGGTTTTAGTTTCAAACCTTTATGAATTATCCCTTCATATTTACCTTTACATAAGAAATTTTGTGATTATTTTGTTCCAGTATCATTTTTATACTGGACTATTTCCATCATCTAGTATGCATATTACATGTCTTTAGAAAAACTTAACTTTATTTAAATATTACAAATACATTCAACTCTTAGTAATAGCACATCAAACAGGTTAGTATATACACAATGTTTTGAGAAATATTATTCTCCCCACTTCTTTAGGTGTTGTTGGTATGACCAGTGACAGTATTAACATGGGATTCAAATATGGGTCTTTATATTCTTGATTACTGAATTTTAAGGTAATTAATGCTCTAACTCAACTGAGCCATCCTACCAAAGGCAACAGTCAATAGAAATTTCATATACTTATCTATAAGGTTCCTCCTGATTTCTCCACTTTTTTATAAGAGCAAAGTTGGTTAGTGGTTTCCATACATTATCTATAGTCGCACTATGTTGGCTTATGGCATTTTTCTATTGTCATGTGAACAGCTTCTTTAAATTTTCTCTTTGCATCTTTCCTTCTCTATCCAATATTTTTGTATTTTCCCAATTGAACATATGTTCACTGGTACATACCTGGGCTGCTACCTTAGACACATCTTCTTTCTGTCTTCTAATCATCAGTTTATGTTTTTGCAAGTGCTTTTCAATGGGACAATTAGACTCACCAATTTAAATTCTTCCACATTAACATAGTATTTCATAGATGCAGTTTTTTTCTTTTCAACATTTCAAGTTTAGGCTTTGTCAATGTTAGAATTCCTTGTATGTAGTATGGTTCTGGAAAACTGTTCTGATGCTATACAGATTGCAGATTTTTATTAATTGTCTACTATTTTTGGAATGTATGGGTACACTACAGTACCAATAATTGTAATTTCTCTTGATGTTTTTTGTTGTCTATTTAATGTTTTATTAATAACAGTTAATGGATTATCATTTTTCATAAGAGTTTGTTCTATATAGACCTTTTCTTTTTTCCAAATCGCTGATTTCAGAACAAACTTCATTTGCTCTGTTTCATAGTGATAGTATAACTTCATGTTTGGTGTTTCTGGTGTGATTGGATGTATAGGCTAAATATTTTCCTGTATGTGTGGGTTTTTGGTAAACGGTAGTTCTGATTTTGCCATGAGGGAATCTTGTCACAAGGACATCCAAAAATGCCAATTTTTCTTCTTGATCTGATTCTATTGTGAATTTAATTGAAGGATATATATTGTTGACATGTTTTCCAGAAATTTTATAGCAATGCTTCACCATACAACAATTGTATCATCCACATAGTGAATCCAAACTTTAGATAGATATTGAATAGTTTTTATGGTTGTGGTTTCAAGTTCTTCCATGTAAAAATTGCTAATCAGTTGGTACAGTGGTGATCCCATAGCCATTCCTTAATTTTGTTGGAAGAATTCTGTGTTATATTGAAAGTAGGTTGTTTTATACAGGATAATAATAGCTCCATTATACTATCAATAGGAAGAGCTGTTCTGGATTGTAAACTATTATCACCATTTAATCTTTTCCTTACAATAGACAATGCTTCTTCATATGGACATTCGTGAATAAACTTACTATATCAAAGCTTACCAGTAAATCAGCTCTTTCAATTTTCATGTTCCTGATTAGTTCTACAAAATATCTAGAATACCTGACAAAGGACTGGGTCTTGTATGCCCAAGGACTTAGAACTTTGAACCACAAAAACAAAAAAAAATAATAAAAACATTATATGTGTAATGTGAATCATTGATTTTGTTTTCAAATGTAGATTTATAATTGATGATATATCAATAACAATAGAATTGTAAACTGGATCTGCAGTGACTGTTGTATCAAAAACAATTCAGGCCATAATTAATAAAAAGTAGTCATTATCTACAACTTAGCAGTAGAGTGATTATTTACTACCTAGGCATTTAAATATCCCTCTTGAGTCAAATAACAATTAAGATTAGTGTATCTAGTAAAACAATTCATCTGTCTCTTGTTTTGTCATCTGTTAAAGCCAATAATTAATTAGGCTATGACTGGTTCAGCATTTTGGAGTTTACAATGATTAAAATGAATCAGTTCATAAAAATCAAAAAGGTTTATCCAGGAATAGTTGACATTAAACTGTTATTGAACCCTAAAACTAACCTGTTAGTTCTCAAGTCTAATCAATATTATACATAAAATAATAAATATTAAAGAGCAGATAGGCACTCTAAATGTATGTCATATAATGGAATTACAAAATTAGTTCTACCCATTGCAATTAAAATATTGCAGACAATAGTTTGTTCAATCATCAGAATTATAGCAACACTTTGAACACAGAGTCTAAATAAGACAGAACTAGAGACCACCAGCAGCAGTAAAGGATATGTGGAAGTTAAATGCATCAACCAACTGATGAAAACATCACGTCTAGCATTGACAACACTAGATCAAAAATGAAAATAACAAATCTTTTGATAAAGACATTAAATCTGATGATAATAGAGACATATCAAAAGAAGGCATGAAGATGTCCTCTAACATATCTCAGTGATTACATTTAGAACACATATTGGCCAGGAAAAAATGTTATGAGTCCAACTTACATTCAAGTAATGGACTTATCCAGTTTTTAATTTTATCTTGCATTCATAGTACAACATATAGATATATAGGTAAAATTAACCAATGATGGTAGCAGGCCAATATGAAGATATTTATTGAATCCAACTGTTCCCATTAAATAGGCTGTCATTTTGGAGATAACCAGAAATAAATAAATACATGTCTGAGCTGAACAGCTGTATGCACATTATCCACAATATTGCTAAAACTGTGAGGCAGATTCATGTTAAACTGAAAGCTGCTAGAATTTAAACCTAACATAAGACAAGCTGTCATAGGACTGGAAGTGTTAAGTAATCCTAGTAGGATTTCTCAAGTTAATAATTTCATGACAACAAAATGTTATATCTAATCAAAATTCATCATCATCAACTATTATCAATCCACTGCAGGATAAAAGTCTTTCCAAGTTCAATCTATCTTCTTCAATATTTAGCTTCTCTTCTCCACATTACCCCTGCACACATTCTTATTTCATTCATCCATCTCACATGTTGTCTCTTTCTGGGTCTTTTACAATCTCTTGAAACCCAGTTTAAGATCTCTTCTAGCAATATGTCCAGCCCAAGTCCACTTCAGTCTTTTAAATTTTTTAATGAGGTCAGTAATACCTGTTTGTTCTCTTACCCATATATTGTGTTTTCAATCTCTTCTTGTTATTCCCAATATGCATCTATCCATTCTTATATGAGTGGTCAGAAGTCTCTGTATTGCTCTTCTATTAAGTGTCCAAGTCTCAGATCCATAAGTAAGAACTGGTAAAACACATTTGTTAAAAACCTTCCTTTTCAAACACATAGGCATATTTCCTTTTAATATCAAGTTATTTCTACCAAAAGCACTCCAAACAGTTTAATTCTACGATTAATTTCATCCATTATCCAGCAATATATCAGCTGCTATTATAAATATATATAAACACATATTATATATAAGTTGAATAAATATTTAACTGAGTCCATGTTTATTGTGAATTTATTTAGATAAAACATTTAATTTTTATTACAGATTTAAATCTACCTATATACTTTGATCTATATATATATAGATTTATTTTTATTTTTATTAACGCCTGACAATTGTAATTTTTTTATCATATTTTCTGCAACATCAAATAAATTTTCATCTTCAGCACATTAAATATAAACAATTTCAATAGTACTTTCTAATTATTGTTGTTTTATTAAAATACTTATATTTATAAACTTGCTATATCGTTTCATGTATATTTTATTAAATCATAAATAAGTGTGTGTGTACAAATTTAGAAATAAGATCTTTGTCAGAATAATCGAGAAAATAAATAACTAATTAACATGCAGAAAAAAAAATATTTCAGTAACTTCAAAAAGCAACAAGCTAATTTGCATGTTAATAAAAATCTTAGTTTATGCAAAATAGCAAAGCAAAGTAAGAATTGAACGGGGGGGGGGGATAAATAGTGGAAAAATAACAAGTGTAAAAGAAATGCAATAAATGGTGTATTAAGTACTAAGTTATGTTATGGAGTCAGTTCTGTTGTTCTGGAAAGTAGTAAAAAGATCTCTAGTCAAGAATCTAACTGAACTATCTCAGAAATAAGTGTGTAGGCTTACAAAGCTACGAATTATATATTCAACTTTTACTAGGATATAAAATGTAAAGTGATTGAATTAATCCTATTTTCAACTGGCAAATATCCAGTTGAATTACTAAATTTTAAATAATAGTATTATCAAACTACTAAACATCAGATGATTTCAATTCTTTATGCTTGCACAAGCTATTAGCACAGAGACAAAATTTCCATATAGTAGCGCCACTCAGTGCAAACCAGGGGAATCAATAAAGGCATGAAAGTTTGTGCATAAAATCCTAAGACCAGGTGCAGAGCTCTCAGTTACAAAGCTCTTCACTGTCGAAAGCCACAAGCTAGAATAGCCACTAGATTGGGATTTTATTCACAAACCTTTCATCCATTGATTATCTCTGGTTTGATCTGAATGGTGCTACTGCATAGAGAGTTTAGCCCTCTGTATTATCACTATTCAGAGCAAAAAACTCTTGAATTTATTATTAAACTTCGTTGTTGTTTCCTTTATTTAACATCAAAAATTATCCAGCTGCATTGGCCTGGATATACTTAAACAAGTATCTTTTCTTGTACATAATTTAATTTACTCATCATTTTTATTGGGTTTTTTTTCATATGTCAAAGCGTTGACCGGGAAGCAATCCCAGGCGAGCTGATTGTAAGGCAGCTATGCTAACCACTAGCCACCATCGCTTGACCATTTTTTATTGTTTTAAATCAAGTTTTAAACAAACTTAAATCAAAGGCTGCCTTAAGGAATCAGTCTTATAGATATAATAAATACCTCCACACTTCCTCAATTCTTTTCAAATTCATATAAATAAAGACATAATAAAAGACAAACGACCCCCAAGATGCATTTTGTGCTGAACCCGCACTCATCAGTTGGCCCAGGTCACTATCTGTCATACATATCTCTATTATATGCAAAGTATTTATCTAGAGTAAATTGTTACATTTTCATTTACCATTGTCAAACTCACAACTTTGACGCCATCCATTTCTGATAAATACACTAATGATTACTACTAATCATTTTCGAAACTAGAGATTATCTCTAGCACAGATATAAACTTTAAACCTCAGTTAATAATTAATATATCTGATTTTTTAATTTTGCACACAAAAAGAGTTATTCACCTTTCTCTGTCCCGTAAGTAATATCTTTATAGAAATAATAAGCACCTCCATACTTCCCCATTCTTTTTAAATTCATATAAATAAAGATACAATAAAAGACAAATGATCCCCAAGATGCATTTCGTGCTGAACCAGCACTCAAGAGTTGGCCCAGGTCACTATCTTCCATATATATCTTTATTATATGCAAAGTATTTATCTAGAGTAAATTGTTACATTTTCATTTACCATTGTCAAACTTCCTCCACTCACAACTCTGACGCCATCCATTTCAGATAAATACACTAATGATTATTAATAATTATTTTCGAAACTAGAGATTATCTCTAGCACAGATATAAACTTTAAACCTCAGTTAAAGATTAATATATCTGATTTTTTTAAAATTTACACACACGGAGTTATTCACCTTTCTCTGTCCCGTATGAATCAGTCTTATTTCGTAAATATATAATATATCCAGTTTAAAATTTATCTGCTTAAGTAATTTAAAAATAGGATCTTTATCTAAGAATTCAATAATAAATCCATCATTGAAAAAGTATTCCAGCATTACATTTTTTTACACCACCATTAAAATTAAAAGTTTTAAAATTTTCAGTAATAATGATAACAACAACGAGAGGGAAAAATCTCAATTAAAGAAAATTCCAGTAGACTTTTAAAAACTAAAGATAATTCAATATCTAAGATTTAAAAAAGAATTTAACATAAATAAATTAGTAAATAAATCAGTATTAAAATATTTTGAGATTAAAAAAAAAAATGTATGAAATAAAATAAATTATAAACTCCATCAATCAAATCCCAAAACTCTATTTTGTAATATTATCAGAAAGCCAAAATGAAATAAATATAGCCAAAATTTATAAGAACATTTCAAAAAGAAAACACGCGAGTCATCAAAGTGAGCAGCCAGAAATAATAATAATAATAATAATAATAATAATAATAATAATAATAATAATAATAATAACAACAACAACAATTATAATAATTTCAATTTATTTAAAGAGAAAAACAACAATCATCGTTATTTGCAGAATATACAGTAAAATAATAATAAAAAAACTTATAATTGACAAAATAGTAAACTGAAGAAAATTTGGGAAGTCATGACTAATGAGATCACAAATTATATTTTTGCTTTAGAGCTTTGCTGGACTAATTAAAATCGAAGCTGACTGTTATTGATAGTCATAAAATTCTTATTAGAAATGTTGATGTACGAAATATAGGGAAAAACCTACTGGTATCTAAATGAAGACAACTTACATTTAGAGGTTTGAGTGAGCTAGTATAATATTGAGAGGCATGCGGTAACATATATGAAAAAAACTAAGATAAAATGCAAATTTGAACATGTTCTTATATAAATATGTAAATGCTCTGATTTTCTTTCATTGCATCAAGGAAATGTTAAAATATTCATTAATACTCACGTGTCCTGCTATTTTAGATGCAGGTGTTTGATTTTTTTTTAATTATCAATTTGTATTTTTTTAAATGCTTTTTAATGGAGCAATTCATTTTGCCAAGACATATATTTTACATTCATAAAGCATTTTTTACATAAAGGTTTCATCTGTCAATATTTTAAATATAAGTTTTGTAGAAATTTATTCTTTATAATATAAAATCGTCTTGCAAAGCTGTTCTGATGTTGCATTGGATATTTTTTCACTTTTTTGATATCTGTGGTATGCATTTCATCATCTATACTTGCTTTGTATTTGATGTTTGTTTTTCTGCCTATGTAATGTTTTTTGAGCAAAAATTGATGGATAATCATTTTTCATGAGAATTTATTTTATGTGCATCTTTTTTGTCTCCAGATCACTGGTTTCTGAACAAAATTATTTGGGTCCATATTGATAATTATAATTCCATATCTTCTATTTTTATTATGATTAGCTGCAAATACAAAATATTTTTAACTGGTATAGCACAATGATAATAAAATATTCAAATGTTGTAAATATATTAATGTTTTTTTTTAAAATTGCTACTGCTTATTTTAAACTTGTTTTAAATATTATTTTCAAATTACAATTTTATGCTTTAGTACAATATCAGATAAGAATTACTAGAGAAACAGACTGGAAATTAATTTCAACATAGCTTCTTCATAATATTTCTGCACCTAGATTTTCTTTCCCCCAACAACAACTGTTTCTATGAAACTGGAATAAAAATTTCTCTTTTCTTGAAATTGCATCTTGATAAATGAATTCTTTCATAAACATACATCATGTCTGCCAAAGTGGGAAACACCACAATCTTTTAATTTTTATCTCTTATCTGACTTTCAATCTTTTAAGTGTGCCAAGGGCCCATTTGCTTTATGTTATTACATTTTAATAAAAAAAAACATTTCCATCCTACTAGTTTAAAAATAATCTTAAAATACTTTAAGAGCTTTTATAGTTCTTTTACCTTAAAATCAAATCTTTTGTTATTTTGGATTTTTAACTTTCCTTATCATATTTATTTAACTTTAAATAATCTAATCGGATTACAATATGTGCATTTTATATCTCTATTATTTGAATTTGAATTTTTGTATATATCAAATTTATTTACATTTCTTCTTTTTATATTTTCATTTTAAAATGATGTAATAGCATATATGTATACTGTTACAATATATATTATAAGTGGATTAGATCTTCTTTACGCTCGGTTGGTCGCCTCCACTATAACAACATTTTTGTTCATCAGATGGTGTAGCATTAAGGAGCCAGAAAACATCTAGAAATTTATCTGATTGGTTTCCCAAATGGTGCCACTAGAGTTTCATCTCACTACACCTTACATACCTAGATCAGGTTATGCTAACATAGCTCAGGAAATATGAGATACTTGTGAACAAGTATGCTAGAAAGTGGATGGCATAAAATAAAAATGGCAAGACATATTTTTTTATAAAAACAATTTATTTGAATATCAATATTTGGATGGCTTCTTCAATAGTTTGTTGCAACTATGGTTCCATGGATCAGTTAGACCATTCATTGGTAGCTTTTCTGATACTTGGCATCACTGTTGATGATGATGCAATGTCCTTCCTTTATATCTTCCATATTCCTGTTCTGGCAGCTTTCACATAGCAGGGGTTTATTTAGATATCCATGTGTACATCCTGGACACTTCCCCTATCATTTCTCAAGTTTAATTTCTCATTTTTTGTGGGTCTAGATTCTCTTCATATGCACATATATCTAATTTTATAGACATGTATAATTAATACTCCTTGCAGAATACTATTAGGTAAATTTGATTGATATATGGATTATACGCTTTTGTTTTATTATTCCAAAGCCAGTAATTATATTTGAATAAATTCACATATTTAATTCCAGTATATAGATGCAGATTTAATTCAAATATATAGGTTCATTTTTAATTCAAATATATATTTAATTCATTCTTATCCATGTACATTTAAGTCATATATATATATATATATATATATATATATATATATGTGTGTGTAAAATAAATACAATGTCCGTTAATTAAAAACAAAATTGTAATTATAATTTAAATAATAAATTTAACGGTTTACAAACTATTATAAACAATCCTTAAATACACAGAAGTACTTTCGGTTTAATTTCTTAAACCTGCCTCAACTGCCATTAAATTACGTTTTTTTTTTTTAATTTAATGGCAGTTGAGGCAGGTTTAAGAAATTAACCGAAAGTACCTCTGCGGATTTAAGGATTGTTTATAATAGTTTGTAAACTGTTAAATTTATTATTTCAATTATAATATATATAAATATATATCACAATTTTTTATTATTTTAAGTTTTGACAATTTACATTGGGATTCAGCAATGGATATTGGAATTGTTAATAAAATTCTTAAGATTATACTTAAATTGGGAAATGCATTTGCAATTCAAAGATTTTTTAAGAAACTAGCCTGCGACCCCCAGCTGCCCGTTGACTGACCTTAGGGATGCTACTGCCTTAGAAATTATTATTTAGTGATTAAATATAATACATAAAATATCAAAGACTATAGATATATATATATGTGTGTGTGTGCGCGCGTGTGTTTGTGTGGCAAAATTACTTCAAATTCACAACTCATCCAGACTAGTAAAGAACTCTAAAACACTATCAATGGTTTCACTGCTACAAGCAGACTTCTCAAATGTAAAGAACTACAAAATAACATACTTAAACTAAACATTACCCATAATTCCACTTATTTCCTATTCACCCTTTACAATTAAAGAAATTTAAAATAAGTTAATTGTTGCAGAATCATAAATTTTTAATAATAAAAATTATTTATTAATACCTATAAATTAATAAGATTATTTATTATTAAAAATTTATGATTCTGAAGTAATTAACTTATTTAAAAGTTCTTTTAATATTAAGGATATATGGGAAGTAATTGAAATTGTGGGTAATATTTAGTTTATATATGTTGTTATTTTGTCATTCTTTATACATGAGAAGTCTGCTTGTAGTAGTGAAACCATTGGTAATGTTTTAGAGTTTATTTTCTTGGCTAATCTGATTGAGTTGTAAATTTGGGGTAATTTTGATTTTTTATTGACTAGTTTAGCTTTATGCTTTTAATGTATATATATATATGTGTGTGTGTGTATCTCACAGTACATTAATAAAATTCATTAATGATAAATAGAGCAAATTTTAAACAATCTGGATAATGTTTATATAAAAAATACAGATATTAAAATATAAATATTATATTTATATTTTAAGAAGGTCGCTTATATTTACATATACATTTAAATTTTTATCAAGTTTCTTTATACAATTTAGCAGTTTCACAACTGGTGAATAAGTTTGCATCTGAATTATTACAATTGAATTTGTTTTGTATCTTTTTCTTTGTTATGATCATTCAGTTTTTTAGGACAATATAAAGGCAGATTACTGAAAACAATTTAGTCTTGGTTGAAAGCTATCTTTTATCATTTCTTCCGTCTCTAGCCTTTTTCTTGGTATTTTTTGGAAGTCAGAAAAGTCACACCTCTTATGCACAGACGCATTTCAGGTGAGTTTAGTCTGTCAAGTTTATTATTCTTACTTCAAATAATTTTTATTCTAGTGGAGTTTTTTTTTAGTACTGAAAAATACTATAACAAAGGTCTTCTTAAATGAATATGGAATGCGTCCAGCATAAATTGAAATCTTTCTTTAACCTATTTGATGCACATATTATCTACATGTCAATGTATCTATCCACAATCATCAAAGTCTGGAATTAATTAACAAAAAGAAAATATCTTTTTATGTTATAAAAACTGCTTATTATTTATTTTATAAAAAAAGAAATTAAATATTTATTATATATTTCATTGTTTTTAAAAAAAAATCATCATCGTTTTCAATCATCATTGTTGCCCCGCAACGTGAAAGACCCTCCATGTTCAATCCATCTTTTTCAAACTTTAGTTTATTTTCTTCCAAATTTCCCCTGCATGCTTTCTTATTTCATCCACTTACCTCACTTGTGCTCATTTTCTAGGTATTTTACAATCATTTAAAATCCAGTTTAAGATTTCAATCGTCCATCTATTATCAATTTTTAGAAATATGTACAGTCCAACTCTACTTTACTATTTTCATTCTTGAATGATGTAAGTAATCTCTGTTTGTTCTCTCACACATGTATTTCATTTTTGATCTCTTCTTGCTATTCATAACATGCACCAGTCCATATTTCTCTTAATTGTCTGAAGACTCTGTATTCCTCTTTTGTTAAGTGGTTATGTTTCATATACATAAGTAAAAACTGATAAAATGCATTAATTAAAAATTTTGCTGTTCAAACACATAGGCATATTTCCTTTTAGTATCAACTTACTTCTACTAAAAGCACTCCAACCAAGTTCATTTCTATAATTAATTTCATCCATTATGTTTCCATCTGTATTAGTAGTCTGATCAAGATATTTGTAGCTGTTAACTTCTTCTAACTTCTAATAATCAATCTTTATTTTCATATTTTGAGAAAATCCATTGAACATTACTTTAGTCTTTTTAACATTTATCTTTAGTCCTACTTTCTTACTTTCCTACTTTTATCTGATAACTCCTGCAACATTTCCTGCAGATTTAAAGCATTATTTGCAAAAACAACTGCATCATCTGCAAAATATAAATAATTTAAATAATCTTCACTTATTTTTACTTTTTTAGCTTCCCATTTTAATTCACTTAATACTTCTTGCAGCACTGTTAAAAAAATTTGGAAATATGTAGCCAACCTTTCTTACACCCTTTTCAATGTTAACCTTCCTAGTATCATCATGTAATCCAATTGTTGCATTTGTATTTTTATAAATATTCTTCAGAATATGGCAATATCTTCGGTCTATATCTTGATGATCTAATGTTTTATCACTGAAAAAATGCTGATAGGATTTAATAAAATCCCAATTATAATTTTAACACTATATTTATTGATTTTTTTTTCTATAACATCTATCAATAATTGAATATGATCCACTGTGCTAAAACCACTTTCAAATCTAACATGTTTTAGTTGACTAAAATCCAATGTTTGCTGTAGGTGAGTTGTAATTATTTTTGTAAAATTTTTGTAAATTGATAAAAGACTGATAAGGCTATAATTTCTAATATTTTCTTAATCATCTATTTAAATATTAATATTAATACCTTATTCTTCCAATCATCTGAGTCATCTTTATTATTTAAACATTTGGTATATAACTTTATCAAAAAATGTATTTTTTCATGTTATTTTTTAAGATATTGATTATAATTCCATCATTACCCAAAGCTCTTCCCTTCTACATATATTTAATTATATGTCTCACTTCTTTATTTAAAATCCTGTGCAATTCAGAAGATATTGCAACATGTAACAAATTCAATAGCTGTTCAACTTAGATAGATAGATAGATAGATAGATAGATAGATAGATAGATAGATAGATAGATAGATAGATAGATAGATAGATAGATAGATAGATAGATAGATAGATAGATAGATAGATAGATAGATAGATAGATAGATAGATAGATAGATAGATAGATAGATAGATAGATAGATAGATAGATAGATAGATAGATAGATAGATAGATAGATAGATAGATAGATAGATAGATAGATAGATAGATAGATAGATAGATAGATAGATAGATAGATAGATAGATAGATAGATAGATAGATAGATAGATAGATAGATAGATAGATAGATAGATAGATAGATAGATAGATAGATAGATAGATAGATAGATAGATAGATAGATAGATAGATAGATAGATAGATAGATAGATAGATAGATAGATAGATAGATAGATAGATAGATAGATAGATAGATAGATAGATAGATAGATAGATAGATAGATAGATAGATAGATAGATAGATAGATAGATAGATAGATAGATAGATAGATAGATAGATAGATAGATAGATAGATAGATAGATAGATAGATAGATAGATAGATAGATAGATAGATAGATAGATAGATAGATAGATAGATAGATAGATAGATAGATAGATAGATAGATAGATAGATAGATAGATAGATAGATAGATAGATAGATAGATAGATAGATAGATAGATAGATAGATAGATAGATAGATAGATAGATAGATAGATAGATAGATAGATAGATAGATAGATAGATAGATAGATAGATTATAAAGTTAAAGAAAAAATTGTTTAATAAAAATCTCATTGCCTGCAATTGAGTAATAGGTATATAAACTGCCTTAAAAAATTAAAAGAAAAAAGAATTTATGCATTTAATCATATTATTAATTATTTTATAAAGTTATGTTGTGGTATGTAAGAAATAATTAAATGCTAAAGAGCACTAATTGTTTCAAAAGCATTTTGAATTCTTTTTAATTTTCTTTTTTTTTTTGAGTAGAGGATTAAATAAAATCTCTCACATGCTTATGGGAAATGTGATGGCAGATCTAAAAATGATTTTAAAATTGTGGAATTAATAATATTTAAAAGTTATCATTTAAAATGTAAATGTTGTCAACATTTTTTTCTTATTATCTATCATCAAGTGAAACAATTTAATAAAGAACAAAATTATCTTCATTTTTTTCTTTTGTTCATTTATGAAACAAAATCATCTTTTTATCTTTGGTTCACTAATGTATCAAATCATAATATAATATTCTTAAATTTGTTTTCCCAACACATTGAGAAGAGTATAAAATATATGCTTTTCCAAAAACATATTGTTGTAGGGAAACATGTCAAATCTTGTAACTAACAGGTGATGAATCAGGAGATTAAAAACATATGGAACAACATCAAATAGGCACTGACCCACTTCTTTCTTCATAGCATTAATAAAGCAAGCTTTGGCTGTATTTGTCAAACTTTAGCATAAGTTCTTGGATACTACTTCAATTTCTCAAATGTTCTGGTTGTTGTGATGTTTTTGTTATCTAGCCATACATATATCTGATAGATAGTCTCATCATACTTGCTCTTCCAAATGAATTCTTGAAAATATTGTAAAACAGTCAGCAAAATAGGCTATTCAAGTTATGTTGGAAATTAGTTTTAACCAGCGGTTTTTTCACTCTGCATTGAATTACTGCAATAGTGATTCTTAAATTGAGTCTTCAAATAAAGTAAAATAGACAAGTCCTTGACTGGTTTAAAATACTGGACTTGACTAGAAATGCATAATTAATTGTTTAGATCTTATTTATATTTATTTGATGTACTCAAGAACAAATATTTCAAACACCAAATTCATGATCAGCTAGTTACAAAATTTGACTGTTTTTAACACAATATGCTTTTTTGCAAAACACTCTTTTATTCTCTGTACAATATGTTGTGGAAACAATTTTACAGTTAGTATATTTTGATTTGATAAATAAATGAACAAAAAAATATATTTTTCCTTTCTTTATGTACATTATTAATGGTATGAAAAATGTTGCCAACATTTAAATTTTAAATAACTTTTAAAATATTAATTTCAAAACTTAAGTATTATTTTGGGATTTAACATCAGTTACTATAGGAATGCAGGAGATTTTATTTAATACTATATTTTAAAAAAGCAAATTCAAAAGAGTTAAAATGGTTAGATTTGTAGAAACTACCCAATTCAAATTCTTTTACTTATTGAAATGATTTATTCTTTCTTCCTTTGCAGTGCAATTTATAATTTTATTATTTCTCATATATTGCAAAGTAACTTTATAAAATATTTAATAATATGATTAAACGCATAAATTAACTTTTTAAGGCAGTTTATATATTTATTACTCAATTGCAGTGACAGTTTTGTTTATTATACGTTTTTTTCATACAGCTATATAATATACTTAATTTGAACCACTAAACATCACATGATCACCATCGCATGCACGCACATTTTTAAAGTAACACATTATAACATATATCTAGTGAAAAGCATAAATAATGTGACACCGTTAAATTATCTCACATTCACACATATGCATATCAATAGTTCATTTTATGCATGATTAAGAGTTCAAATTACTTTACTCGGTAGGATTGACGAATTACAGCTGTAGCTACTATGTATAAATGATAATAAATAAATGTTTACATAGGATTTTTGGAACATGGATATTGCTTGTTGTTGGCTGCTTCTGATGGATTATATCTAACCGGTTAGATTTGGAGGTTTCTTGAAGAGATTTTATGCGAATCCATTGGCTTTATTCTTGAAGACAGTTGAACATTTGATGGAGGATTTCTGAGTTGTTATGCAGACATTATTTCACAGGTAGGTTTTGATGATCTTGTTGGACTAAAAAGGCTGAAGCACAAGCGTATATTTCCAAAAGCTGCTCAATAATGCATTTTTGTTTCTGGATTCATAATAGAAATGCACTGTTATCTCAACTGAAACAAGACTGTTACTGCAAACTAGACTGAAAAAACTGCAAACTGATAAAAAAAATCTGGTTATTTATGTATCCGAATTGTTTTCATTTTAATATCCTCTGGCAATAGGTGTTGTCAAAATTCCATTAGTAATTAATCCTATGACGTGTTTTTGACGATTGTTTAATTAGTAGTAGCTTTCATAAATGTATTGTTTTTATATCTTTAATTAGTAGCCCACCACTGGTGTGGTTTTTTAAAATCTTTATTTAACTTAATAGCCAATGCTGTGTTTTCCAAATATAATTTTTTGTTTAACTTTCATTTACATTTTTTTTTTTTAAATATTATTCTAACACGCATACATTTATTTACACTCGCACATATATAATTTATTATAATAAGCTTGAATAAAAAAAGATTTATATTTTTTTTTAAATTTTAAATTACTTATTTTTACGAATACTACTTTACAAAAACTTTACTTTCTTTTATAACATTTTTAGTTTGACTTTAAGAAAACCCCCTTCCCACTTTTAATCTTTTATTTCAAACTCTTTTACGAAAATTGTTTTTTTTTAATTTAATAATTTTTTTAGACAAAATTATTTTATATACATGTGCCAAATTGGCCATGGCACATTACATCCCCCCCTCCATTTTAGAGTAAAATGCATCATTTTTGACCATTTTATCTCTTGCAATTTTAATTCTTGACTCTAAAGATTTATTAATTTATTATTTTTCTAACTTAGCTTTTTAATATCTTTTACTTAACTTACAAAGGGAAATCTGTTTTGACTATCCTTTCCTTCTATCTATGCCGAATACATTGCTCACAATGACCTAAATCATGGATAATGACCACCGGGACAAACTAATTTTGTGGCACAGGGATCTTATGAAAATGACGTGGAAGCAGATTCGCTGACTTACACCGACTTACATGTGTATAAAATCGAAACTTCATTTGCCGATTCTCTTGATCGGACTTGGAAAAAGAAAGAGTCACTGCGAAATGGCAAGAATTTTCAACTGTCCATTTTCGACTTACGCTTTGGAAAGAGGAGTGATCCTTGACAATTCCGTTACGGGTACTAAAACTTACCCAGTCGGCAGCTTGAAACGTATCTTTAACTAAATTTATTTCTATACTACCCTCATTCCCTTTTGCTTTAGATAATTCCTACACATGTGTATATGTGCAGCATAATTCTACACCTACTAATATTCTAGATATCGAGTTATTACTGGACTTGATTACAGGAAATCTATAATAAATAAATCCCTATTTGCACGCATCATGAGGTGCAACAGTGCCAAGAAAATAACCTAAAAGTATATCTGGGTAAATACATTTAAGATACGCATCATGAGGTATCGTATTTATGGAATATTACCAGTGTATGTGCGCGTATATACACATGTATGCTTACACACTCTTAATACTCCTTAGATTGACTTTATATTTTTATTACTAATCTTACAACATTATTTTTAAATTCATATGTACATTATTCTAACATTTGTATTAACCTAATTTCACAATATTATTCTCAACTACCACGGACATCAGATTTCATACTTATATTAATCTAATCTTGAATATTATTTTCAACCCTTACTCAACTTTTTTATCTATGTGCGTATATTCAGAAAAACTATTTTACTTTATTATGATTCATTATTTACTAACTTTTATTTTAACTATTTGACCTACTTATTTATTTACGAACATTTTTCTTAATTAATATGTGCGTTGATCACTTTTCCTAAGTATTGACCACTTCAAATTCTTATTTTTCTAGAGCGCATTTTTAGTTTTTATTTTCATCATTAGGTAATAAATGTAATATTAAGAGAAATAGGAAGCAAAGTATAAGGCAATTCAAACACACAGATAGATTTTGTGCTGATTTAAACCAACTTTTAATTTCTTTGCCCAAATACTCGCACATACCTCACTCCTAATTTAATACACTTTTTTTTTAATTTTATTTGATAATGTTTTATTTTCATTAATACTTCCATTATACACTTATTTATTTCATTTTTTATTTTTAAAGCATTATTTTTACTCTCCCTTTTTTTTAAAAAAAAAAAACATTTTCATTTTGCTTGTCTATTTTGATTTACACATTTATTTTGTTTGCGTCACACTCCGCTATGTTCTAGACTTATGAGCTGGGATTTAACATAATTGATAAGACATAATCAAGGGTTTTTGACATAAATTGTTTTATCGTTGCTTTGACATTTTAAAAACCTCTAAGATTGTTATTTTATTTTACTAAGACTAACTTTAATCATTTTTAATTATTCAAACTAACTTGATACTCGTTTTTATTTTTATTTCATTAAACTTTGTTAAACATTTTCCATTATTCCGAGTCCATGGTCGTTATATACTAGGTCAAGCTGGCGAATCCATCAGATTACATATTTTTAATTTTTGTCTGGTGGTTCTTTATGACCTAGCATTACATGTTCCATTTTCTATATTTCCTTTGGCTATCACAAAGGCATTGAAGTCAGTTTGAGGGACTATACTATATGGGCTTTTTTAAATCATCTGAATTTTTTTATAAATGTGTTTCTGAGGATGACTCATGGAGTTATTTGTAATGTGCATGTTCGCACTCAGCTGGTCTGGCTTTTTTTATTTCAGTTTGTGGGCTATTTTGTCTACAATTTATCTGATTTACTTTTACAGTTAAATTTGTAACTTCAACTTTTATCTCTTCAATTATTTTTCTATACTCTATCTTATTTTTTTCTACTACTTGGTAAGCAGTCTCTATTTGATTTTCTACTGATGTTTTAATCTCTTCTATTTCTTCCCTAATTTCTTCTTTTATTTTATTCTGGCCCATTTCGATCTGGTCCTTTAACTTTTCAAGCATTTCAGCTTGTCCTTCCAATTTACTCTTCATTTCATTATTTTGGTTTTTAAGCTCTTTGGCTATTTTTTTTATATTCTTCGGCTGTTTCTTTTTGCTTTTCAAACATGCTGGTTAGTAAAGCTATGATTTCTCTTTTTTCCTTGTTGGGGCTATTTTCTATATTTTTACCTTGAGTCTCTATTTTAGGTTTATTTCTTGTCATATTTATACTTTTAAACTTTACTTTTTTTATATTATTTTTCTTTAATATTATATTTTATTTACGCTCATAAGTTTAGTAATTTCTATTTTATCTATTTCTTACTAAACTGGAAATACACACTGACTCCGCCCCTCCTTTGTCCATTTTTCTCCACCCGATCTTGATGCTTTAACTCCGCCCAAACATCCAACTGTCTCTGATTTAACATAATGATTTATTTTAGATAACATAAATAATGTAAATCTCTTTTCATTTAAAGAAAACAAAGTTTTTGGTCAATTCTTTTTTTAAAAAAAAAAAAAAAATTAAAACGCTTTAACATACTTAATTTAGCTTTTGTATAGAAATTTTTTTTAAAACAAGACACAAAGTATTTATTATCTATTGTTTCTTAGGTCCAGCCCCAAAGGTTGGGAAAGCCATTTATGTACCAGGTCGAACCGCTGAAACCACTTACTTATACGTATATATAAGTTTTGACCGGTTTCAAACTCCTTCGTAATACATTTATAATCTTATAAATGTGATGTGAACAAACCGGCATGTTCGAGCAACATGGGAGATCTTATTTATAGCTTTAACTATCAACAAGAGCCCATCTCGGCTGCTAGATTCAAACCCCTACTATCCAAATACTTTATTTGTTTCGGGGTAAACTCCAGGGCGCCAGCTAGTCTGATGACTAACGTATTCGGGCAATAGGCTCATAATCCAGCGCTCGAAACATTCCCTAAAACTAGCTCAGTCTAATTTTAATTCAATAACAAAATTATACAAAATTAGTGGTGGAAAGAATTAATAAAAGAGTTGGTAAAAAGAATTGACCGACAAATAAAGTTTAAGTTTGAAGACATTTTATTTTAATTAACATTAATTAAGTTTAAAGATAACTTATTACCCAACATTAATTGACTAAATTTAAACATCTTTATAAATCTAATTTAACACACACACATTTTTAAAGTAACACATTATAACATATATCTGGTGAAAAGCATAAATAATATGTGACATCATTAAATTATCTCACATTCACACACATGCATATCAATAGTTCATTTTATGCATGCTTAAGAGTTCAAATTACTTTACTCGGTAGGATTGATGAATTACAGTGGTAGCTACTATGTATAAATGATAATAAATAAATGTTTACCTAGGATTTTTGGAACGTGGATATTGCTTGTTGTTGGCTGCTTCTGCTGCTTATATATATATATTGTACCAATCGGAATGCAAGTGGACGATCGAATCTAATCGCAAAAACAATATCTGCACTACAAGGGCGCCATCTAGGCATTTGAGCCTAGAAAAATTTATAAAGTAGGCAGATACGCGCTGTTAAGATTCCACTTTATTTAAATATTCCGATCGTTAGCCCAAGTCACTAGCTCAGTGGAGACGCAGAGATAAAAATCTATATCTTAATTTATATCTTAAATATCAATAAATAAAAGCCACTGCCAGAAATTAACACGTAAAAATATTTATTTACGCACATATAAAATAACATTTAAATTTTGAGGAATAAATTTAACGTTTATATTTTTATATTGATCTTTAATTCTAAATTTAAGTAGATTTCAAATAATGAGTTTACTATTTATTTAGAGGGTCGAGTCTGAATGGACTACACAGGTCTGCATTTGAAAGGAAAATATTCTTCCCTGATTTAACCTTAGGCAACAAATTTCGCAATCAACTGGCGCCAATCCATCTGATACATTCATGTATTCAATGTAGCATGATACGACAACACAAAATACTATATTGTCAGGAATGTACATCTGAACAATAAGTAGAAATAGAGAAGACATTGACTCTCCACCAACAGGAATGTGACATCTGTTGGCAAGTAGATCAATAAACAAAAAACTCCATAGGAATGGACTGCGGTCTTCTGTCGACTTACAAACCCATCCATAGGCAAACAGAGGGTGTGTGGCATGTATCTATAATCCTGCCCGTAGCGGACCTCATACTACATCTACTAATTACACAAATATATCCAATCCATTGAACCAATTCAACTACGAAATGAATAACCTAAGATTACCCTCCCTTAATACAACTTTACAAAACTATATAGCCATTCACACCCGACTTAATTTTAACATTTAAATACGTTCGCACAGATTTGTTTAAAAATGTTGGGTATAGATCGATTACATAGATTCCACGGTCAAAAACATTTCAAAATAAACATAAACGATCAAAATACAAAATTATTGATACCGACAATCGCAGAGGGAAACTTATAAGTAACCCAATAGTATTCACCATAAGATACTTGCGTTGTCACCAATAACTTAAAAGACATCCGAATAAATACATTTTAGATACTCACCGTAAGGTATCATTATTTATCGAATGTCTATATATTTTGATCAAATATGAAAACCAAAATATAATTAACCGCAAACGAATCCATGCAAGCATCTATAAACAACTTAAATTTCATACATTTAACTAATCTTTACAATAAGAAAAAAAAAATGGAAATGATGTTTATCAATCGGAAAACATATAAAATTAAACATTATTAATTTGATTTAAAAACTTACAAAAGTCAGATAAGAGTCCGTTTTAACTTTTAAGTTGGCTTGTTTATCAATTTATAAAACTTGACGAAAGTTCTTAATTGATTTTAATAATTGTTCATTTCATATAGTCCATGTTCCCGTTGGCAATTCCCACGGCATCTCCATTGGAAGAAAATGTTCTGGAGGTAGCATTAGCTGGTTCCATTCTGGTATCACAGTCTTTTCATTTTATTTTTTTTTAAAACAAACAAAAAAAAATGAGAGAGAACGGCAAGTGCGTCTTACCGTTGTCATCAAATCAAGTTGGAAAAACTCTCTGACTGGAACTCAATATTTTTTTTCTTTTTATAGTCCTCCTATGGATTCCATGAACAAAAACGTCACTGTTCTGTTTTTTCGTTATGATCCGGGCCTTTATTTGACTTCCATTGGTCAAGCTAAAATCCCTTTCTTCTCTTATCTAACTTTCCATCTGACTTTTTAATTAAACAGCTTTTAGATAATTAATAAACAATCATTTCCATTTATAGATTACAGGAATTAATTAATACCTGTTTTTATTTTAACTTACGTTATTTTTTTATTAAAATACTTTTATAAATCTTTTTTTATAAAAAATACATTCAAATACCTTTTTTTATTTATTAAAAAAAAATATTTTTAAAGTTTAGCATCTGTGCAAATGTATATACGTATAACAAACATTTTTAATTTTAGCGTTTAGTTTTTTACTTTTATTTGCGAACTTTTAAGTTTTTATTTTAAATTAATGTAACGACATATTTATATATCGTTACAATATATAGATATATATATATAAATGCATCCACATAATTGTAATAGTTTTTTTAGCTTTATTAATAGTTACTCTGTTTATTAATGTCAGAATACAATAATTTTGGTCATTATTGTAATATTTTTATTAAATATAATATTTGTAATATTTTTAATTGACTGCTTTAACAATTTTGTGAGATTTAATGTAAATATGTATTTTTTTATTAAACATTATGAATTTGTAAAAGTTTGTTACATTGTAAATTAAACATTGATTAATATATAGTCCATCTAAATTATATTAGGGGGTTGAGAGATCATAAGAGCACCGAGTACCTTAATGATGAATTATTAATCAGCATTTGAGCCTGTTTCTGCAACTGGCTGGTAACCTGTACAACAAGTGTATACTATACATCTGTTGTTATAAACATTCATACTCATTTTTTACTCAGCATTTTTTATTTAATGGTGGAATTATTTCCTTGGCATAAACATGGTGGTTGTGAATTTGATGTATAACATTGGACAAACATAAATTCACCAATCAGGCAACAGAGAAATTACAGATTTTATAGACAATAATTCTTGATAGAACCCCTATACATTTCATCTCTTTTTAGAATCGTTCCATATTTTTAGTGCAGAGATAAACTTTCTACTAGTACCAAAATAATGTTTTACACTCTTGAGACCTTCATTCTCTTCTATAATTTTTTTCCTAGTAAACAATTATAGTTTCTTATATCATTATCAATTCTTTTTGCACCAGTTTACAAACATTTTAGATATTTAATCCTTTTTAATGCATAATTTTTATATATTTTTATATTCCTTCTTTTTGTCATAAATTGTCTTGTTTCAGAAGAAAATTTTCTGGTCAATTGCTGCTTTTTTTGTACCAGCTATCTTTGTTGTAGTTTTCAAAAGTGCATCAGTTATTTTCATACTGATTTCATTTAAATCTGGATCATGTTCAAAATCTGTTAATATTTGAAAACAATTTACAAGTTATAATTTAAATTTTCTTAATACTTTTGCCTCTCTAGTTTTGCATTAGCATGTATGTATCATGGATACTAATCGATTATTAGATCCTGTGTTACATTCAATAAGAACAGTACTATCTTATATTACATATTTTTGTTAGTCAAAATATAACACAATTTTGCTGTACCTTTGTTTGGATACTCCCATGCCCATTTCTGTTTAATATTTTTCTCAAAAAAAAATCATTTACATTTTGTTTAAACTCTCCATGAATTTTCTCATTTTTTTATCATGATCAATGGCACTTTCACCTTTCAATTGTTTATCAATTCAAGCATTAAATTCCCCCAATGACAATTTTTTAAATGTTATTTTGTCTGATGAAAAACATTTTGTACATAATATAAAAATCATCTACTGTACCGGTCAAAATTGTCTGTCCACATAACATGATCTAGCATCTAGGGAAAAGTACCTCGAGTTCAATCATGTGTAAGATACATATGTCAGGAACCATCATGAACTCTACCCTGTATGCCCAGATTGCAGGTTCAATTACTTATGAGCAGCAAATCCGATGATACTAGAATATTTAATTTACAACTGGCCAACATCGCACATCAGAGAAACAAAGAGACTCAGGGGAAAATCATGACAAATGTGTAACAGACAAGTACTTATGCTTAACTTTAGTGGGATCTTAAATCATTTCATAAATCATGACATTTAAAAGTTAACTAAATCAATTAACTAAAGAATAAGTAATGATCAGATGTTTAGTTTTAAATTTATATTTAATAATGAACAAATAAAAATAAAATATCTATACATTTGAATTACATTATATGGTGATTAGCCTCATATTACAAATAAATTATATTGTGCTTACTTGCACTTAAGCATAAGTATTTACAAATAAGTTATGAAGAATTTTGATGCGGCGTAATGACATTTCAATAAATCTAGCACATTTATAAAGTGTACAATTATAATAATTCGCCTTAATTACAAACAAAAACACAACCTTGACTGATCCCAGGATGGGTTACATAATTGTCAGTTAACTAACCGACCAAGCTATCATAAGTTTAATATATAGGAAGATATAATCTTTAATAAAGATTTATTTACTTTATTTGCATGACTAATGTATGTGGGATTATTTCTTTAAATTACATATAGAGAGTCGTTAAGTGACACATCAAAAGTTATTTAATTTAAGAGATACGTTTAGTTAGACCATAACATTAGATACTGATATTTATAGGCTTGAGCTTTTTGAAAAGAGGGATCTAATATAAAGTGTAGCAGTGTTAGCATAATGGTTGAATATCTGAGGATCCAATATTTTGAGGTGCTTTCATCATATAAAAGAAAACAGTCTAGCCGAGCTGCCACTCCACATTTTGTGGAATCGGTTGACAAAGGGTCCTCGGACGAAGATGCACTGGGCTGAACTTTGCCAGAATTATCTCATGCTTTGCTCTCATTATGTGAGTATATATAGATATATGGTCCAGGGACAGTCATCGCCCTGTTTACGACCTGAAACAAAGATGAGACGACTCGGGCATTCCGACGCAATCTCTAGATAAAGTGTAGTAACATCAAGAGTGACCTATGCTAACAACGCTTTGGGATGGACTAATAACTAGTGTAATATCTATAATTAAGCTTATAACCTATAATGATAACATCAAAGATAATGATATGATTGTATTTATTAAACGTAGTTTAAAGACATTATTAGAAAAGTATTTTAATACCAAAACAAAGTTCTAAATCCTCTCCCCCCTTTCATTATACTTATTTAATAAAACTCCACATATGTATAACATAGTCAAAACTACCCCAAATTTAAAATTAAACCAGACCAGCATAAAAATAATATTAAAACACAACCTAAGGTTTCACTGCTACAAGCAGACTTCTCAAGTGTAAAGAACTACAAAAAAACTACGCAATATATATACTATTAAAAACTACCCACAAATCCATTCACTTCCCATCCACCCTTAATATTAAAAGAACTCTTAAATAAGTTAATTGCTTCAGAATAATAAATTTTCAATAATAAAAACTCTTTAATTCTTCTTTTGATTTCATTTCTCTCAAAGAAGACAACCTTAGCTTCATCAAAATCAATAGTGTGGTCTGTATCTTTTTCATGGTCATACAAAGCAGAACTAAGATATCTATTTTTAAGTCTACTTTTATGAACCTTTATTCTTTCATTTAAACTCAAACTACTCTGACCAATGTAAACCTTCTTACAAAATAAACAAGAAAAAAAATATACTACACCAGGAATAGTCTTTCTACCAAAAACTTCTTTTGTATTATTTAATAAATTATTCAATGTAACACCCCTTTTCCAAGCAATTTTCTTATTTCCAAACAATTTACTATTTCTACACACAATTTTATAAGAAGAAATAGTAAATTGTTTGGAAATAAGAAAATTGCTTGGAAAAGGGGTGTTACATTGAATAATTTATTAAATAATACAAAAGAAGTTTTTGATAGAAAGACTATTCCTGGTGTAGTATATTTTATTCATTGTTTATTGTAAGAAGGTTTACATAGGTCAGAGTAGTTTGAGTTTAAATGAAAGAATAAAGGTTCATAAAAGTAGAGTTAAAAATAGATATTTTAGTTCTGCTTTGTATGTCCATGAAAAAGATACAGGCCACACTATTGATTTTGATGAAGCTAAGGTTGTCTTCTTTGAGAGAAATGAAATCAAAAGAAGAATTAAAGAGTCTTTATTATTGAAAATTTATTATTCTGAAGCAATTAACTTATTTAAGAGTTCTTTTAATATTAAGGGTGGATGGGAAGTGAATGGATTTGTGGGTAGTTTTTAATAGTATATATATTGTGTAGTTTTTTTGTAGTTCTTTACACTTGAGAAGTCTGCTTGTAGCAGTGAAACCTTAGGTTGTGTTTTAATATTATTTTTATGCTGGTCTGGTTTAATTTTAGATTTGGGGTAGTTTTGATTTTATATTGACTAGTTTAGCTTTATGCTTGTAATGTATAACATAGTATACAATTAAGTCTAAGGTGTGCTTTAAGAAAAATATTCCCATATATTTTTAGATGGGCCAGAATAAAGACATAAAAAGTAATATATATATTTAACATATTTGTTTGCATTAATATTGCGCTCTTACGGAGATTATTAACATTGTACAAATCGTAAACTAATCAAAGGTGAAACTTTATTTCTCCTTCCGTTGTTTACGAAAAAATATAATAAGTAGCAAAACATTTTTTTTAAAAAAAAATCTTCTCCCAGCCTAACAAACGTTAGTTTTAAAAGTAAAAACAAATTAATTAAGTGTTACTCCTATCTAATGCGAGGATGGGAGTTCATTGAAATATCATTTAACATTTAAAATATATATATATATATTAGAAAAATATTAATAAAATAATTGTCGCATTAAATTAAAAATGACAAAAATTATGAGGCTAATCAAAATGGTTATAGAATAAAATAGACTACAAAAGTTACAAATAATTAATATTACATTCTTTCACATTTTAAAGTTAATCGGGAGAAAGTTCTGAGTTCAAAAAGGCGGCACTTTACAGCGTTACCTTTGGAAAGCAGATCACCCGGCTGGTTTTCACGGCATAGCAGCAGGTTCGCGGATGTTCATCATTAGTGGCAGGCTGGCTGGAGTTGAGTTGGCCTGGTCATGGAGAGAAGGTGTTTCTTGAAAAATTTGAGTGACGTAGATTCGTTTGGCGGATGCCTTACGAATCTGCATACTCTCTCCTTGATGACTGAATTTGGGTCCTATTTATATGACTCCGGTTTATCTAAGGAATGCTATTAAGTTGTAATACCTGCGGCTATAAAAGAATACTGGAGAACAGCTTTTTAGTAAGGAATTTATCATTTGTTAATCCGGTAGTGTTAAACAATGCAAACGGATTAGTATTTTTGAAATAATTGTTCTAAATCTATTTCTGGTTCAGATATAGATTTTACCAAACGATAAGTTTTTATTTAATTAAATTTATTTAATTTTCTAATTGAGATTATAATTTAATCACGCTAATTGATTTTGGTTTAGAATGCTTTCACAAGCTACCAAGCCGATTGCGTCATTCCACCCATTACATACATACGTATTTTTAGTACATAAAATTTTAAATATACATTTTCATATAATATATACAAATATAAATATTAATCTATACGTAACCCCCCCATCATTTTTAATATATATATATATATATGATTTACGCACATGTACGACCTATTAAAATTATATGAAATATTATTATTGATTTATTTAATTCAAGATTATTAAATCTCTTGTTAACGTTTATTTTGAATACAAAATTTAAAAAAATTGAACTGAATAGGTGCGTATATATATGTAGAACTGTGATTTGAATCCAGTTTGGTGGTGAGGAATTGGATAGGACTGTGAAACGTAATCTGAATCTCAGATTCCATTTCACTACTTCATCATCACAATGTGAATTTCTTTGGGAATAAACCGAAATACATGAATTTGATATCTGCTATTAAACTGCATAAATAATCTGGTGACTTTATCTGATGTGCTACCACCAATGCCCACAATATCATTCTTCAGTGTTTTATTTATAATGGATGTTACTCCACTTGTCCTTCCAATGTTTGTACCTTGGTAGTACAGTACATACACATTTTTTAAATCAATTGTCTCCTCATCTTCTGTTGTAACTTCACAAAGTTCAATAATGCCTGCTTTAATATGAGAGTTCTTTCAATTCTTGCAGACATCCTTTAGTTGAAAATGTTCCACAATATATAACCTAAATAAAAGATCATCAAATTGTAGCCTGGACCCATAATCAGGAGATTTTTAGCATCCTTCTCACTTTCCTGTTAATTTCTGACTCATCTGGTGGCTTTACACCCTCTTATATTAATCTCTTGTGATTGTAAATACCTATTATAAAAAAAACATTCACACACACTTTTATTCTGCCTTCAAGAAATTCAATTGATATAATGGTTCAGAGCTATCAGGCAACTGAAAAGAAAGATGGTGTTGTTTCTTGATCTTAAACTCAGAGATAAAAAGCCAATACACTCACTATGCTGGTTAATGCTTGTTGAGAAACAGGCCATCCATGTTCATATACTATATAATTAATTGATCACATAAAATAATGGTTACAATGACAAGAACATATAATGTCAACATTAGGAATTTGTCCTGTGCAGTTTGTTTAGAGCTTTTAAGAAGTGTCAAAGGGTTTCCTTTTAGTTAACAGCAATATCCTTTCTGCAGACAAAAAAATGAATATATTGTAATGATCAGATTTGTACATGCATGTAACAAAACCAAGAGTCCAGGTAAAATACACTAAAGCTGATTGAAATGATATTGTTAGATCCCACGTCTGATCAGCTTTGACCTAGTTACCAATACTCTATGACTTATTGCCCTATGGCTGACATTTCTGAGGTTACACATGGGTCTTAATTTAATTTGCAATTCCAGCTTCAAACAAGGAGAGACGTGAAACCCAAAGATTAACTAACAATAACTAAGTAAAGGTTTAAAATGGAATAACACACACTAACCTTAAGTTTTAATTATGATATTATGTAGTCCAAAAGATTTCTTGTTAATAAAAGCCCTTAGCCTGTTTTTTTCTCTAATTTAATTTCACTTCTTTAGCTTAATTTTAATGATAATTGCTTTATTCATGGGCAATAATGACATTACCAGCTCAATATGTATTAATATTTATTGTCTGGTATAAAATCTCAACACGATCCCCAAAACTTAATATAAATGTGTTATTAACTCGACTATATGTTTTAAATATGTTATGAGTAGTTACAATCTTTTCTTGTTAAATATAGTTCATCAAATATGATGTTACATTTGGTATATTAATATTTGTATCTACCTACAGATGTTCTGCATACACTCTCATATGTACAGAGGTCAGATTTGTCTTATAGTATACACTCATTAAGTTATTTTAAAAATAAAACACATTACAATTTTAAGCTTAAAGACTTTATTACTTTGAATATATAATACTAATAAATTCCAACTAACAGGCTTGCTAGTTTAATTTTATAAATTAACTTAGTCTTTATCATGCACGTTTCTTTTAGTGTTGAATTATAACACTGCCCATTTTTTTAGTATAGTACTTTATTTTACACTGATACCTTTTTTCGTTTAACTTTTCATTGTAGTGCTTTCTTCAGCATATTTCACTGCTCACGGATTGCTGAATTTCAAGAACTATACTCATTACATTCACATTATGCATTGTCCTCCTCTCTACTGCTTTATGACTGTACTCTATATTATTCATTGTAGATAGTTTTGTTTAACGTAATTTCATTTGCATAAAAAAATTCAATATTGTTCTCTGGCAAATTTGCATAATTCATTTATTGTGCATATTGTTTTGTTTTTGTTTTTGTGTTTTGAGTGAAACTTTAATAACTTTTCGATTTATTGATTTTATGGCGTACAATCATGTATTTTTACTGTTCTTTATACATTAGTATTACAATGTTTTATTCGAATACAACGCACTCATATGTTTATTATGGGTATTGTGTTTCACTTTCTCTCTAATTGTAGTGCCCCCTCCCACTTAATGTATTACCGCAATGCGTTTCTGTTTTCTGGCATCTTGATTGATCTGCGTAATTAGTGCACATTTGCATAATCCATATTCAAATGCGCATTTTGCATATACAGTGTAAATTTTCTAGAGAGCTAACAATGGGGAAATTATTCAAGTTTTTATCTGAAGAGTTATGACAAGTTAGCACAACTATTTACATTCTTGAAAATATATGCATGTGTACATGCACATACTATACTAGTATTTAGTCAGATAATACAATAATAACACAACTTTGTTTGGTTTTACTATTATCGACAGAATGAGATTATATATGTGTGCGTGTATATGATGTACTAAAGTTCTGTGGGTATCTATTATGAACATCTAACTATGTTCCGTGTAGTCTATATTATGTACCGGATGCCTTGAATTAATTTTTTCTATCAATGTGGTACATATTTTTGACATTCTCTTTCACTGTAGAATAGTAGTGGATTAATTGACTTGTCTTTTCTACGTTTTCTTCTTTAAAAAGGGATAGGTTTATTTCAAACAAGTAAATTAAAACATCTATTTCTTTTCAATCACTTTTAAATATTTCATTATATCAGAGGAAGAAGCAAATAATACAAAATTCTAGCTGCATCGCATCATTAATAACAATCTTATAAAACTCTAGCATTAACGCGTAAAACAAATGTAATTATTTAGGATCCCCTTTTATCAGATATTCAATAACAGAATTCGTTTTTCTCCATTGGCGTACTGAATTCTCCTCAAGATGTTTACTATTCATTTCACAGCTTGCCAATCTAGGGAGCAATAATGAAATAAGTAGCTAATAACAAATAAAAAAAAACTATTTTTTTCCAAATCTGCTCATAATAATTATGTTGTCAAGTTTTTTTTTAAACCAATCTTTGTAATATATTTTATTCTTTTAATGTAACTCAAATGTTTGTTTGTTTTTTTAAAGAAAGAAGAAATCTGACTAAAACAGAAATTCGAGAGTAATAAAAAATAATATCGTTTTTTTTCCAAACCAAACCATATTTATTACCCCATACTTACAATGTCATCCTGTTTATGTATAAAACAAATGCTACGTATATATTTTCTTTTTCTTTAAAAATTTTGGGAGAATTGAGAATATTAAGAATAATAATTATTTTGTAAATCTGGCCTTACATGTCACTATATATTACTAATGACATTCTGTTTTTTTTTTTTTAAATTAATTTTGGTAGTATATTTTGTTGTTTATTTTAATGTTAAACTTATAATTCTCAAGTGTTTTTCAAAAAAAAAAAACAGTAAAGTTTTCTTACACTTATTTTTAAGCTTAATTGTTCGTCAATTGTTTAAGAAATTGTTTTTTGTTGTTGTTGTTGTAGTTATAGTTCGACTGTTTTACAAAAAAAATTATGTTTTAATTCAACTCTAACTTTTTCATGTGTCATAGCATCAGCCGGGAAGCGAACCCGCTAACCATGGGACAACTGCTTGTAAAGCGGCTGTCGCTGACCCTCTCGACCACCAATGCTCTTTAATTTTTTTTAAAATTGAAGTCAAAATTCCATTGTAAAATATAAAATGTAATTCTTTCAGATTTACAATAAAATATTATATATAATTTAAATGCACATATCAGTGCATAACAACAGAGCTTCTTCAAATTAAATCCCAATTTATTATAAAAATTAACGAAATTCCTATTTACAATAAAATATTACAAATATCTAAAAAAAATTAAAATTTATGATAGGAGACACTTCTTCAAAAAATATTTATTTTAATTCTTCCGTTTTATTTCTTTAGAAACAATGAAATAGATATTTGTTCGTGTACATTTGTTTTTCAATTACATATTTATTAGTATATACAAACATCAATAACGAAAAACAATAAACTCATAATCTACAATAAATATTAATGTTTTCTATAATAGCATTATATTACCATCATTGCCTTATTATAAACACACACCATATCAATAACCAAGGCGTAGTAAAACCTTTTTCTTATATATATATATTAGATTTTTATACTTATTCCCTACATTAATATATGGTACAGAGTATTCTATTACATTTTTTATCTCATCCTGCTAGAAAAGTTAACATAAAATATTTTTTTCTGTTAAAATAATAATAAAAAAACTTAAATTACAAAAGATTAGTTAAACATATAACAATAATTTAATGAAAAATAAAATAACTGTATATAAATATATGAATTGCTCATTTTTAAAGCAAATATAATAAGCAAATGCAGAGATTCTAAAGAAATATGTTTTACTATTAAATACCTATATATATACAAATTTAAATGAGAAACCCTTAATGGCTTACGTATAAGAAACCATATGCTTTCTAATCTTGACTAAAGCTATTCTTTACTACATTAATTTTTACTTGTGAGATATTCATATTAACACAGTAAATAAACAGATTAATTAGATCTCACAATAATTAGTAAATAATAACTCAATTTCTAATGTCTGGGGAAGCTTGCTTACAGCTTAAAAAATTTATATGACCCAGGATTGAATCTAACGTCATGAGTATGAATGTTGGTTATATGAATTGTTTATTCATTCATAAGTATGCTATTTTTAAGAAATCGCAGCGATTTATTTTTTTTATGCACAATCTCAACTTATTCCAGTTTTAACTTAAAAGTTTCATTGTTGATATTATAGTAAAACATATATAAACTATTTTTGACAATTATTTTTTCTCTTAAATATATTGAACAGGTATATACTTAACAAAAATACATTTTTTATTCAAATAAACTAAAGTTAAATTTTATTCATTTATATATAAACAATAAATAATATGATCCATTCTATTTCTTAACCATTTCTTAAGAAATAATATCAGTTTATCTCTTATGGAATATGTAAGACCTGGCAATATATTTAGTTGAGTCTATTTTTTTAAGTTCATTTCTTTCAAATTTTAATAATATTCCATAAGTCTTACAAGACAGAATTTGGAATCCTTGTAAAGAATTTCGCTGTTATACAATAAACAAGTTAAATGTTATAATTCAACTTTTACCCTATTCAAAAATGCTTACCTTATTATTAAGAATTGTATAAAAAATGAAATTATAGTTGCAATTTGGAAAACAGTTTTAAAAGGTCTTTTATACATGAAGTTGATATAAATTTATTCTAAGTGTATTTTACATTTCCTTTATTCTTGCGATTAAAAAAAATAAAACTATTTCATATTTTTGCTGCTTTATTTTTTATTTCTTAACAAAGTTCTCAATATGACAACTACGTTTCAGGAATCACACGACTTTTCATACTATGGTACAGGACTGGCGTTATTTCCTCTTTATTCAACCAATTCGGGGCTTGTGCAAGCACAACTCCAAACATAACTGTGTTGTTAAAATATTCTTCAACTGTTATCAAAAATGCATAGAACGCTACAAGAAAGTCATCCATAAAAGTATATTCATAAAATAATATTATAAAGTAATTAGAAGCTTTTTCAGTTACAACATGTGGATATCCATAATAAAAAGAAAGATCACGAAGAAAATCATGCGGGGTTGAAGGTTTAGGTAGATTCATTATAAGTTTAATGTTAAACAATATTTCTAGCCGAATTATCAACTGCAGAAAAAAATAATAAATAATGCTTTCACCAAAATATTATGACTAACTTCAGATCAAAAGATTATTGAATTAAATATGGACCAATCCTTTGTGAGCTCAAATGTCACATGACACCTTGCACTCTTCATAAAAAATGTGATTTTGAAATGTTTCATCTTGTAATTAATATTTTTTTTTCCTTTTTCTAAAAAATAAATATAATTGGCCTACAACATATATAGAATATATTTAAAAGACCACTTTACATTTAAATTGAAATAAAATAGAAAATATGACATTTAAATAAAGCGGCAGAGAAGGAGAAAGTAAGCAAAAACTATGCAACGCTTATCAATAATATGATAGTAAGATTTGTTTATGACTCAAAGATGATTGAAATTAATATATTTTTACTACTGAATGATGGTTTTTTAATTTATTTTGTAATTACGGTATAAGATAGCTAAATAATAGATTTCCATTTCAGAATCCTTCTTTTATTCCATATAGAAGTACTCGTTCATTTTCTAGTCTTTATTTTATTATGGCATTATGTATTTTACCAAACTTATGTAATATATAAGTTTATTTATGGGGTTATCTATCGTAGAAATTTTGTTATAAATAGTCGTGTTGTTGTTTTAAAATAAATTTATTAAACATAGTAACATAGTAATATACTACCTAAACTTTATAAAAAATTACATAGCATTCAGAATAAAAATTGGAAAGGTCAATGTCGAGAAAAAGATATCTTAATAAGACTAAGAAGAAAACGAAACTTTCACCCAAGTATCATCTTGTAGACTCACTATCATTATTCGAGTCTTTTTTTCTGCTTTATTAATACATTGTCTATTTAGATTTGGAAACTTACAGAAAGACCATGATTAATTAGAAGTTGGATTCTCTTCTCTTTACTTTCTTTAAGATAGCTCCACTTTCTGATCATTTCATTAGATTTTATCTTTATGAATTTTGAATTCTCGTTTTTTTTTACTTTTTTTTTTTTTTTTTGACTTAGGTTCGATTTAATTTCTGCACAATAGCCGATTATATTTTTTTAATTGATTATAAATTTTATTTTTACTTCTCTGAGATGTGATATTTAGTAGAATCTTTCCACAGCCATACTTATAATATAAATGTCTTCCTGGGTTCTAAATATCATTCTTCCTTGAAAAGTGCAAAATTCAATACCTATAGAATCGGTACTGAAATTTCCTTTTACGTTTATTTGATTCTTTAAAACAATGTTGAGATTCGGCCTACTTTACATACCAAAATATAAGTACTAAAATTTTTGAAAAAAAATACAATAGAAAAAATAATATAAAAGCACAATATTTATGCATTACAATACATAAATTATTTTTTGCTGTTTAGAAATTAATATAAAATTAAATTTGTCTTATTCACTTATATCGTTAAAATGTTCATTTTAATAATGAAATGTAAAAATGGATCACGTGTTGTTCACTTACGTATTCGATTATTATTTTTGTTTATGTTTTTAAAAAGAAACATAATAAGCTTGCTGTTCTTTATTTAGACCTGATGATTTTAGAACATAAGCTATTTTGATCTCAAGAAGTTGTCAACCTGCTGACTTGCATGCCGTTATTTGAAAGAAGTATGTATTTCAAATACTTTTTTGAAAAAGTGATTGCCAAGGGAAGAAAGTGCACAGGAATTTTAGGCCACGATTATCTTCCTAGTGATGTCACAATCAAACAATTTGTGTTAAATGCAGTTCTTAACAAGATGAGAGACATATCCCCTAAACTATTTGTAGTCTCAACTGGGTCACATTTTCTGGAAAATCACTCAAAAAGCAGCAATATATCGAACTTATTTCTAGCATTTTTTCATTGAGGACCTAAATTCAGTTTATCAGTAATCAAGATATCGATCTTGGTTTGATTATTTTATTTTAATTTGTATAGAATAAAGAAAAAAGACAGAATTACTTATATAAAAAATAGGAAATTTATTGCTTTTAGTCCTTAAGTAAATATTGTTTTCATAAAGCAATCAATAACGCTTTAGAATTCAAAATATTTTTGCCTCACTTTTTTAAAACCAAATAAGAAATTTAAAAAATTTAATCGAGTGGTCAGCGCGGCTGCCTTGCAAGCAAGTAGTTGTTTGCAGACGGTTGTGATTTCGCCTCCCGGCAGATGCTATGACATATGAAAAAAAAAATAATCATAGTAAAAATTATAAACAAACCTATCAATTATAAATAATTTTTAAAAGATTTGAAGTTAAACAATTTATAAAATAATTTGTAAGTTAATAATAAACTTCTTATACTCTATCTTTTCTTCTCTCTTCCTTCTCACCCCTCCCACTCGACATTTGCTCAGAACAAATAAAAAAATTAAAAAGCCAAATAAATGATAAAATAAATTTATAAATTAATTCGTAAGTCAGTACTATTAATATATTTACTTTTTCAAATAAAATCAGTCTGAAATTTAATTAATGATTAGTTATATCAATATTGTTTCATGACATCCACCCTGTATGGAAAGAAATATCAAATGGTAAATGAAAAGAATGCATACAAATGCATTTCTATTTTTCCTGGATTCTGTGAAATTTGATATTTGTGGTTTTCAAAAACTTAACTATTTTTCTTATGTCAATCAACATAAGCTCTACATTGTTAAGTATGCGCTGTCTTACAATTATTATAATCTTGTCTTGAATCAAAAAGTGAATTGTTAATATTCTCAGTCGGTAACTTAATCATCTTCAAAATGATATATAAGGGTTACTTTTTCCAAATTTACAATTTCCTGAGTCTCTAGATAGACAATACCATCCAAACGTTCTTATGATTAAAACAGATTTAAAATTATTTCTTTGTCATTTTGAGAATTATTGGATTTATCGGACTAAAAGTTTTATTGTTCTTGAGAATCTTTTTGCAAATGGGTTATATTTTAGTACTATTTTCAATCTTTTTTTTTCTTTCTTTCTTTTTTTTCATGTGTCAAAGCATCGGCCCGGATACGAACCCGCAAATCCGGGACAACTGCTTGTAAGACAGCTGTGCTGACCACTCGGCCATCAACGCTTGACTATTTTTCCACAGAAATTAGTGTTTTATAGCGTTTAAGACGATTCAAAGTTCTATTTGAATCTTTATTGTTGTTTGAAGCTTCTTACATTAGAAAACTTACAATAAGTTAAAGGTCATGATAAGTAAGACATATATTTGAAGTGTCATAGTGTTTTACCTTCATATCTAGATCCCTTGGAGCACTGGGCATTGATGACACTTTTTGTATGCTTTGTCCATCATTTGATGAAAATAATCATTTTTTCCTAATCATTACATTTGAATTCATGGTGGTGAAATGTAGTTTATTATTTCAGTTTTTATTTCTAAACTATTTTACATTTTTAGCATTTCTAAATAATGTAAATGTATCTTCTTCTATTTTTCAGTTCTTTTAATATCTGATTAAAACAAGGTTTTTTTTAACCATGTTTTATAAGAGCCATCAATTCCCAGAATAGTTTCTGACAATTGTCCTTCATTAATGGGAAGCATTGTATAAACACAACCGGAAATCACAAATTTCACTCTTTTTTCATAGTAACCAAACTAACAAATTACTCTAGGTATTTGTTGTATTATATTCAATGTCATTCCCTTTCTTATTTAATCATACATTATATAATTCTGCAGAAGAATAAATATACCAAATATTTTTAGTCATTGAAAAGTTGATTACAAATGGTTTTGGTGTGCCATTGAATCTGATTAAACATCCAATGGTGTCTTGATAGTGGATGGACTATTTTTTTAAAGCAACGTTTAGATTCACGTGGTTACTAAGTCAAACTAGGCGAATCAGATCATTTTGACAGATATTACAATAGATTTATCGTTATAATTTTATTAACTGTTTGAAAATGACCAACAGTTTTTAGGATTATCCAAATACCAGATGAAGGACTACATTTCATTTGAGATTTGATTTTTATGTCTTGTGATTACTTTAATGATCAACTTTACTGTTCTCCTTATGAAAATGTAGACTCAACAATGTGTCAGAGTATTGACCAATAAATTCTGTATACACTTTGCATGTTATATAATTAATTTATTAACAAATTTAAGTTAGTTTTGAACAATTAGATTTTTAGGCGTGAATCTTTTTTTTAACAACCTAGTTAAATGCATTTGGTTTTTATAAGAGTTTTATAAAATGATGGTAAATCAAGTAACACAGCCAGGTGATAAATTGATTTTTTAAGGAAAGCTTTTCAGTAAATTTTCATTGAGTTAAACACTTCTTTTTTTAATATAAAATAATATTTTAGAATGTATTTTTAGTATACAATTTCAATGCAAACTTAATGTTGTAAAACACTTGCATTTGTTTTCTCTAATAGAAATAAATTGTTGGAAAAATATCTATTCTCTCCATGCTGTTACATGATAAATTGACGTTATACCTATCATTTTAGCCAAGAATAAATGAACTGAAGTATTTTCTGTACTTTTCATCAGGCTACAGATTTATTTTCCAGTGTTTTACATATTATTTTATTTTATATATTTATTTACTCAACTAAGTCTAGTGGAGACATATTATTTTTTAAATACACATATATAATTTATTACATAGAAACATGTTTTTGTTGTCGGACAAATGCCAAAAAAAATATTGGAAACAAATTAATAGTTTATATATTGCATCCATTGAATTGGCCAGTGCATTTGATTCAGTTAAGAGGAAATATATGTATATTCTTTGAAATTAATTGCTTATTGATCAAAATTTATTTATATTTTAGTACTACTACATGATTGAATGAGAAAAAAATGTTATAACTAAAAATAAAAAATGTGAGGCAATTTTTTTAAAAAAAATGTTTAAAATAAGGACACTGTTTTCAATTTTCATGACATTGGTCTTTGGAACAGTTTATAGGCGGCTTAATGAAGAAAGGATCAAGAAACGATACAGATGTAATGGTAGAAATTTTTAATTTGACTCGACTAAAAGCAAAAGAAATAACGTTTTTTTTTTATATTTGGGTTCACAGCAAAGCATATAATAATACTGATTTTGTCAGTTGATTTAACAATCTTGTTAATATTTTGAATAAAACACAATGTTTTTGGTTTATTAATTAATGATCTAAAACGTCATGTTGTTTACAAGCCAATAGCAGATGATACTTCTCACCGACTTTTAGTTTGGGTTGTTATTAATTTGAGGATGTAAACTAGGTTAAATTCGTTGATAGTTTCATAAGTAAAAATATGGATTTAGAAGTTATTACAATATAAGCTTCAGCTTACCGCTGTTGCCTTAAAAAATAAAAAAAGGATTTCATGAGAGGAATAAAACTACTTCATATTAGTTGTCAAAGAAACTGTTAATTTATCTAATTCATTGTATTTAAGCCATGTATTGATAATCTATCATTCGAATACTGAGGCCTTACAGAAGATTTTTTTAATTATATGTACTTCTAATAAGATTCAGTTAAGGATGCTGCACAAAGTTTTTAAAATAAATAAGATCGTATTATGTAATACTGTACTACTCTAAATAAGAATTCCTATATGTGTGTTTCATGTATGTTTAAAATATAAAATACTATTCATAAATATAAGCATTCATTCTGTTTTGTGTTGTTCATTTTAGATATTTCATTTTTTTTAAAAATATGCATTAGCACGTAAAATTAAAATTCAAAAATCTCGTGAATAATCATCATCTCTTTTATCTTTTAAAAGAAGTTTAATAAAAATATAAAAAATATCTATGATTCTTTATTATTCACTGTTAGCATTTACATTAAATCTCATTTCTATTTGACTTTAACCTAAAACCAAAACAAGAAAAACTTATCTCATCTTTTTTCAAAATAACAATACTACAATTCAAAATTATTAATTATTTTCTTTCATAAAATACAATGCTATCATCATCATCAACAACAACCATTATCAATCAACTGCAGGATGAAGGTCTCTCCAAGTTCAATCCATTTCCTCCGATCTTTAGCTTCTCTTCTCCACATCATTCCTACACACTTTCTTATTTCATCCATCCATCTCACATGTGGTCTCTTTCTGGGTCTTTTACAATCTCATGGAATCCAGTTTAAGATTTCAGTTGTCCATCTATTATCATCTCTTCTAGCAATATGTCCAGCCCAACTCCACTTCAGTCTTTTAATTTTTTCAATGAGATCAGTAACACCTGTTTGTTCGCTTACCCATATATTACGTTTTGGATCTCTTCTTGTTACTCTCAACATGCATCTCTCCATACTTCATTGAGTGGTCTGAAGTCTCTGTATTGATATTCTATTAAGTATCCAAGTCTCAGATCCATAAGTAAGAACTTGTAAAACACATTTATTAAAAACTTTTCTTTTCAAACACAGGCACATTTCCTTTTAGCATCAAGTTATTTCTACCAAAAGCACTCCAACTAACAATGCTATACGATGCAATAATTGTTGAAATTAAGATAGCGACACCATGCGTAGGCATGAAGAACTAACTAGAGTAAAGACTCAATAGTATAAAATATATTGGATTATCTACATGGATGCAATGTAAACGAAGAGGTATGACTTCTCTGTCTAATAACCTCAAATATAATAATAATGTCCAGGTTATTTATTCAGCACTCATTCGAATAAAATACAAAAATATCAAGAAAGACACTGTCCACAGAAAATATATACAAGACACCGGGCTATGTTATCTGTACTTGTATAAACTACTAAGATAATATGTTACTTTCCTATTCTCTCCATAGATCCTACATATAAGCATCCAAAGGTTTCTTTACAATATTGCCAATGTCTATTAAAACATCACAATAGATTTAACAACCTACATCGCAAAATTACTAGTATTACTCTAAATAACGAACAAAATTTGCATATGACTTTAACAATTTTAAACTACTAAGAGAAAAGGTTTATTCACTTTTAAAAAAAAAACTCAGTAATAAAATACAACTGATTTTGTTTTAAGATATTAAAATCAATATTTAAATTATTTCTAAAAGTAGGGTTCATCCATTAAAGAATAATATAAAAATTATAAGTATCAATATTTATATTACAATAGTAATATAAAAGAAAAAGTGTGCATATCTTTTTAAAAAATCAAAGCTCATATCTTTAGAATAACAATAAAGATTTATGTGTAATTAATGTGCACACACATGTTCATACATTCATATAACAAAGCAATATCATAAAAAAATATTCCAAACAATTCTATAAAATAATAAAATATACATCATATAAAATTATTATATTTTATGAGATTAACGTAGTGTCACTACTCTTTTTTATAAATATAAGTAGACTTTATTAGTAATAAAATATTTACAAGAATTAGTATATTTGCATTAAGAGCTTTTTACATTTTTATATGTTTTTTTTTTTTTTTACATTGCTTAGGAGGTTTTTAGAATACAGTGAATTCCAACGAGATGACTTCTGTTATTGCATTAATGAGCAGCTAAGAAATATATTTCTTTGCCATATTTTTTGTGACATTAGTGGGTATATATTTTGAGCATATAGATATATGTTATGCCATTCTTTTAGTACACTACTCTTGTCAGTCACTTTTAGATGTTTTCTGGTCCAATATTTAATATAAGGAAACATATTAATTAATAATAACAATCATCCAATATAACACTATCACACCTTAAAATGTTTATGAAAACTTTATAGAATATTAATTATTCTTTAAAATATTAATTATATTAGATTAAATAAAAATATCTAAAGTGTAATCTTTCCTACTCTAACACTAATAAAACATAATACTACAATTAGTATGTATAATGATAATAAAAACTATAGTTACTAAAAACTCCAACTCTTTCTTCTTTCCATAAAGTTTAGTTTTAAAAAGTTTTTTTTTTGCTTTCAATATTTACATAGAAGTCCCCCCCCCCTGCTTGTTGTTTAGCGACACTACTGTCCAAAAGCTTTAGATCAAAAATTTTGCATAAACTCATAAATAATTTTAAAAAAAATGAGGATGAGTCAACTTTTGAATCCAAAGTTATTTTGAAGAATAATAATTAACCTTGTTATAAAAGTCTATAGAACACAGTCTATTGTCTGCAGATTTCCAGGATAATAATTATTAAAGTGATAAATTGAAAAAAAAATTTTAATAATCTCCAGAGTTTTTCTTACATCAGTTGTTGGCGACATGCTTATTTTTACAGAAAATACATATTTTATATTTCATTCAAAAAATATCATTTTATAGTAATTCAGAGAAAGTCATTTATAAAGTTATATTTCTTTAGTCAGGATAATATATTTTTAATTACACATTTTTTTCTGATGAATAAGTTTTTTTTAAAAACCAATTTTTATAATATTAAATAATTTACGGTCTTTTTAATAATGAGCTGTCATAAAAAATTATATCTGTAATAATATTATTTTTTCTATTTAATCATTTTCCAAGAGAAGTTTGTAATAAACTTTTTAAAGGCAATATATTCTTTTAAAAATATTCACTGCAACTTTTTAAAAAAAAAATACATGTAGTTAGTCTGTAAGCATAAATGGTATCTTACTTATTCTAGGTTCAATATTAAATCCTGTTGGCAAGTCTTTCAATAATATTAAACATTTAAGTTTGTTCCATATAACTTTTTGTTCTCCAAATAAAGTTATTTATTTATCCTTAAAATATAAAGCATAAAAATGCTAGTCCTTTAAAAAATATTTCTGTTCAACATTCCTGAAAATATCTCAAGTATTAAAAATAAATAATTATGTAAATTTTTATGTAATACATTTAAAATTATACTTTCCTTTATTATCTGTACTTTCATCATTAATTCTTTTGAATACATTACCCTTGGTATTAAATTCATATTTCACCATGAAGTTGGCTTAAGCTTCTATAAAAATAATTGGTAGAGAATTTTTTAATTTAGGCCTGCATTGTTACTTTAATTTAGTACATTATTAATCCTTCAAAAACTTTATTTTAAAAATAATAATATTAAGAAGTAAACTAAGTAATACTTTGATGTTGAAATATGATAATAATATTGATAATAAGTTAACAAGTTATTGAGTAATTAAGAGATTTATAAAGTTATTATGCAAGCCAAAAAAATGAGAGCATCTACTTTTATACCAAATTGAACTGACAATTTGATTGGTTATCTAATCTTCAACTTACAGTCTAATTTACATATTAGTCAAGCTTGTGGAATTAAAATTTAGAAACAAAAATCATTACTTACCTTCTTCCCCCGTTTTTTGAAAACCCTTTTTATATTTTTTTATTTTCTAAATCTTTCTATTCTTTTAAAAAAGTATAAATATTTTTTTTTTTTTAAAAAAAAATTTTAAAAATTTCAAATTTTTGAAAAAAGGGCGTAGGAAAGGGGTATTAAAATACTGAATATCATTACAAAATTTAATTCTAAATTTATTTTACAATTTTACTTAAACAAATTAATACAAAAAAATATGCACTTTTCCGCTTCATGGCTTCATATTCATAGCTGAATGCAGTTGATGGTAATGGGAGGGAGTATTCTAATTTATGCTAATTGGTTAGTGATGTGTTTTAGTATTTAATTTTGTTTAAATTTTGTTTGGATTAGTTTGTCCATCTTTTTGCAATGGCAAAACAGGGGTCTTTTCTATTGATAGATTAAATGTCATTATTTATGAAGTATGCTTCCTTTATTTTATGCCTGTGATCATTTCTCTCTCTGCACACCATTCTGTCATTTGTGGGTTCGAATCTATAACTGGTAGTCTTTTAATGCTCCAAGAATGCTGATGTAGTCTCTTTGTTATTCAGTGCCCTTTTATACATATATATGTATTGGGATGCTCTGTTTGTGATAGTTGTTTTTGTTTTCCCATAAGATGAGGCTCTACACCCAGCCTGAGGACATTGTATTTGATATACCATTTGAGATGTTGATTTGAGATCTAGTTTATCTTTTGAATTGTTTATGAGTCAATTGGTGTTGGCTGAAGTGTGGAAACCAACAGTAAACAATCTAAAATAAAAAATTTTAAATAATACTTTATTAATTCATCCAGTTTTTAAATTTAATGTATCTATTTTTTTAAAATTAAACTTTATTAGCTACACTTATTTTAAAGCTATTTATTTAAATAATTCTCCTAACATTTAGTTTTATGATACACAAATGTTTCAATTTTAAAACAATTCTAAAAGTAATTTTGAAACATTCTTTTAGAAACCTTGTAAGCACAAAGTATGTGTATTTTATGATCACATGACTTTTAAAAACCAGACAATATGTATCAAATTTTATAATTACTGTCTGAATACAGAAATATCTAAACATTTTATTACAAAATATTACATTAAAAAATAATAAAATATAATGATACAATTTGGAATAGATAATTTTTTTGAAATTATTTAAGCAATAACAAATTAAATACATTTGTCTACCATAAAATAGTATACTTTTAATACATAATTTATAACACAAATATGAAACCTAATTTTTATTTATAATACATTAGCTAATTAAATTTTAAGTCATTATTTTAAAATTAACTTTTAGCACTATATTTAATAGGACTTTTTAAAATTAACTTTTAGCAATTTATTTAATAGGACTTTTACTATAATATTTTAGTATGGCCAGTTTTCCCAACCATACAAAAATCATAATATTTAACTTTACTTTATACTTTTTACGAATTAAAATAGTTTTTTTTACATAATTACAACTCTCAACTTTATTTTAACAAACCTTTTAACCAACTATTTATGTTTTCCCTTAATTTGAAATTTTTAAAAATTTGATTTAGTATACCTATTTGGACCTAATCAAAAGGGTACAATATATATATATATATATATATCATCAATCATTATCAATACGCTGCACAATGAAGGTCTCTTCATGGTCAATCCATCTTCTCTGATCTTTAGCTTCTCTTCTCCACATCACCCATGCACACTTATTTCACCCATACATCTCACATGTGGTTTCTTTCTGGATCTTTTATAATCTTTTGGAATCCAGTTTAAGATTTCAATTGTCAATTTATTATCATCTCTTCTAGCAATATGTCCAACCCAACTCCCCTTCAATCTTTTAATTTTTTAAATGAGGTCAGTAAAACCTGTTTGTTCTTTTACCAATACATTGTGGTTTTGATTTTTTTTGTTACTCCCAACATACATCTCTCCATACTTTTTTGAGTGGTCTTAAGTCTCTATATTGCTCTTCTAATAAGTGCCCAAGTCTCAGATCCATAAGTAAGAACTGGTAAAACACATTTGTTAAAAACCTTTCTTTTTAAACACAAAGGTATATTTCTTTTTAATACCAAGTTATTTCTACCAAAAGCTCTCCAACAAGTTTAATTCTATAATTAATTTCTTTTATTATGTTCCCATCTGTATTAATAATCTGACCAAAATATTTATAACTGTTAACTACTTTTAATTCATCATAATCAATCTTTATTTTCATATTGTGAGCAAATCGATTAAACATTACTTTAGTCTTTTTAACATTTATCTTTAGTCCTACTTTCCTTCTTTCATCTGATAACTCCTGCAACATTTCCTGCAGCTCTGAAGCATTATTTTCAAAAACAACTACATCATCTGCAAAATCTAAATGACTTAAATAATCTCCATTTAGTTTCACATCTTTAGTTTCCCATTTTAATCCACAAAATATTTCTTGCAGCACTGCTGTAAAAAGTTTTGGAGATATTGAGTCATCTTGTCTTACACTCAACTCAATGTTAATTTTTCCAGTATCATTATGTAATTTAATTGTGGCTGTTGCATTTTTATAATTATTCTTTAAGATATGACAATATCGTGGATCTATACATTGATGATCCAATGCTTTAATCACTGAGAAATATTTATAGAATCAAATGCCTTTTCATAATCTACAAATCCAAAACATAATGGCAACTCATATTCATTTGTCCTTTCTATAACTTCTCTCAATACCTGGATATGATCTACTCTACTAAAGCCACTTTTAAATCGATGTTGTACTCTTGGTTGGTGGAAATCCAATGTTCTCTGTAGACGAGTTATAATTATCTTGGTAAAAGTTTTGTATAAAACTGATAAAAGGCGGATAGGTCTATTATTTCTAATATCTTCTTTATCACCCATTCTTCCAATCATCTGGTACATCTTTATCATATAGACATTTGGTATATAACTTTGCTAAAAAAAATTATTTCTTCATCTGCTTCTTTTAACATATCAATTATAATTCCGTCATTATCTGGAGCCTTTCCTTTCTTCATACATTTAATTGCATGTTTCACTTCTTCGTTTAAAATTCTGGGCAATTCAGAAGAAGTTATAGATATAGGAGATCCTTCTTCTTTATTACCATATAATTCTTGATAAAAGTCTTCCACTCATTTCATGATGTCATCTCTCTTTTTAGTAATAATTCCATCTTTTCTTCTTATTGCAGATATAAATTTTCTATCAATGCCAAAATATTGTTTTACATTTTTGAAACTTTTATTTTCTTCTACGGCTTTCCTTGCTAGTTTGCAGCTATACTTTCTTATATCATTTTCAATTCTTTTCCGCACCATTTTACAAAATTCGAGATATTCAATCCTTTTTAATGCACCATTTTTGTATATTGTCATATTCCTTCTTTTCTTCATAAATTCTCTAGTCTCAGTAAAAATTTTATTGGTCAATTGCTGCTTTTTTCTACCAGCTATCTTTCTTGCAGTTTTTAAAAGTGTGTCAGTTATTTTCATATTAATTTCATTCAAATCTGAATCGTGTTGATAATCTACTAATACTTGAAACCGATTTGTAAGTTCTAATTTAAATTCATTAGAATGTTTCTGAAGAATATCAACTGTAAATATTGTTTTTCTTAATAATTTTGTCTCTCTAGTTTTGTATTAACACGTATCTTACATCTTACTAATCGATGATCACTTCCTAGGTTAAATTTATTAAGAACATTACATAATCTTGAAATATGTATTTTCTGTTAGTCAAAATATAACAAATTCTGCTGTACCTTTATTTGGAAGCTACCATGTCCATTTCCTTTTAACATTTTTCTCAAAAAAAAAAAAAAAGAATTCATAATATAAACTTTTTCTTTTTCTGCAAACTCCACAAGCCTATGTCCTCTCTCATTTCTATTACCATACCCAAAATTACCTACATCACTTTCATCCTTCATTTGTTTACCAATTCTAGCATTAAAGTCTCCCATAACAATTTTAAAATGTTGGTTTCTCTGATCAAAAGTCTTTTGTACATCCATATAAAAATCTTCTACTATTTATTCACTATGAGAACTTGTCAGGCAGGAAAAGTACATATAAAAAAATCTATTAATCTAACAAAATTATTATTGTAAGAAATATTTAATTCTTTGTAAAAAATTTTATAGATATTTTTCTAAGTATGGTAGTTCTTGCTGAGTAAATGCTATTATTATTTAATATTTTTTTATGAAATATGGACCAGAAAACGTCTAAAAGTGACCAACGAGAAATTTGTCACTGTGGGTAAAATTTGTAAATATATTAATTTTTACATGATGTATATTTTTTTAGATTGTTTGGAATATTTTTATAGTATTATCTTATCATATGAACGGATGAGTATATGTGTGTGCATTATAAACACATAGAATTTATTATTATTACTCTAGAAATATGAGCTATCTTTTTTTTAAAAAAATACATGCATACTTTTCTTTTATATTACTAATGTAATATGATTTAACTATACATATAATTTATATGATTCTTTAGTGGAGAAACCTTATTATTTTAAAATGTTTTAAAGTATTGATTCAATATATTAATACAAAATCATTTGTATTTTATTGCTGAATTTTGAAAGTGAATAAACCTTTTCTTTTTGAGTAGTTTTAGATTGTTGAAATATGTGAATCTTATTTATTGTTTTAGAATAATGTTTGATAATTTTGCAATATAGATTGATAAATCTATTATGAAATTTTTAAGTGATAGTGACCCTGGGAATATGAAAAGAAATCAATGGGATGCTTATGTGTAGGATTTATGGGGAATAGAAAGTAACTTATTTTATTATTTTAGTAGTTAATGCAGGTACAAATAACATAGCCCTGTGACTTGTATATTTTCCATGGGCAGTGTCTTCTTGGATAAAGTATTTAAATGTTCCTAGGAGCTAAATAAATAGCCTGGATATTATTTTATAGTGGCAGTCATTAGACAGAGAAGTCATGCTTCTTCGTATGCACTGTTGCCATGTTGATTATCCTATATATGTTTGTACTATTGAGTCGATACTTTAGTTAGTTCTTCATACCTACGCTTCGGATCGCTATCTTAATTTCAAAAGTTATTGTATCATACAGAACTGTATTTATGAAGGAGAATAATAAATAATTTTGGGAATTGTAGAATCGTTAGTTTTGAAACAGGATAAGATAGGTTTTACTTACTTTGGTTTATGTTGAGATCAAATACAAATGAGATTTAAAATAAATGCAAACTATACTATTTTAAAAAAATATATGTGATAATAAATTATTCTAGAGATTTTTGAATAATTTTTTGAATATTTTGATCATACATGGTAATGCATATTTTTAAAGAAAACATCCAGAGAAACAATATAAAATAGAACAAGTATTTATATTTTGTGAATATTATTTTATGTTTGGGAACACGCATAAAACACACACATAGAGATTTTTATTAGAGTAGTGCAAAGCAAGGTGTATAAAAGTATGTTAATCATATTATTTTATTTAAGTCCATTTATTTATTTACGAACCAAAATAAATATTTTCGAATAATGTCAGCACTATCCTAGTAGAAGTTTGTTGAATTTATTACAAAATCTATGAACATATATTGAAAATAAATGTTACTTCAGTAGTTTATAAGTTCATATTTTGTGTAGATTTACGGAGAAACATATTTTAATACATGTCAATTAGTGGATATTATATTAAACTATAATTGTATACGTAAATATTATTATTATTATTATTATTATTATTATTATTATTATTATTATTATTATTATTATTATTATTATCATTGTTGTTTGTTGTTGTTGTTGTTTTTGTAAAGAAATATGCAAAGTTATAAGTTGGAGTAAAGGCTTATTTACTTGCTGATTTTTATTTTATTTTTGTTTTATAAGGAAGTATGCAATTTATCTAAGATGTAACTGTAAATGTTGTATATAGTTTTTGTTAAAAGTCTATAATGAATTTTGTTAAACTTGTTTTATAAAGCTGTGAGTTGTATTGATTATTCACATTACAAATACATGATCTCCAGATATTAAACCAAACATAATATTTGCACAATACGAATATAATTATTTACTTAAGAAAATTACAGTGCTTCATAATATAATTTATTTTGAGAAATTTCATTTTACATTATTATCATCATTATGGTCATAAATTAATTATATATTTTATTACATAGAATTATAACGTTATTCGTTGCCACATATTCTCAAATCATCATATTATACCATACATTCTATTTAAGATGCCACATGAGAACGAAAGATTATATTATGTTATTTATTGTTATTATCATTATCGATGGTTACCATAACATTGAAAAGTAGATAAGATTAAAAATTATTCATTGAAGATTATTATTATTATTTATTATTGTTATTATTATTAGTTAGGTGTAGTTGAGGGTGATACAAAATTCCTTATCATACTTGTCTACAGAAAATTATAAATTGATTCGACCTGAGATTATTATAGTTATTATTTTAACAAAGAAATTAGGATTTATTTAGTAGCCTTATATTAAATTGATTATTATTTTAAAGTCGTAAGAATTCTATGAATTTATTATTATTTGAAATAATAGGGGGATAGTATTCTTATGCCATTGAGGTTGTATCCTGTGAGATATTAGCTCAATGTAATTCTTTACTGCTTGTACTTCACTTCATTGTCTCGTGATTTCTTAATATTTATTTATTTAATTTTATAAAATCGAACCATTTATTATTTCTTAATTAGTTAGAACTAGTTTAATAGTAGACAGTATCAAAGGATATCTTTGCTATTGATTATATGTATTTTAGAAGAGCATAATCATTTTATCTGAGCTAATCTTATTTTTCTATTATTATATTTACATTTAGTGAGTGTACAATATATATATATGTAAACAAATATATGCTTGTTCGGTGGTTTTGGTAAAACGCCATCTATTGATCATAAATACAACCGATAGCAAGTTACGTGATTATAACTTGTTTTTGTATTTCATAAATGTACCTTTAAAGGTTTTGCAATGATATATATTGCAGAGGCTTTGACTATGTGGTGAAACTGAACTGATATCAGACCCATGTAGCTATCTGGCTTGTTAGGCTGGATTTGAAGACATTATGTGTCTAAAAAAATCATGCTTGCAAACTGATAGAAACTTATTGCATAAACGCTTGGAGTCAGTGTTTAGATCTAGTTTCTAGCTCTATCCTTCACTGATGATAGCAAATTAGCTTGAAATCAGCTGATCTGAAGGTGGAGCAAACGAAAGAGATAGTGAATTCTGACTCTTTTGACATTTATGTAAACAAATATACGCTTGTTCAGCGGTTTTGGTAAAACGCCATTTATTGATCATATATATATATATATACCCTAGATCTGTGTCCGAATATTCTAGCTCTCCACTGATGTGAGCCATAAACTCGAAACCAGTTGGTCTGGAGATGGGAAGGTGTTCTAGATAGAGATTTTAAATATTTTCTCATACCGCACTTATTAATTCAGAGCTTGTTTGAGCTATTGGTAAGCTCTCTGTATTACATTTTTGTAAATACAAGCTTATAAAAGTAATGTCACGTTATATATGACATGCTTTTTTGATTATATATATATAATATTTTTATATTGAACCGACAGCTAAATAAAGTTAAATCATTTTTCGAGATAAATGAGTATTTTCTCATTTAAAATCAAATAAAAATAATCAAGCGTTGGTGGCTTAGTGGTTAGCATAACGCCTTTCAAACCAAGCAGCGCATTTGACATATGAAATAAAAATTACATAAAAATAAGATTTAAAATATAAGAAATGAAATACGATTGGTTTAATAGTCATTGTATTTTTTTGTTAAATTGGTGAATGGTAAATTTAATGCATTAATAAAAAAAACATTCATTCATATTTTTGATTTGTAAGAGGGTTATCATGTTTATAGATTTATGCTTATTAGATGCGTAAGCTGATTAATAGTAATAGGAAAAACAGTTGGATAGATCATAATAAAGATGTTTAACCTCAAAAAGCTGTCAGATGTAGTAAAATTAACTATCATTAAAAGGAAAAAAAAACATTTGTTGTTTGATATTTGAATACGTGATGATTTGGGAAGGACTTAAGTTTATGAAAGAGATTAACATGATGGTTTGAAAGAATACCATTTCTCAATAATTCAATGCAATTTCAACGTTTGGCAAGGTAGTCTTTATTCTGAAACTGAATTGCTACTTTCCGTGACGTTTTAAACAGAATAAGAAGAAACTCGCACCATGGCAGGACTGTCTGGGCGTGTTCGTATATATATATATATGAATGCTTCACATGATGGCATTATAAAAAAACCATTATGTTGTCTTTTTAATAAACTATTCTCCGAAATGAAATATAATCAATTTATAAGACAACTATATACTTAAACAATATATAAATAATAAATTTATTAACATAAGTATATAGTTGTCTTATAAATTGATTATATTTCATTTCAGAGAATAATATATGAATGTAAATAAAAAGTATTATTATCACTATAATAAATACATGTATACAGTACATGAATAAATTATTTCCTAAAAAATTAGCATACGTCAATCATACATTTAAATATAAATTATGCAAATGAGGAACAATGAATCACAATTGAAATTTTTAGATAAAAAAATGCATGGATTTATAAATTTGCGGATGTGTATTATAAAGAGCTAATATGTGCATAACGGAGATCAATATGCGTAATGAACTGTAAAGAAAAATAATAAGTGTATTCACTTATTACCCTGTCAGTTTATGGGCTCCATAATTGTGATATTATTGTAAAGGACTTGTGTTCTTAATGTATATGTAAATTGCAGTTATTCATAAATAAAAGAATGAAGGACTTTTTTTATTTAATATATATTGCAATAAAATCATATTTATTTACTAAACATATGTAGAAAGAAACACACACTTTCAGAAGTTTATTTATAGACTGTAAAGATTTCTATAGAAATTTCTCCTTAATGCATTTATTTTGTTACAATTAATTAATTAATTTATGATATGATTTATTGAAGATAAAATTTTATTTTCTTAATACATTTTTAAAGTTAAAATTAAGCTAGTAAATAAATAAAATTATTGAGGAGAGAACAAAATAAATTATTTATCTCATTTTACATTTTTTTCTCTTTTACAAACATTTGCAAATCTTAATGTAATTTAAATTGTCACATTATGTCTAAAGAAAATTACCTAGAATTTTCATATTATCATTTGATAGAAAGCAAGCATTTAATTAAATGAACTACCCATTGTTATTATATTAAAAACATAAAAAATTAAATATTATTTTCCTATTATTTAAATCTAAATTTAAGAAGCTTGTAATATTTGCATGCACAGATTGGTCACTGTTTATAATATGCTGTAATTATATTTAGCCAAACTTTTTTAAATTATATATATATACAATAATCTGGAATAAGCTCTACAATAAGTAAATATATAAAAAAGTAATTAATAGCTATAACCAACTTAGGGCATGTTCTCCATGCTAATTGTTTTTTCTAAATTTTTAGCCATTAAATCTAATCAATAATTAAGTAAAATATTATTTTTAATTGTTCTATTAAGTATTTCAAATTAAGTAACTAACAAATGCATTTTTATATGGAAGAATGATCATCGTTGAATAGATATAGCATCTATTCTTACCTTTCACTTTCTATTAAACACATACTATATTTTTTTAAATAACATTTGTTAGAGGCTGACAACAAAACTTTGAATAAGTTAGTATGTTTTTAGTAAGATTTTTTTTAACTTTTTACTGCCTTTCCTAGGATTAAACCTAAATAGTTTTTAATACATTTTTGTCGATGTCTAATTTTTTAAATTAAACAATATATTAATTTAAACTTCTATGTACAAATTATATTTCTGAAAATATTGCGACTTCTTTCTTCTTTTACATTGTAATACCAAGTTTGTGATGATTAAGATAAATGACGATCAATATTTATCATGACCTTTAACCTTAATGCTATTTTCCCAATCTATTTTCCATTTGGCAATAGAAATAAATGTATTATCTTCATTACCATTCTATTTTTATTATTTTCAATATACTTACTATTTCTATATATCTGAAAAACTTCTTTAAAATTTTATTTTGATGACTCTATAATTTGTTATTATTTAATTATGACATATTAAAATTGGCTAATGAATATTATTAACATTAAATCTTCACTATTATTACCATGGCATCCAATTTACTAGACATTGTGAATCAGTCCAAATATTATAAAATTTATTCTCTCACATATTTGACATTTTCACCTATGTAGAAATACATTAATAATTAGTATTAATTATTTATTAGACTAGAAATTGTCGTATCATTTCTAGCCCAGTTATAAATTCAAAATCCATTTACGATTAATATATCTGTTTAGTAAAAAATTAATATCTTCATCTGAAAAAGTGGTTCTTAAAAATATAAGTTTATGGAATTTGTATATTCTCATCCACATTATAGTTATTTGATATTGACAAAATAAAGAAAATTATGAAGCATGTATAAGAAAATGTGGACTCAACAATGAAGAGCATTGGTTCAGGATGAAATACATTTGGGTGATCATTTATCTTTTCAAAAATATTAATATGATTTAAGATAATGAGGTGGAATAAAAGTCTAAAATACATCGAAAATAATCAAATATTACAAGATTTTTTGACATAAAACAATCTCAGTTCTTGAGAAGTAATACAGGATTTCAGCTATTATTTCATTCAAAAATATAAAAGTTAAAATATTTCATCTTATATAATTTACTCTATCAACTTACTTTAGTCTAGTTAAGATTTTTATTATGCTATTGATATATTAGTCCACAATGACTAAATACAGTTTTGTAACAAAAATTCTGCATGTGGCATATTGATACTACTAATTACAAATTATTATTTTATGATATAGTTACAGTTCCAATTTGACATTTAAAAAAAAGGAAAACAAATAAAAATAATTACCTCCCATCTTTTATCATCTGCAGGCATTGTAACTATAATTATTAGTAGTTTCAGATCTTTCTAATGCTCTTAAAATATGTTAGGAGACTTTTCTCTGTATTCAATTTTGCTGAAGCTTTAAAAAATTCAATCAGTGAATTTTCTTAGGTTGCTTAAAATTTTATATAAAATGAATGTGTGATATTTGGTTAAAATTGTCCTTCACCAATAATTGGTTCTAGTTATGATATGCAATCAATTCAGATTATCCAATTCTAGAACATCTTATATGAAACTTTATGCAGCAATATCTTACAAAAAAAAAAAATGTCACACAAAATTTTCATAATGCTGCTAATTGAGTTTAATAGAACATATTCTTTTACAAATATTACAATCAAATGTTATAATAAAGTAAATCTGACTTTTATTTTTCAAAAAATTACTTACAAAAGTATTTAAAATATTCACATAAAAATACAAAAGTAACCATAGATCGCAGAAACACTAAAAAACAAAATTAGACTACACATACAACATCAATAAACTCTGAAAAGTTGAATAAAACATAGACTTTGTGAGGTAAATTCAGTCTAATTTGTTTTTTGTTAAATAGAGATATCAAAGCAGGTAAAACTCTCCATATAGTATTGCCACTCAATGCAAGCCAGAGTAATAAATGGATGCCAGAAGGCTTGTGCATAAACTCCCCATGTAGTGCCTATTCATCCAATATCCCCAAACTAGTTTCTGACTGGAGGCCATAATCAGTGTGGAGCCTTGTATCTGAAAGCACTGCACCTAGATCTTCGGATCTAATGCAACCCTCCAGCAGCCACCTTTTATCTCTCCTTAAATTTATATATAAAACGATGAGTCTTAAATTGAAAAGACAATATGATTTTCAATCCAAGCTCATTAGTTTATATAGTCATATAGGTCTAAACTCAGTTCAGTTCCCATACATTTTGGTGTCTGTGGTTCTTTAATAACAATAGCCACCATTATCCTATTTAACAGGATTGGTTTTAAGCCAATAAACATCACATGATCACCATTTCTTATGCTTGCTTATAACCAAGTTCAGACCTATATGATTATATAAGCTAATGATCTTGGATTAAAAATCATATTGTATTTTCAATTTAAGACTCATAGTTTTGTAGTTAAATAAAGATAAAAAGTGGCTGCTGCAGGGTTGCATTAGATCGTAAGATTTAGGTGTGGTGTTCTCATATCCAAGGCTCCTCACTGATGAAGGCCACAAGCCAGAAATTAGTCTGTGGATATTGGATGAATAGGCACTAGATGGGGATTTTATGCAAGGCATTTTGGGATCCATTGATTACTCTGACTTGCACTGAGTAGCAATACCATATGGAGAGTTTTTCCTCTTTTAATAACAGTTATAAGCAAGCATAAGAAATAGTGATCATGTGAAATAGAGATATCCTTATGAAGGTATTGATATCAACATATTTATTTTAAAAAATAATATGAGATTAAGTCATTTGAAAATTGATCGTGTATTACATATAGCATGTAGCCATTAAGGGTTAAAGACAGAATTGGATAATATGTTAGTATAAACTGAAGTTGCTGACAGTATTAATTTAAAAGTTCACATCTGCAATAACACAAGCATAGTTAGGTTGTGGTATTTGCTGAAAATCATGTTATTAAATCTATTAATTTAATAATCTATGTTTGTTGGATTGAGCATATAAAACAGTAAGGGGGATTTAAAATAGTAATTTATAGTAAACTTATCCTGAATATAATATGGTAATTATAAAGATGTGAATCATTGATGTTATTTTTGGAAGATCATATTTAAGGATAAAATAAACACTCAATACTACTTTAAAACAGGATTTAAATATGCAAATTAAAAGATTGTGTTGACATTATTTTGGAAAAATCGATTGTATCACTAGAAATTAAATTATTGCGTAATAACTCATAAACTAGCACCGCAAATATCTTTGTGTTTTATTTTTCACACATTACATGGATGTATTCATGCACAGAATATATAATGTTATTGTTATGGTAGTCATATGACCAAGGTGCCCATAGCTTGGAATCTAGACTAAACATTGTCTTTTAGTTTGAAATTTTATGTAGACATAGGAGTATTTTCAGATACCAGATCACATATTTAATTCAGCTTATTTACCATTACATAGTTATCGGAGTGATTTTGGCTTAAGAATAAATGGAGAAGAGCAACGTAAATTATAATGACCCAGAATTTTGCTATCATTGAAAATATTATCTTCTCTTTCACAGCTTTTATAATGGCTTTAATTTTATAATGATCTATAATAATTAAAAAAGCAAGTCATATATAACGTGACATTACTTTTAATGAGCTTGTAGTTACAAAAATGCACACAGAGAGCTTACCAATAGCTCAAACAAGCTGTAAATAACAAGTGCGGTATGAGAAAATATTTAAAATCTCTATCCAGAACACTCTTATCTCCAGACCATGGTTTCGAGCTTATGGCCCACGTCAGTGGAGAGCTAGAATATTCGGACACTAGACCCAAAATATCAACTCAAAAAACCAGCACTTATTTCAAACGAGATTTTAAATATTTTCTCATACCGCACTTGTTATTTACGAGCTTGTTTGAGCTATTGGTACACTCTCTGAATGCATTTTTGTAACTACAAGCTCATTAAAAGTAATGTCACGTTATATATGACTTGCTTTTTTAATTATTATAATTTCCCCTTTAAGGCTTTGGCTATGCTGAGGCTATTAGAATATGGTAGATCTGAATTTAGTTCAGTCCCATATAGCTATTTAAGTTAGATAGCTGGATTTAAAGACATTTTCATGTCCGAAAATTTCAGAGTTTCTTCTTAAATATACGTTTGAAATAAGTGCTGGTTTTTTGAGTTGATATTTTGGGTCTAGTGTCCGAATATTCTAGCTCTCCACTGACGTGGACCATAAGCTCGAAACCATGGTCTGGAGATAAGAGTGTTCTGGATAGAGATTTCAAATATTTTTTATTATTTACGAGTTGATTGAGCTATTGGTACGCTCTCTGTGTGCATAATGATCTATTTAAAAACAATTTTGCATACATATCTTATTATATACAAATCTATTCATTTAGAATTTAATATATTTTATTTTCACATATCATGAAAATTACATTATAACTATTTATAATATATGTCTGATTTGCATCTACTTTTATTAAAAGTAAAAAAAAAAATTATGGTGAAAAAAATGTGATTAGTATAAACTGATATTGTATAAACATAAATATCTCTCAGCTTAAACGTTTGAACGTCATTTTTTTATTTATTTTCTTTAAAGAAGTTTATGAAAATGTAAAGTCTTATTTACTGTCAAATTTGAATAAATAATAAACTTCCAAGTATTTATGTCAACTAAACTTTGTTAATATTTACCGAGGCTGTAACCTCGAGAATATGCTTGTAAAATGCGATAGTAGGGACCTCTACAGGTGTTTAACCACAAACTTACGCAATGGAAGAAAAGAGGGGTTATTAAAAACAAAATGAGTTGGATTATAAACTATGTCTCATAGATTAACATTAGTCCTGTATAAAAAGAAGACTTTAGTGAAATTTTCATTATTCGTAATTTACCATCAAATGAGTGTTGAGAGTCCATTTAATTAGAAATTGTATTGCTATGTCTGCTGTGTTTTAACGGATCTCTTGATCGGCTGGTGACATCAGGTGTGATTGAAAAATATATACCTGCAAAGAAAAAAATCATTTTTCATTAAACATTGCCACTATATAACACTATACATTTCCTTAAATTTTATATACAATGTGAATAAAAAATAGTATTAATAGATTATCTGTATTGTATCACATGATCAATTCTGTATGGAGAGTTTTGCTCTGTATCTGTATATTATTAATTACTCTACTACACATGCTTGGTTAACACATCTACCCAATAAAAAGCTCATTTTTTAAAATAAAAAATGAAATAATATCAAATATACATTCAAAGAGTGACCTTTGTCATAACTATAAAGTATTATGATAGTATTCAAATTTCATGCTTCGCATATATCTATACTTTGTATTTATATTGATTGCCTAAAATAATGGAGTATGCAATAAATCTTATTGCATTTATGTTTTTCTCACAATTCTGTTATTCAGTGTTTATTCTATGTGAAGTCAAAGAATGGCATATTTCCATTTTATGGACCAAAATTAGTGAGTTTATATTCACATAAGATTTGAAATGTCTATGTGATTGTTATTATTTGTTAATCCTCGTGTCTAGATTTGTGTAAGTTTCACAAAAGAATAATCCACCTGAAACTATCACATAGACTAAAACCTTTTGGGGAATTATAAATTCATTATTTTTAGTTCATGAAATTTTGGGTGAACATACCTCCAGACAATATGCAGACCATATTCAAAGAACATCACAAGAAGTGACATTGCAAAACTCATAAATTCTTACAATCAAAAAAACAGCAGCTTAGATATACATAATGCATGACGCATGAATATGATTCCACTATAAAATGAAAGCGCGACAATTGCATATTTTAGTCATAAGTAGGCGCACACATTTAGAGTGGGATTGGTAATATTGTATTTGATATAGAAAAAAAAGTGCGTTCTTTATGCGTAGAGGTTTCAGTAAAAAATATATATTCAACGTCTTTCTTTAAGATTTCAGCTTACTATATTTCTCTGTATTTTTACGCATACACACACATGCATACATACACGTAGATAAAAGTGTTTATTTGTCTTACTACAAACAACCAAAAACCCAAATTCATTGCCATTATTTTACAATCAGGATTATAAAAATATGTAGTTACTAATCTAGAACCCGCTAAAATTGTTTTTGGTTTAAAGCTTTTCTTTGAGTGTTAAATAAATACATGAAAATCTATGATTTTTGGCGAAAAATATAAAGAGAAACAAATCATACGGATCTATTTGGACTGCTTTTTAATACTCATTAATTTAAATGCCAAATATAAATTGTAGTTTATGAAGACGAATAAAAGAGGTCACTAGCAGTCAATTTCCATTAAATTAATTTAAAGCAAATTTTTGCAATATAATTTTCTAACTTTACATAACCACGCAATTTAATACTTTAAACGTAATTAATCAAACAAGTTTTATAATTATTGTTTATAATATAGTAAATATAATATATACATTGATAGTCTCTATTTCTGTATTACCACATTTCCACTGATTTTCTATTAAAAACTGTTTTTTTTTTTTTGTTTTTTCTACCTGTTTCTTCCCTATTACAGCTTCATTTACATTTGTCTCGATTGATTTTTTTTTCTTTTAATATATTGGAATCTTAATGTTTTCTCCTCGTATAAGCGAATAATAACTCAGATTTGTTCTATCTAATTTATTTGTTTTACTTCTTATCTTTATATTGTATTAATTATATCCAGGGCTGGCTTTAGCATTTATATTTTTGAATTACTATAATCTGTTTTTGCCCGTAATATCTCAATCACCATTAACCACTGGACAGATCAGCAAACCCCTTTCTCAATATATATATATTGGACACTTAATAGAAGAGCAATACAGAGACTTCAGACCACTCAAAGGAGTATGGAGAGATGTATGTTGGGAGTAACAAGAAGAGATCGAAAATGCAATGTATGGGTAAGACAACAAACAGGTGTTACTGACCTTATTGAAAAAATTAAAAGATTGAAATGGAGTTGGGCTGGACATATTGCTAGAAGAGATGGTAATAGATGGACAATTGAAATTTTAAACTGGATTCCAAGAGATTGTAAAAGACCCAGAAAGAGACCACATGTGAGATGGATGGATGAAATAAGAAAATGTGCAGGGGTGTTGTGGAGAGGAGAAGCTAGAGATCGGAGAAGATGGATTAAACTTGGAGAGACCTTCATCCTGCAGTGGATTGATAATGGTTGATGATATATATATAGCTCTTGGAAAAGTTCACATTCTTTATCTTTTCTAATAATAATTAAATTGTTAATTGCTTAGTAGGCAATATGACATTTAAATACAAAAAGTGAGTTGTTAGGCTCAGATCAAGTTTTTTTTGCTTCTGAGTTCGTTAATCTGCCGTTGTATCATAATAATAATATTTTAGTAATAATACTGTTTTTAATATATATATATATATATATATATAATAATGGAGTGTAAGAATGGGTTCGGGACTCCAGCACATTTATTCTCAATGTCTTATGAACTATAAGTAATAAAATACTCGATTATTTTAACAATTGCAATCAACTTTGTTTAAATAATAATTTTATTTGAGTTTTTCAATGAATCTCTTTTTTTTTCTAAATTATGTTTCCTCTTTAATGGTTGAGCATTATGATAATAAAGATATTTGAAAGAATTTCTGGACATTATTACTTATTAACATTGCATTGATTGTTATATAAAATACATAAAACATTAAGTATTACATTTAAATTGTAAGTTGAGTGTTGTTACTGCCTCTACTTTCTACTACTATCTGATCCCACATTCTCATTTAACTGTTACTGAGGGCGTATCCTTTATTATTACATATTTTTTCCTTATCAGTTTTTAGATGTTTTTCATTCACAATTTATTATTAATTTAAAACTATACACTGCAATTGGCCAATAACAATATTTTGCATTGACATATAAAATTTATAGCTGGTAAATCCCATTTTTATTTTGCATATCAACTTGTTTGCCAGAGAATTGATCACTGTTTGCCACTAACATTGACATTTTTATTTTATTTTGTTTTTTAAAAATAAGCCCGAAATTAATAAATGTTTTATTGGATAAATCTAAAACTGAAAACAAAACTTAGAAAGTGTGTTTTAATTTTATTTTTAGATCATTATCTAAGTTATTTATAACTGTAGCTTAGTCTACTGCACATGCACTTTACTGATTGAACACTGGGTATAATGAATACTCTCCTTTCCAAACACAAAATAAAATCTTTTTAAAAGATAGAATGGATCACTTTATCCTTTTCACCCAAACTATATGTATAAGCAAATCTGAAGCATTTGGAACTGAGAGCGTGGAGATTTAATTAATCACTTTAAATTATATCTGATTTTTGTTGATGATGCTTGTGAAATTTTTACTATTTGTGATACATCATTATTAAATGAAAACTTTAAACATATATAAATATTTAATTTATATAGCATGACGTTTTTTTATAAATTATAATAATAACTGTAGTTTACTCCACTGCACATGCACTTTACTGATTGAACACTAATTATAATGAATACTCTCTTTTCCAAACACAAGACAAAGACTTTTTAAAAGACAAAATGGACCACTCTATCATTTTCATGCAAACTATATGTATAGGCAAATCTGAAATATTTGGAACCAAGAATGTGAATATTTAATTGATCACTTAAAATTAGTTATAATCTGATTTTTGTTCGTGACTGCAAAATTTTTACTGAAAACTTTGAACATATGTAAATTTTAAATTTATATAACTAGCAATGTTTTATAAATTAATAATAATTGTAGTTTACTCCACTGCAAGTGTCATCTATAAAAATCAGATTATAAGTAATTTAAAGTGTCAATTAAATCTTCACACTCTCAGTTCCAAATGCTTCATATTTGACTATACATATAGTTTAGGTGAAAAGGATAGAGTGGATCTATTCTGTCTTTTAATAAGTCTTGACATTGTGTTTGTAAATGAGAGTATGCTTTACAATTAGTGTTTGATCTAAAGCACATGTGCAGTGGAGTGAGCTAATTTATAAAACATGCACTATATAAATTAAATATTTACATATCTAAATTATTATACTGAAACAGTCAGATCTATCAATCCTACTGTTTCACCTACTATATACTATAGTAGTATTTCTATCTATGTAACTATCACCAAATCCTCATATAGCAGGTTAATATTGTATTAAAAACAGACTAAATTTAAACCTAAAGATATTAGTCATGTATGTGTGTGTATATCTTAGCCTACAGTATAAAAATTGTATCTGTATATGTAAAAACCCATATATACCCACAAATATATTTCTAGTAGTAAATAAATGAAAATTGTGTTGTATGTGTAACAAGCGACTACATTTATGCAGGAAAGAATAATGTTAACAGATTTAAAACATTATAAATTACTTTATTTAGAATAACTATTCTAAAAGTAATTTGAAAATATTGTATAATTCTGCATATATCGCTAAATTAAATGTTTGAATTACATATATAACCAGATGTTTTCCATCTGTAGATTTATTTTCTAAAAAGATGACCTCATAAAACTTAATATTTCTCACTGCATTTTGACCTAATTACAAAATTAAAAGTAACAATAGATTGTAGAATAAGATATGAATAAATTATCCTAAATGATCAAGGAGAAATCGTGGATGACCAGATGTAAAATCCAGCTGTAGGAAATAAAAAACAGTGGGATTCCATGATTCTTAGAATACAGTGAGAAAATTAGCAAAACAGATCTAAAAACTTACTATGATACAGGAGATGGGGGTGAGCTGATAATATAAGCCTCTGTAGCCATTTTTAACTCATTTGGACATTATTTCAAGTCAATTCATTGACAACTTATGTTTTAAAATTGCTGATGATGATGAATTCTGAGTCAAAGGAAAATTTCTTGCTGTTTGGATTACAGAAGATCTACCAGATGTGGAGAGAAATGGGATGGAAGCCGATGGCTGATTAACCATCCTGTCGACATGAAACCAACTTGCTAGCAGAAAAAGGTAATAACCTCCCCACTTAAAACTAATTCTTCAACTAAAATGTGTTAATTTCTAAAGCTAGCTCAATGTAAAATCTATGGCTATAATAATAATGTACTTCAAACTCACCTCTTAAATGTAATTTTGGTTTCTTTAATTTAATCTTAAAATCTTGCCTGATTTGATAACTGGTTTGATAACTGATTTATTGATTTATTTATTGATTGATTTACTTACTCAATTTATTTACTGGTTTATTTGTCAGTTTGCTGATTTATCTCTGACTGATTTAGTCACCATATTTATCTTATTTTGAGTTATTAAAAGTTATTTAGTTTAACTTGCTTAAATCAGTTGATTTTAAATTATTTATCCTAACTTTTGTTATGTATAATTCTAAATGCTTTATTCTAAAATGATATTTAAGTTTCAAAGTTATTTTACATATTTTAACTTAATGATATTTGCTTTTACATAATTTAACGTAATGATAATCTTTGCCTTTATTAATTCTCCTACACAACTTAAATTTGTATTGAACTGAATCAGTCAGATTTAAACTAATTGTGTTTCAATTTCCTTTTTAAACTAGGCTAAAACAAAGCCAAACTTCAGATTTCATTTACGTGAAATCTGTTCTTTAAACTTACATTTCTTTTAGTTAAATCTATGCCAAATTTTATTATTTTTTAATTATGTATTGGTTTATGCTATATTTGTTCAAAATGGAGTTTTACTCTTAGTTAACTGCTTAGTGAGGAATGATTAAGTCTGCTCACACATATATGTAATATCACGTGTATATTAATGCACAAAATAACTTTGTTTTGAAAGGAACAAAATGTCTTATTTAAGGAATAATTAAAAGCTTACAGCTTCTTTAAGATAGATTTGCTTTGGAGATAATATTTAACTAATATTTAGCCAGAGTGATGAAATACAGCATAGAGCTATAACTTTATATCGCAATTCTCCATAATATGCTGTACTCCTTTTTAGAATTATAAATGCCTATATAGATAGCTTTGTAAATTAGATTCTTAAACTTTCCTTGATAGCATAATTATAGTTGCTATATAATGAACTGATATATGGTAGTTTCATGAAGGAAGCTATTGTTTAGTGTCCTAATTTCTATTATATAATAATGTAGTCAGCAGTGTGAATGTGTCCTTAAGAAATGCTATGGCATATATATTTGTTGCTTTGTATATTTCTTTAATGGGCATATGTGTAAGGGCTACACCATTACTCTCTTAGTTCAGACAAATGTCTTCTTCAGATGGTGATTGGCTACTCCCCACCTTATTCTGCATTCTCAGAAATGGAGCACGAGACCCCCATAGTTTAATTAGTTGTTCGATCACTGGACTAAAAGGTCTTTTATTTCCACAGCAATGAGTATGGTGAAAAGGGAAACAGTACTTGGTACAAATCTCTTGAAAAGGCACAGTTGAAATGCAGGGAGTCAGATCTTATATTTTCTATATGCCTTGGTATCTGAAGTATGACTGCCAATCATCAGTTCATCCCACCATAATAATTGTATTTTTCAGCTTTGATCTGAATTCAAATCTAATTTCGTAGGCATATAAGCTATATAGAGAATATTAAGTATTCGTGCTTAATAAAATGTGATATTCTTTATAAATGTTTATAATCACTTCTGCTAGCTTTAAAGCAGGTCTAGATCACGTTATATAGCATGAACTAGGCATAGATGTCATGAGCAAATTGATTGAGTTATAAAGTAATCTTAAGGCTCATGAAACTGTAATTTTAAATGTATAATTTCTTCATCACCTGCGAGTGATATATATATAGCAAAGTAAATTAAATTATTTGTAACCCAAACTACAATCACCTGCATGTGATTGGAAATGCTATATATAAACAGTAAATGCTCATATTAAAATCATCACCTATGAGTAATATACATATATATGACAAATATAATAATTTAACTAATTTGTAACCAGAAAATTAATGTCACCTGCGAGTGATTTAAATTGTCATATATATATATATATGTGTGTGTGTGTGTAAAATAAAGCTACATGTAAACCATGAATGATTATAACTCAAATCATCACCTGCGCATGAACCCAAAACTTGAATGTAAATTGTATCACTTAGTCACCTGCGAGTGAGACAATATATATAACCACAAAGTAATAATGATTTTCATTTATTAATTTTATTATTTGGTTTCATTAAATTAATTTTAAATTAAACTTTTGTTTCATGTCTCAATGTTGCTCATTGGTAAGTCATTATTGATTAGTTAATCATTAGTTAAGAATCACAATCCATATTTGATAATTATGTTCCGCCACATACATAGTCTATATAGCTATACTAGTTAGAATTTCAATGTCCCATAGTTTTGTGCCTAACCGATGTTCTACTGCCAGCACATTGATGAAAGAGAATGTTGCTGTGGCCTCATATGTGTCATCCGCAAGGTGGTAAATCTTGGAGTGTTGGTAAAGGAATTGGGGCTATATCAGACAACGTAGTTCATACCACTCTATGCTGGTCAGCTTTAAGATGATTTACTAAAACTCTGGATTTTGTTGTGCGCGAATGTACTGATTTGACTGTTACAATATCTTAAACTTCACTTCACTTGATCCACACAATAATAATTTGTCTCAATTTAATATACTTGAACAACAATTATTTTAGTGTAACTAACACAATATTATTCACATTTTGGCAAGTGACAAGTACTATGTAATTCTGCATTATATATTCTAATGATTATTTTTCTAGCAACATTTTTGTATTGTGATCCAGTGAAGCTTCAGTCATTGGGTTTAAATTTATTCTTGCAGCTTCCTATAGCCTTTGTTTGCTGGTTTTGCTTTTATTTGATAGTAAAAAATGGAATATATATTAACTTTAAACAATCTGAATACATCAATATTTTGAAATGGAGAACCTAATAAAAAATGTGCTGAAAATTCTAATGATTGCTGATTAATCTGTTTTCATATCAACACCAAAGATGATGATTTTTCAATGCTTACAAAGCTGTTATTAACAGTAGCTAACTCTCAAGACAAAATGTATAGTTTCTGAACTGACTTCAGATCTATATGATTATACAAGTCTCAAAATATGTGTTTTCCTTTTGATCTCCCAACTTATAGTTAAATAAATAGGTAAAAGTTGTATTGGGGATTGCATTAGATTCTTAGATCTAGGTATTGTGCTCTCACATCCAAAGCTCATCACTGATAAAAGCCAGAAGCTAGAAACTAGTCTGGGGATATTGGAGAAGTAGGCATTAAATGGGAATTTTACACAAATCTCCCTACATTATTTGATTACTAAGGCAAGTCATATTGTCTGGAGAGTATGCCACTGTTGTTTTCAGACCCTGAGAATGATTACAAGAGTTGAAGTACTCATCATCTATTTGAAATTTGGAAAAAAAATCTTACATTTTTCATACTTTGTTTATATATTTATGAATATTTTTAAAAAGTATTTGTGAAGTAGGTATTTTGTTATGAGAATATGAAATACAGATTAGAATTTTATTGAAAAGAATTGTTGTATAGATTATACGGTAAGAGAAATGTAATATTGTAAGATAAGGAATTATGATTGGTTGAAAAATAAATAATAATCAAAACTATTTTTTAATTATCGAGAGGTCATCGCAGCCGCCTTGCAAGCAAGTAGTTGGTTGCAGACGGTTGTGGGTTCGCCTCCCGGCCGATGCTGTTACATATGGGGAAAAAAAATTTAAAGTATAAACCATAATTTTATTTTATTATTTTGTGAGTTCTAGAAAAAAATTCTTTCAGATTTTATTCAAATAAAAAATATTTTGTTAAAAATAATTTTATCAGCAATAACAAAAAAAAAAGACATATAGTGTGTTTATTATATTTCAGTTTATTATTTTATCTGTATTTGCAAAAACAAAATATTATTATTTAAATTTTTTGTTGTTGTTGTTGTAATGATATGTTTTAAAAAGTATGTTAAAATTGTAGTGATATATCGCAGTATTATAAAAGTTTAATTACTCATATAAATAGATGAAAAATTAATTTAAATGGCTGTTAGTAGGCATTAAAAAAATGTCATAGTGAATGAGTTTAAAGCATGAAATATTTTTAAGATTGCCCTGAATGAGTAAAAGTATTCATAAAAGTTAAAATTTTTCATTCTTTTCATAATACAATTTATTTCTATTGGTATATAATATTTACTAAGGCAATAAACCTAAAGCATATGCGGTTGAAAATGCGACGGTAGGGACCTCTACAGGTTTTAACCACAAGCTTGTGCACTCTTTCACAGAATCGCTTAATTATTTTGTCATATTTTATGAATATTTTGATAATAATTCGTCATTTAAAATTAGTAATATGAACTTATCTTTTATGTCAATCTCTCTTTTAAGTAATTATGTCATTAAATGTAATAACTAGATTCAAGAATTTTTGCTACATTTTTTAATTATTTATAATATTACATTATATTATGTAGAACGTTTCAATTTGAACATATTCCAGATTAAATTCGTTCAAAAAGAAAATCTAATATTGTCTGTAAATAATTTTGTTCATATTTCCAAGTCATACATTTTTTCAAATTTATTTGTCAAATCTAGATTATATCTTTACATTCAATTTTACCAATTACTTATTTGATTTTGAATACAATGCTAAGTTAAAAGATAGGAGAATTCTATTTAAACACATTTTGCTGCACTTAAAAGAGTAGGAAGAAAATCAAGTGATATTGTTATTGTAAAATATAAATATAAAACTTTAAAAATAGATCTCTTTTTTATTGTCTTTAAATTTATGATTTAGATCCTTATGTGCTTTAACACTTTTTGTAGATTTTATACCATAGTTGAGATTTTATTGCATATAAAAAAATTGTCAATGCAGCCAACAAATAAATTTGATTCCAATAGAAGGAAGACTTTGGATATTTATTTACTAAATATTGTATTATGGATAAAATAATAAGATAATGGATCAGTAGTATTAGACTGGTACCTATTTTTGATTAATGTAAAGATGTAAATTCATACATAACATGTGCACATATAAATTACATGCAATTTTATTAAGTTTCTATGACTAAGAAATAAATAATAATACAACAACCTAAATGATAGTTAAATTACTTCTCATATCATGGAATTATGGGAAAGCTGGCAAGTTAATGTATTAGTTGACAAAAACTACAAAGATAGTTGAAAGTGCTTCTAAGTGACAGTTATAGATATATTTTTATAACCTTTTAAATACTGTATTTTCTAATATTTATTTATAAATTTATGTATATTATTTTGAAGAAATACAGACATCGATTTGTAATATTATTAATATCTATATATAATGATTTGATGTCTATACTTTTTCAAAGCAATATACGTAATTGTATAATTGAATATTTATAAATACAGTAATCACATATATTTTCAAAAAATTATCTACTTAGTAGGCTTTTGACTATTCTTGTAGTCTTTGTCAACTAACACTTTGAAAGCTATCCTTCCCGCAATTCTGTGATCTTAATATTTGCTGGCTGGCTGTTAATTAAGTCATATTTGTATTTGTATATTAGCATAGCTTCTTTTATTTTTCTTTTGTTATTTTTTCAATTTGCATATATTTTAATGTTATTGTAATTGAAGTTAAAACCATAAATACATGAATTATTATAGTCATGAAAAATGAATGCTGAAACATTATTATCTACTCTGCAATTTTGATTCGATTTCTGACTTTTTTAACAACAGCAAGTTCTCTTTAGATCTTTTTTCCAATGTACATCCCAATTCACCTATGTATCCACTACCAAACCTATATATCCATTTATATATAATATTTTAATAATGAATAACTATAATGACATGTGAAAATTTTACAAATCTATTTAAATAATAATTGAACTGCCTTCTAGCTGCCAAGTTCAATAGCTTTTTACAATAAGAGAGTCTTATTATTATTTAAATAGATTTGTAAAATTTTCACATGTCGTTATAATATCCATATATATATATATAATCAAAATTACCTCAAATTTATTACTCAACCGGACTAGTGAATAAAATAAACTATAAAACACTAACAGTAGTTTAACTGCTATAAGGATACTTCTCAAGTGTAAAGAACTACAAAATAACAATATATTTGAACTAAACATTACCCACAATTCCACTTACTTCCTATTCATCCTTAATGTTAAAAAAAAAACTTTCAAATACATTAATTGCTTCAGAATCATAAATTTTTAGTAATAAAGATTCCTTAATTCTTATTTTTATTTCATTTCTCTCAAAGAAGGCAATGTTAGCTTCATCAAAATTCATAATGTGGCTTCTATCTTTTAACATGGATATATAAAGCAGAACTAATGAAATAAAAAAAGCATTAAAGAAATTTTATTATTAAAAATGTATTATTCTGAAGCAATTAACTTATTTAAAAGTTTTTTTCATATTAAGAGTGGCTGGAAAGTAGGGAGATTTATGGGTAATGCTTAGTTTAAATACATTTTTATTTTGTATTTTTTATACTTGAGAAGTCTGCTTGTAGCAGTGAAACCACTGGTAGATGTTTAGAGTTTATTTTCTTGGCTAGCCTGTTTGAGTTGTGAATTTGGGTAATTTTGAATATTTATTGACTAGTTTATATATATATATATGTGTGTGTGTGTGTGAGCACGTGGGTGTGTAAAACACATTTTATTTATTTTAATATTGAATACATTTAAAATCAAATGAAATTATCCTCTAGTGATCTGTATTTTAGATTTTTTTATATATTTATTTATTTATCCAGAACAATAACAGCCTGAGATCAAATTTAAATCAGCCTGCATAATTCAATATATATATATATATTTTTAAAGAAGTATATTAATTTTATAGAGATATTTTACTAATTTCTAAAACCCTATAATAAATAATCACATAATAATAAATAGTTTTTTTAATATTAAATAAATATACATTCATGTGAAATTCAACAAGATTACTTAAATAATAATTGAATGGTTTCTAAGGGCTTCCACTAAGTGGAATAATTTGCAGTATCATGCTTTCAAAATTTGAAAATATATTTTTTATGAAAGTATTTAGATCTTACATCAAGCGATATCTTAGTGAGATATGTTGATGATGTGTTTATATGTGCATTGGAATATCACAACTGGATCTTAAAAAAATATTGCTTCTATAATGGACTATAGAAATGAAAGACAAAAATTACAGGATTAATTTTCTGGATATATACATCCAGAAAAACAATAATGATCTCAGCTTAAAATAAATAAAGACCCATCCAAATAAGAGGCATCATTCATGCCAAGTCAAAAGTCCTTTTAGAATACAAACTCACAGGTTTTAAATGTTTCTTGTATATTAATTCTTCAACCGCCTCTTACGAGGCATCTCGTCGACATCTGACATCACTCTAACTCTGCTAGTTCTTATGCTAAAATATTCGTTTGACAGGTATTGATTAGGTTTTTAAAAGTTCTGTAAGATGGTGCCCTCTTCCGAATTATTTTACAAGTAAAAAAGCAAAAAAACCGCATTTTAAACTAAACAAAAAAAGAACCTTGTCAGTGATTGGTTGTCAGCCAGCTCTCAGCCGAAAAAGACATTCTGATTGGCTGGAAAGAACAAAGAAACTGCCTGATCAAAGAAAATAAAGAAAAACGCTGAGATTTTCATTTCAAATGCAATTTAAGTATTAAAAAAATATAATTTGAGAAATTAAACTAGTTTTTTAAAAAATATACCAAAAAAAAACAAAATTATTTTCGAAAAATATTGAAGATTTTAGTAAAAATATTTAAGATTTAGCAAAAAGAAATCTTTACTTTTCGATAACGTAAAATTGAAAAAAAGCGTTTGCATCAGCACTTTTTTGTTTAGACATTCACTTTATATTTGCCGAAATTGAATATATTTTATAATAAATAAATAGCAATTTATTTTTGAAAGAACTTTCGTTCTCTTTCATAACCTGAAAAATTAGTAATATACTTTTTATAAACGTATCTGAGTTGAATTTAATATTATAGGCGAATATGTTTTAACAATAGGCTTTGTCTTCAGTTTGTGAGTTGGCCAATTAAAAGATTTGATTTTTACCTCATACAACCAATAATATAATTAGCGGTTTAAGGGTTAATAAAAAAAATATGCAAGTAGGAAGCAGATAGGAAGAACAAAATTGATGCCTACATCAATGGTCTTACAAGGTTTGGATATAATTATATCGTGCTAATAAAGATAATCAAACAATTTTATAGCAATACAAATAAAAAATAGCATCGTATATTATATGCCAAAAGCATGGATAAATCTCCCATAAATCCCTAGAATCAAAAAATAATTATGGAATATACACAAATACTTACAGAAAAAGCTTCACCTCACCTGCATCACTAAACAACTTAATAAACAATTCAAAAGAAAAAATACCAGTTAAGCACATTCTTCAAGTCATCTATAAAATCATAGGCAATATCCCATCTTGTAGTTCTCTATATCAGTGGTCTTCAACCTTTTCACACCTGTGGACTGGCAAAAATAAGGATAAGATTTTGCAGACTGACAGAAGTTTACAGATAAATTTTCTTAAAGATGTAACCTGCTTATAACTGACCAAAACAGCATACTAGTTATTGTGTATTGTAATGGTGTTGCTTACCTTCACATGATGAACACTTTCTTGAGTTGCGCAGTCATACTGCTACAGAAAACAGTATTATAACAATCATTCTCATTAATGTGCTTGCATTTTACGTTTATTATTTCATTGTTAAAACATGCAAGAATAAAATGTTATTCACCTGAATGTTGAAAAAGTCAAAAGTTTTGATTTTATTTTATTTATTTATTTATTTATTTATTTGGGGGGGGGGGGTGAGAAATACTTTGTTATCACTGAGTCAAAGATAGAAACCAAAGTTATTTTTTATTTTTAAAAAAAGGTAACAGAAATTGGTTTTAAAAATAAAAGTTTTAGTATTTTAATGGTATACAAATAAAGACAAAAAAAATATCACCTTATAGGCCAAAAAAAGTGGGCGTATTTTTAACAAAAGAAAACGAAACTTGAAAAAATCAAAAGTTTTGATCTTACTTTATTTTGGGGTGGTTGGGGTGTATTGAGAAATACTTTTGTAAAAGTTAAAGACAGAACTTATTTTTTGGTTTTTATTTTTAAAAAAGGGTAATAAAAATTGATTTCAAAAATAAAAGTTAAAGCCAAAAAAAAAAAAATCACCATATAGCCAAAAAAAAAAAAAAACACTAAAAATGAAATATTAAAAGAGAGAGTAGAAAAAATTTAAGAGATCAAAAAAAGTCACATTAAATTTTATTGTTTTAACAATGCTGACAAGCGGCCATGATTGGCTATCAAAATACAATCAGAGTTTGTATAATAAAAAATTTTTTTCTACCCCCGCCCCCATAAACATCTGTGATAAATAGAAAAACAAATTAATTTATGTGTGATTGATTAGATTTTGTTTTTGTTCTGTTTCTTTTTTTTTAATTGGGTAAAAATGCAATGAAAAAATAAAAATTGTTTATATTAATTAAAAGTTTAAAATCTTATTATTTTGTTATTACAAACTTTCTTGCCAGTCTAGCGTGGACCGGCAGAAAACTTCTGCAGCCCTGCAGCTGTCCATGGCCCTGTGCCAGTCCGCAGACCGGTGGTTGAAGACCACTGCCCTATATTATGCTCAATCTTGAGCAAATAGATTTATATTAATTGCCCAGCATACATACATGCACAAGAGAACCAAATGGAATAACGAATACAAATCAATCTTTTTCATTGATGATGTCATTACAGCAATAATTTTACTCCAACCAATATGAGAATAATCTCTGCCAAAAGAGTCAGAAATATAAAAAGTCTTGGGCAAACATAAAGGATCCAGAATTTATTAACAAAAAGTCTTATTTACATATTATGAATATTTATACTCATACTTCTAACTGCTAAATTTTAAACAATACTATGAGTCTGGCAGTAATCTGCCTTGTTCAATGCATGAAATACTTTTGAACATTAATTATTTTAAATCATTTTAATGATTACTCAATTATTTATAAGAATTATATTAGTGGATGAAAAGAGAAGTAAATATTTGGAATTATTAAAAAAAAAGAGTGGCGTAGATTGAAGCCTATAGATTAAAGTTTGAAGATTTTTTATCGTAATACAAATTAATCACTGATTATATGTATATGTGGGAGATGATGATTTGGATCAACTGATGAGTGCTGGTTCAGCACAAAATAGGTGTATCGGAGATCATTTATTTTTTTACATATGTGTAATCATGTGTATCTGCTGTTTGAGGTAGAATAGTAGGTAGCTGAATCGAACTTGATAATCTCTCTTCAAATCCTTGATATTACATCGAAATTCTAAGTGGATAAGTTATCCCACTATTTAAAATATTAATAAAAATCAGTCACATGTCACATGACCTATATAGCTTGCATTACCAATATATAATATATAAAGAACCTGCTAATAGCTCTAAACAAGCTTATTTATTTTAAATATTTATAATATTTAAAATATTATAAATTTCGCCTGTATCCTGTCTATCTCTTTTCTGTGTATTTACATAGATAAAGTCCTCTACTCGAGGGTTCAGAGTGATGTAAAGTCAACATGGACATGATGATAATAAACGCATTAATAACAGATTTAGACATTACATCACCAGATTTTCAATTGTATGGATAGTTGAAGAGATGGGGGGTGGAATAGGATGAAGCATGTCTTTAAAGTTTGAAAAATTGTTATCTTAAATATAAATCGAGCACTGATTATATATATACGTGTGTGTGTGATGATCTGGACCAACAGATGGGTAATGGTTCAGCACGAAATACGCTTACTGGATATCATTTATTTTTTTTGCATGTGCGTGATCATGTGTAGCAGTTGTTTGAGATAGAGTGGATAGCTGAATAGAGCTTGAACGTCTGTGTCCAAATTCACTATATTATAAATAAAAAGATTTAAAATGCAGCAAGATATCTTTTCACAATGAAAAAGTTATTGAACATGGCAGTTAATGGGCAATTCAATTATTACCTAAATAGACTAGGTGAATTTCACATCGTTGTGTGTGTATATATATATGTAAGATTTGCTACAAGGATAGACAGAAGTATAAAATTGCATTCCAAATCTCATGCAATTGTATGCTATGATTAATTCAACATTTCAATAGTGCACTCCATGGGGATTAATTTATATAAATTGATAAACAACATTTAAAATAAATATCTATCGCAATGCAAAAAAATCTCCAACAGTCCACGCTCCATACACACACACCAAAAAAGAATTATAATAATAAAGTTTTGACAATTGTTGAACAGTGCAAGCTTTAGCAATTTTCCATTTTTATTTCATTGTTTAACTAAGGATAGTTAGATGTCAGTTTAACGATGAATGATGGATTGTTAGCTGAGTTGAATTACTATATATATATACAAACACGTATAATTGCTCAAACCATTTCAATACACATTAAAAAGGATCATCGCCAAATGTATACTATAAATAAGACAGCAAAATTTATGACTTTTTTCCCCCAAAATAAAAAATAAAAACAATTTAATAGGTTATAGAAAAAAATATCTTTAAGTTTTGGAGAATTTATAAGAACTATAAATTGGGTCATTTCTAAAGATTGAGGTCACTATTCAATCAACATTTATAATTGCACTTGACCGAAAAAAAAACTTATTGGGTTGGTATTATACAGATGCGGTAAGTTTTAGAAATCGTATTTTCTATGTATATGTGTATGTGTTTTAAAAAAATAATAATAATAATGACGTTAAATTTCATTTATTAATACGCAAATATGCTTATTTCATCATCTGCTTTCCAGCAGTTGGCAAATGTTAATTGCGTAATGTACTTTTGTAATAAGTGTACATATAGACATGTGTATACACATGTCTATATGTATAGCTATAATTTCGAAAAATGTAAACACGATACAGTATATCATAAATTTTCATTAATAAATTATCACGAAAATGGGAAATGTGGATAAGCAGGCATTTGATAAATTATTCTACGCAACGTTTAAGTACTAGAATTATTTCTAGTTATAAATAGTGGTTAATTAAATAGAACAGTAAACTCAAATGTGAAGAGAACGCTCCGAGTGAAAGAGAATACGCCAATGATATATACGTATCTTGTCATTCTGTCATAATATTCAATATATTTAGTAATTCGTTTATATATGTGTGTGATATATAAATATAACATCATGTGAAATTTACTAAATCTATTTTAAATAATAGTTGAACCGCCCTCTAGCTGACAAGTTCGATAACTTTTACAATAAGAGTGTGGCCCACCTCTTAATGTATTTTAGATCTTTTTATGTATAGTTATCTAGAACAATAATTTTAAATCAGTCTCATTTTTTTTAATGTAAATAGATCTTTAAATAAATGATATTAAATGTATAGATTAGAGTTATTTCATTAACTTCTAAAACTCTATAATAAATTAACACATGTTAAATACATAGTAATAAATAATATTTTAAGAATGAATAAATATAACGTCATGTATGTATGTATGTATGGATGGATGGATGAATGCCAGGTTCGATAACTTTTACAATAAGAGAGTTATCGAACCTGGCAGATATAAGGCAGTTTAATAATTATTTAAAATAGATTTGGTATTTATTCATTATTAAAATATTATTTATTATTAGGTAGATAACATGTGTTGGTTTATTATAGAGTTTTACACGTGAATGAAATATCTCTACTCTATGGATTTAATATCAATTATTTAAAGATCAATTTACATTAAATGATAGAAAAACTGGTTTAAATTAGTACTCTGGTTGTTATTGTAAAAAGTTATCAAACTTGGCAGCTAGAGGGCAGTTCAATTATTATTTAAAATAGATTTGGTAAATTTCACATGATGTTATATTTATTCATTATTAAAATATTATTTATCATTTCATATATTTATTTATGTGTGTGTTTTTATAAGAGTAACATTGCAGATGATATATACCTGGGTCTCGTTTTATGCCGATTATTTTAATGCGATTTTGAAGTTAAGCGATTCATGTTTCTTCTTAATATTTTTCATATTTCACTATATTTATTAGATATCAAGAAATTTAAATTATTAATAACTTATTTTGATTTGAAATACTTTTTTTTTCTTTCAAAAATATAACGTTATATTAGCAGCTAACGTGAATATGGCCTAAAGCTGTATTTAGAATCTTAGCTTCTATGTAAATAACTTATTTATACTATTGAGTAAATAATAATAATAGATTTGTACGTATAAAATATCGCAATAAATATTCAAAAATTTTAAACTTTTAAAACGAATTTTGTTAGATATTATCAGAAATAAATATTTTTTTTAGATTTTTAAAATAAATAATAACGAAGATTTTATTGATTTTATAAACTGAAAATAATCTTTCTAATGATAATCTTTTCATTTTGATTGTGATTTCATTTTTTTAATATAGAAACAGCACAAGACTGAAAGTGGCACTAGGTGTAAATCACCTCACGAATCTGATGTCTTACCAGTTCACAAATGAACGCATGTTGTCAAGTAGCGATAATGCTTAAAATATGTATGAAAAAATGTAAAATTAAATACTGTAGTTAATAAAAAAAAGTAAAAACAGTTTGTCTTGTATTAATTTTTTTCAAAAATTTGAAATTTTTTATTAGTCATATTTTATTTCCTTATTTTTTTAATGCGAATTTTAAAGTAATTTTTCCTTGTTACTTTGCTTTTATGCCAATTTCTGAAAATGACAGCACATATCCCCTATTATTCAAGGTAAGTTACGTTTATTTTTGTGCGATTTCTTTTGTGAGTGTTTTCTGAGGAACCTATCTACCACATAAAATGAGACCCAGGTGTACTCTATAAAAATGTATATCATTAGTTTTATTTTCAATTAAGGTTAATTCTCTCCAGAATAAAAGTCACACCAAAGCAATTTTTATATTATTTCAGAGAAGTTTCTGCTCTCATTCATCCATCTATCTAGGTTTTGATATTCACTTTCAAATGTCATTTTTATCATGTCATTTAGTAACATGATTGTCTGAGCCTTATTTCAGTATTTTAATTTTTAAATGATGTCAGTGATGGGTTTTCTATCACCAATGCATTCTGATTATAATCACTCCTTGTTAAATTAAATTCTATATATTTTCATGTGTTCTTGTGTAATCTAATGTTTTTTTCTCCTTCTTGATTTTGTATTGAAGGCCAAATCTGTTATCTATAAGAAAGCATTGATACAGAGTATTAATAAGCATTCCTATTACACTACACATACCATTTTATTTTAATAAGAACACATTGTTTTGTTTTTTTCTCATGTGTCATAGCATCAGCCCAGAAGTGAACCCACTAACCAGGGACAACTGCTTATAAAGCAGCTGTCACTGACCTCTTGACCACCAATGCTTGACAGCACATTGTTTTGTTTTCATGAAAAGCATCCCATATGATCTTAATTTTATAATATAATTAAGCATTTATTTGTTTGTAAAGATGATGTGAGAATTTTGAAATAATAGATTTAAATTTCAGAAAGTATTCATTTTCATTTACATTAATAATTTTATCATTGTAACTTTATCCAATATATGTTTATAAATATTAATTTTAATCTTTTTTTTTTCAAAATTTAATTCAACCATATTTTAAAATTTTTAATATTTATTTCTAATCCTATTTTGATTTTCCATTTTGTAAGAGAATAATTTTGATCAAAAATTCAACACTAGATAGTGTAATAAATAAATTTAATTTGACAGAAATTTACATTTATAAATAAAATAAATTCTAAAAAATATTTTTGAATTTTGCAAATATTAAAAAAATAAGATTGTAATTAAAATAATACAGATAATAATTGTTGTTATAATAAATGATTTATTTACTGTTCACTAGAATAAATAAATAAATTAATTATTATTATTATTATTATTAATTAATAATAATAATAATAATAATAATAATAATAATAATAATAATAATAAAACAAAGGCAAAACTCTCCATACAGTAGTGCCACCCTGTGCCAAACAAAGTAATCAATGGACTCTGTTTGGCACAGGGTGGCACTACTGTATGGAGAGTTTTGTCTTTGTTTACAAAAATTATGTGCTAGTAAAGAGATGGTGATCATGTGATGTTTAGTGGTTTAATAATAATAATAATAATAATAATAATAATGAAAAATAATAATTGTTTCTTGCAAACACAATTGATATTTTTAGATTTAACTGAAAATAAAAGGAAAGGAGAGGAATCCAGAAAATAATTAAGTTAATCACTTGTTCAAAAAATAGATATTGACTTAATTAATTTCTGGACCCCATGCTTTTATTTCAAGTTAAATTTTAAAATCCAAATTGTGTTGCAAAAAACAATTATGATTTTTCTTTTTGGTGCATGGAAAATAAAAGCTGTTAATATATAAAAAAAATTATCTCTATTATTTTTAACTGTTTATTATTGTCACAGTATGTAAAAATATAAAACGATAGTGTACTTATATTTATTTGACATTTGTAGTTGATATATATATATATATATATATATATATATATATATATAATGTGAAAATTGTAAAGTACATAGTATGAGTAATCATAGCATCAGTGTTAGGAGAGATGAACATACTAATGCAATTGAACAACACTCATCATCAACAGCACTCTCACTCCATACTATAGATTCAGGTCATAAAATTGATTTTTCTAGTACCAGGATCATATCCAGATGTGATAATCTTTACCAGTGCAAAATCTGAGAAGTCATTGAGATACTGAAAAGGCAAGATTGTATTAATAAACAAGATGGTACATGCAACCTTCCTTCTATTTGGAAAGATTTTTTTTTTTAAATATTTTTATTTTAACATTTTTGCTATTGGTGGACCTTTAATGTTTTTTTCTTCAAATCAGTGAGTAGAGTGTCTCTACAATCGTCTTTCTACCTTTTATCACCCAGTAGATGACTTGTGTGATCAAGTCAAAATGTCTGATATATAAATATTTAAATTTTTAACATGGATGAACTGGTGAAATATGTCATATATATATATATATCACTAGCTGTTTTTGCTATATTGTTAATTTTTAAACCAATTATATATATATATATATATATGTCACATTCAGTATGTACACATAATTATATATATATATATATATATATATATATATATATATATATATATATATATATATATATATATATATATATATATAATGGTAATAAATTATTATAAAGTCTTTTAATCCACAGAAGTACTTTTGGTTAATTCCTTAACCTGCTTCAACTGCCATTAAATTCAAATAACAAAATGGAAGCAAACGTCAACAACTCAAATCCCATGAATCCTGAATTTAAATGTTAGCAGTTTGTTTATTAGCTAAATTCATTTTATTCCTATTTATTAAAGTTGCCTTCTAAATTTTTCTTTTATTATGGTTTTTCCCTTCATGAAGAATCTTCATACTTTCAATATCAAACTTAAATTTATATTTACATGTGTTTTCATGATCCAAGAAACCTGAAGCAATCATTAAATCACTGTTATTTTTACATAACAATTTGTGCTCCTTAATCATTTTTCAATACCATATCTCGATTTACGTATACATGATAACATACATTCATAAACAATTTGCTACACAACATTATTTTCAATGATGTTAAATAATATACTTAAGAAATACAAAAAAGTTCTTTTTGAAATTCGGAAATATTTGAAAGGAATTGAACATTTAATAGTTTAAATGAATGGTGTGCTAAGGATGTATTTAAAATTGTTTGTCAAAATTGATCTAAATTATTTGAACTTCAATTAAATAATAAATTGAGAAGAAAATTGACTTTTTTTATTTAAGAAGCTGTATCCACAAGCTTATAATGAAATGAATTTTGTTAATTTGCCAAATAAAAAGACACATTTGATTCAGAAATTTCAAGTCATAGATCTAAATACATTGGTGGATAATTGGTATGATTATAATTTGAAACTAATTTCAACTGTTCAAAATTCATTTGAAATGATTTGTGGTATTAATCATATTGTTGATGAAATTATCAAGAAAATTAATTGTAGTAAATTTAATGTGATGCTCTATGATAAGTAAAAGGAATCGAACATTTCAGAATTTAAACATAGACTGAAGAATGATAATATGATTTATTTGAAAAAAGATGAGTTGTGGATGTGTTTAATGATGAAATGTCAGTATATTAAGAAAGTTAAAGTACAAATGGAGAAATCTGTTTTTTTTTTTATTGAAGAATATAATATGGATGGTCAGAGAATAAAATTTAGAAATAATACTTTAAAAAATTCTAAAAATAAAGCTTTGAGTATTCATAATAATCATTAACAATTATCAATACACTGCAGCATGAAGGTCTCACCAAGTTCAATCCATCTTCTCCAATCTTTAGCTTCTTTTTTCCATGCCACCCCTGCACACTTTCTTATTTCATCCATCCTTCTCACATGTGGTTTTTATCCTGGGTCTTTTACAGTCTCTTGGAATCCAGATTAAAATATCAATTGTCCATCTATTATCATCTCTTCCAGCAGTATATCCAACCCAACTTTAATTCATTTTTTTCCATTTTTTCAATGAGATTAGTAATACCTATTTGTTTTCTTACCTATATATTGCATTTTCGATCTCTTCTCGGTACTTTTAACATGAATCTCTCCATACTTCTTTGAATGGTCTGAAATCTCTGTATTGCTCTTCTATTAAGTATCCAAGTCTCAGATCCATAAGTAAGAACTGGTAAAACACATTTATTAAAAACCTTATTTTTCGAATATATAGGTATATTTCCTTTTAGTATCAAGTTATTTCTACCAAAAGCACTCCAACCAAGTTTAATTCTATGATTAATTTCATCCATTATGTTTCCATCTGTATTAATAATCTGACCAAGCATTTGTAGCTATTAACTTCTTCTAAGTCATTATAATCAATCTTTATTTTCATATTTTGAGAAAATCCATTGAACATTCCTTTAGTCTTTTTAACATTTATTTATAGTCCTATTTTTCTACTTTCATCTGATAACTCTCGCAACATTTCCTGTAGCTCTAAAGCATTATTTGAAAAAAAAACAACTACAACATCTGCAAAATCAAAATGACTTAAATAATCTCCATTTACTTTCACTCTTTAGCTTCCCATTTTAATCCACAAAATACTTCTTGCAGCACTGCTGTAAAAAGTTTTGGAGATATGGAATTGCCCTGTTTAACACCCTTCTCAATGTTGATTACCCTAATATCATTACGTAATCTAACTGTTGTCATTGCATTTTTATAAATATTCTTCAAAATATGACAATATTTTGGATCTATACCTTGATGATCCAATGCTTTAATCACTGAAGAATTGTTTATAGAATCATCAAATGTCTTTTTATAATCTACAAATCCAAAACATAATGTCAACTCATATTCATTTGACCTTTCTGTAATTTCTTTAAATATCTGGAAATGATCTACAGTACTAAAACCACTTTAAAACCAACTTGTTCTCTTGGTTGGTAAAATCCAATGTTCTCTGTAGACGAGTTATCTTACTAAAATTTTGTATAAAATTGGTAAAAGGCTAATAGGTGTGTAATTTCTAATATCTTCTTTATCAATTTTATTAAATATTAATATTAATACTGCATTCTTTCAAACATCTGGTACATCTTTATCATTTAGACATTTGGTATATAACTTTGCTAAAAAATGTCTATTTCTTCATCTGCTTCTTTTAATGTGTACTATATAATATAACCTTCCTATTCTATATGTCCTCGTATTTTTGCAATAAAAAGTTACATAAAAAAGATAATCCTTTGCGAATTATGATAGATTTTGGTGGTTCATTTATGTATCAGTCTTCTAAATATATTTGTAAGCTTTTACAAGACTTTTTAGGATTTGAAGAAAATATTATTGCTTCATTTTTTGACTTTGTAAACAGTATTAAAATTTGGTGATTAATAAGAATGCTGTTATTGCTTCATTGGATGTAACAGAAATTAATGGTTCTATTAATAGAATGAATTCCATAAAAATAATTGAACATACATTAAAAAGTAAAGATATTTGTAATTATATGATAAAGTTTATTGTTGATTCTTTAAAAAAATTTTAATGAGAACAATGTTGCATCTTTTGAAGGTCAATATTACAAAATGACTAAAGGTTGGCTTATGGGTCTGCCTGCCATTGCACAAGTTTGCCATTTTGTGTTGTCTATATATGAGAGTGGTATTTTACATATGTGCTCTTTTAAATATATTAAAATGTACAAAAGATATGTGGATGATGTTTTTGTTTGTGGAAATCCTAATACTATAAATTTGCTTGTAGAGGAATTAAATAAGTTTAATGACTTGAAATGGACTATTGAAAAGGAACAGGACAAAAATATTAGATTGAATTATTGCAAGATATAACAGTATATTAAATTATAAATTAATAATCAAGCCATTGCAAAAAATAGGATATATAAACCATAAATCAAAAGTACCAATGATGCATACGATGGCAAGTTTTACATCTTTTTTGTTTTGGAATGAAAAATTATGTCACTACCAAAGTGATAAACTGAAAAATATTGAGATATTTACGAAGGATTTGCTTGATGTTGGTTATAAAATGGAACAAATAAACAATACTTTATGTCAATTTAAAAAGAATTATAATGGTCTAAAGGAAATGAAGATTGATAGTAAATAATAGATATCTATTCCATTTATTTAAAATCAGGTGAAATTTTTATAAGGATATGTATAAGAATGTGTTTAATGTTTTATTCTATGTTCCAAACAATATTAATAAATTATTTAATAATTCTAAGGATGTTCTACCTGTCAAGCAGAAAAGTAATATCATATATCAAATTTGTTGTGATTGTATGCTATCATATATAGGTGAATCTAGGCACAGTATTGAGAAGAGATTGAGGGAGCATGAATTGTTATATAAGCATGTAAAAAGTAAAAATAATGGTGATTTAATGTCTCCTTAAGTTTTCTTTGATCATGAAAAATCATTTAAATATAAATTTGATTTTGAAAATGTGAAAATTCTTCATGAGGAGAGGAACCATAATAAAAGAAAAACTAAAGAGGCATTTTTTATAAATAGGAAAAAATTGCATTTAATAAATAGACAAGCTGCTAACATTAAAATATGAGATTCATGGAATTTGAATTGATGATGTTTGCTTCTGCTTTTGGTTTTTGAATTTAATGGCAGTTGAGGCAGGTTTAAGAAATTAACCAAAAGTACTTCTGCGGATTTAAGGATTGTTTCGAATAGTTTATTACCGTTAAAGTTATATATATATATATATTATTCATTATTAACATTATAGAGTGATGGACAATCAAATTTATTATATATTAAAGAGAAATAGTATTTGTATTTTTTAACTGATAATGATTTTAATCAATTGCACACATCTGTTTTTGTTTTTTTTTTACTATTATTATTAATTATTATTATAAATTAATAAATTTAAATTTAATTAAAATCTAATAAACATGTCTAATTATTTTTGTGTGCAAGGTAATTTTTGATAGTTACATTTTATTCTAAGATCAAACCAATATCTGTAAGTGAAGTTTGGTTATGTACATTTATATTTTATTGTAAGATTGTTGTAGGACCTAATTAGATATAAATTTTATATTGTCATTATATTGAAATATTTGTTTGCTTTATCTGGGTTAATATCAGTTATATAAATAATTTCATTAGTTCCTATTAATTATTAAAAGCTTATCTTGTTCAGTCATAGAGATATTAATAGATTTTATTCTGTCATTAGTCAGAATATTCTGCCTTAATTGACTTTAAACCTATTTGAGGTGGATCATAAATTTTATTAACTATTAAATTTTAATGCCTATCTTTGACTTAAATGAGTCTTAATATTCATTTTATATGGTTTAATTGTCATAAAATCCATTTAATAATTGATTCACAGGAAATTTAAATAGATGAATGATATTAGTTGGTTGTGATACACGGAATATCTAGTAGAAACCTCCTGCATAATTGATATAATGATATAATTGGATATTATAAATGCAAGATTATCTAATAGGTTCATTGATAATATGTTCTTGTTAATCATTTCATTTTGATATATCACTTAAGCGGTAATAGTATATTGATATAAGTAGAGTATAGATAAATTATTATTTTTAATGTTTTCAAAAACTAGAAATAAAACTGATTAGTAGTTTATTTTATTTAGACATTATAGATATTGTAGGTTTACAAAACAGTCTCTAAGTGCTATCATAACTATTTATAAGCTAGTTAATTTAGTTAGAGAATATTGTTAAATTTTAATGTAAATTTACATTACTATATGTAATATTTGATTAGTAAAGTATATCGGAACTTAGTTGTTTATTGATTTGATTTTGGGTTTATTGAATTATAAATTAAGTGGATATCATAGTCATACATCATTGTTTAGGACAGTGATATATGACTTCATGGCTTATTGTAGTTTATTTTGGGATAAGGAATTGATTTATGATGTTTAAGGTGATAATCTTGTATGTTTTATTTTGTCTTAAATGCTATATAAATAAATTAGGTTTCAAATAAAGATTGTCATCAGTATTTTATTTTAATATAGTAGACAATATAAATAATTATGTATTGGAAATCTTATTATTGCATAGTGTGACCAATGACTGAGCTATATCATTTTAGACTGTTGTAAATAATGTTTGAACTATAAAGGCTTTTTCTTCATTATCTTTTATTTCATTTTCTGTCAGTAATAAATGGATATGTAAAATCATATAGAGCAATTTTCTGTTTCACTACATATGCTGATCAAACCGGTGATGATGGGCCAGTCCTTCAAGCACAGAAATAGAATACCAATGATAGATGAACCATCAACAGTACCCATAACCAGATTGAGTCCATAGCCCTTCTCAACTGCTAGATCTAACACCCTGCATCCAAGCATTTTATTTGCTTTGAGTTTAAATGCAGGCACCATTTGACTCTAAAAACTATATTACCAGAATGTTTGTATGATATATCACAAATATAGTGCTTGAAAGATCCCATGAAGAGCTCACACTCTGACTGAGCTCCAGCATATTTACCTAAAATATAAAAATAACTATACTCTTATATTAATAGTAATGCAGTGGCAAGAGGGAGAGAATGGACCAAATAATACTTAAGCAAACATTAATATTTATTCTCACACAGTCATACCTAATATAATATAACATAATAATTTTTATATAAGAAAATATAAATGATGATTTTGGGCTAAAGTTATAATAATTCTTCATTCATTTAAAATCAAATGTGTAACAATTGTTTAAAAGTATACTTACCTAGGTTTTCATTTGTGCATATAGTATAATAGTTTTTGTTTTCATTTGTTTTGATTCCAACCAATTGGATTTTTGTTTCTCCATCAATGGCTTCATGGCTTTCTTTCCAGGTTGCTGTAGAATAAGGGGAGAGGAAGAGTATGCAGTAACTTCTACTTCACAATCTCAGCATTGCTTCCAGCTATTGATTCATCTGGGATAATGATGACTTTGGGGCATGAAGCCCTGACAAATACTCATATGGCTTATGCATTATCTGCATTATGTAGACTGCAGCAATAATAAGTAGTTTTATGGTGTTTAAAATTTTCCAAAACTCTGAATCTGCATTTTTCTGCATTCTATATATCTAGACTCCAAGTTGAATGAATAATATAAGCCTGACTGTATAGCAATAACACTAATAGCAATCCCAACTAAATAGCAATAGGACATATCAACCTTATATACCTTTTTCTCCCATTGTTATTAATTCCTTATCATAGATTTTCATTTTAATCTCACCTTGAATGTTTTTTTCTTAATTAATTTGTTTTATATTTACTTTAATTTAATCTTTTGCTTAGATTAATCTACTATTTCATTGATAGTTTACATAGTTTTTTAATTAATACAATTTCAATATTATTAATCAGAAATCTTATAAACAAATTATATTTTTGAAAGTTTTATTTTACTAACATTTATTTTTACAGACTAATTTCATTCTAACTTTACATATTTACTTATTTTTTACTTCATAAAAGGAGTTTTTATTAAAATCAGGAAGAGCGAAAAAGTTTTAAATCTTTTTCCTAAGTCTTCTCCCAACCCACTTTTTTAACAAATAGTTTTATTATATTTTAAATACAAAATATATGTAATATTTTTATTTTATTTTTACAACTACATTTTAAACAAAAGAAAACTATTCTAAAAATATTCATTTTTTTTCTATTTAATTTTCATTAATCATTTATTTTTAAATTATATATATATATATATATATGTAACACAAGATATATGTCATTTTTATAACTCATATCTTTTGCTAGCATTACAATACACACACACACACACACACATATATATATATATATATATATATATATAAAGCATTAACTAACTTACTTTTCTGCTGAAAATTGTTTGACATTTTTTTTATTTGAAAAAAAATATTTTTTTTTAAATTTTCTTATTTTAATTTACATAAAACCAAGAGTACATGTCCATTACTTAAAACATATTGAATTTATAAAAACAGCTTTCAAATTTGATAATCATATATTCAAAATTCTCCCCTGCTCTGACAAATATATGAAACTAGGTCACTTATCTAAAATATTATTATGCCATATAACTTTGGTAGAGATTTAAAATAAATATACAAAATTTCAACAAATTATGTTCACTTTTAATCTATTTAATGTTTGTGTTAAAATATTACTTTAACTTTAAATTGAAAGCATAATAAAAATCTCCATACTGCTTTCTCAGAGCCTTATTTAAAACATATTAATGTTCTAAGAACAATTTTTAAATTTGATATCAAAATATTCAAAATTTTCCTGCCCTCCATTCAATATTTAATAAATTATAATACCTATCTAATGTATTTGAGTCACATATTGCTTTGTCTAGTATACCAAATATAAACCAAATTACATTAAATTTCAGTTTATTACACCTTAATTTTAAGTATAGGGGATTTGAACTCAGATTTTTCAAGCACCCTTCAACTATCCACAGTATCTCATACAACTGTTACACATGACCACACACATAAATATAAAGTACAATACCAGTTATTATATATATATTGAAACAAGCGTGTTTGTTTCACATGGATATTTATTTTAAAATAACTATTTTTTCATCACATCTTGAAAAAAATGGCAAACGTATGAAAGGTCTATTTGATATTTTTTTTTTCTTATTAAAATTTGAAAAAGGTTTGATTTATAACTTCTAACACTGAAATGATGTGTATATTTTCAAAAGATCCTTCCTCCCCTATTTAGAAATGGATCATTATGCAAATTAGACTCAGAAAAAAAAAGAGGAAAAGAGATTTCAGAGAGCAACAAATTAGGTTGAATTTTTTTGTTTTCTTTTTTTTTTAAAGTGTATTATTCAATTCTAACTTGTGTCATCTTAAAATATAGCTTTTACTAATACAAAAAATTATAGAAAAGAAAGCGTTCTTGAAGGGAATGATAATTATGAAGGAGTGAGTTAAAAAAAGCTTCGTTCTCCATTCCATGTCACGATTTTACGAATAATGCTGTTAAAATGAAATGATTTTCTTTTGCTAAATGAAGGTAATTATTTATAAAATGTTTGAAAATATGAATTTTGAATGCTTTCTGAATATAAATAGGAATAAAATATTATATAATTTCTAAATCCTTTTCTGCGTATTAACATGAGAATTGCAAAATGTTTTGATGTTCATGTAGATATTGAATTTATGGAAATAATCCAAACCAGATTATTGAAAGTAATAAAATATTGTATAATTTCTAAATGCTTTTCTGCGTATTAACATGAGAATTGCAAAATGTTTTGATGCTCATGTAGATATTGAATTTATGGAAATAATCCAAACCAGATTATTGAAAGTAGTAAAATATTATATAATTTCTGAATACTTCTCTGCATATTGAAATAAGACTTGCAAATATTTTGATGCTCATGTAGAGATTGAATTTATGGAAATAATCCAAACCAGATTATTGAAAGTAGTAAAGTATTATGGAATTTCTAAATACTTTTCTGCATATTGAAATAAGACTTGCAAAGTTAAACTATTTGTAGGCATAATCTATTGAATGGAACTTTGAATTAGATGTTATAAATTGTTAATAAAATAATTGTTACATAAAACTACTTTTGGTTCTCCGATTGTTCAGTTTTGTTAATTTGTTTATTTATTTATTCATTTATTTATTCTTTTTGCATCACTCATCATTCATTGAATTGATTTATAGGAATATCATGCTACTGAGCTATGTCAGGCATAATCAGACCCTTGTAAGTAAGGTTGTGGTGAAGTTGAGCTCTAGTGGCGCTGTTTGCCAAGTCAAACATATAAATAACTAGATGCTTTTAACCTCTATGTGGCCACATCCTCTGATGAGCAGGAAATATTGTTGTAAAGGGCGTTAACATCTGCATATGAGAATATCAATTGATTGTTCCGTCCTACAGCATGCTCATCAGAAAATTGTCACGACCTTGGTAAATAAAGGGGTTGTACGGGGTCCGGTTACATTTATATATATATATATATGGGAGATGATAATCTAGACCAACTGATGATTGCTGGTTTAGCATGAAATATGCATATTGGTGATTATTTAACTTTTCTACATGTGTGTGATCATGTGTATCAGTTGTATGAGATAGTGTGGACAGTTGAAAGGTGCTTGAAAAATCTGAGTTCAAATTCCCTCTGCTTACAATTAAGCTCCCAGGTTTGTAAAGAGTGCCTGGTTTTCAAATATTTAAACCTTAATTTAAAATTTTTATTCCAATTTAAATAATAAAAGTGATTTCAAATGTTTACAAACAAATATACCAACTAACAAATATATTTTTGAAATCAAATAAAGGCATTTAAATACATATAAGGCTAATACTATGCACCTTGAGTACTTAATTTTACCATGAGAGCAACCTCTACAAATCTTAACACAAGATTACCATTTTATTAAGATAAGAGCAGTGTCTTATCTTCAACCTACTTTCTAATTATACAGGCAAATCTAAAGCATTTTGATTTGAGAGTGTGAAGCTAGTAAGTTCTTCACTAATTAAGTCCACTACCTTGTTTAAAAATCAACATCCACACAATCTTTTGATTAGGTAGAGCTTCACACTTTCAAATCAAAATGCTTTAGATTTGCCTATATAATTAGAAAGTAGATTGAAGATATGACACCGCTCTTATCTGTATAAAGTTGTAATTTTTGTTAAGATTTGTAGTGTCACTCTCATGGTAAATTAAGCACTCAAGATGCATAGTATTAAAATTAAATTCTTATATGTATTTATGTGCTGACCAAAACCTTAATAACAAAAAATAAAATTACAAAACAATCAAGTCAGATGTCTCATGACCTAATTTAATAATCTTGCATTACAAATGTTATATACAGAGCTCACAAATAAGTTCTTAACAAGCTTTGTAGAATATCTCCATCCCCTGAATGGTTTCTGCTTCTGGCATCCTCTGTGAGGTGCTAGGATATTCAAGCATTAGATTACAAATACCAAGACAAAAACAGCACTTTATGTAATGTAAAACTATTAAGTAGAAAATCTGAAAATTTCATATATCCATATGGTTTCCAATCCCGCTATCTAACTTAAATAGCCATATGGAACTGAACTAAGTTTAGATACACCATATATTAATAGCTTTAGCAATATAAAATCACCAAAGACTTAATACCAAAAAAGAAAATTACAAAAACAAAAAAATCAAGTCAGATATCACATGACGTAATTTAATAAGATTGCATTACAAATGTTATAAATAGATCTCACAAATAAGCTCTTAACAAACTTTGCAGAATATGCCCAATCCCAGATCAGTTATTTGTGAGCTCTATATATAACATTTGTAATGCAAGCTTATTAAATGAGATCATGTGACATATGACTTAATTTTATATATATATAAAATTTTATTGGTAAATACCGTTAAATTTATATATATATAATATTTTATAACGGGTATTGTATTTTACATTTAATATATATATATATATTGATAATGATCGGCCTTGATATAATGAACAAAACATTTTTGATTATTATAATTAATTTAGCAATTATATTTGCTCATGCAATTGGATTATTAATAATTGATTTTATAATATTATGATGTAAATTTGCCATTGGCTAGATCTATAGCTATATTAAAGTTTTAAAGCATGGTTTTTAAAACCTATCATAAAGAATGACAGTTAAATCTTGATGTTATTTGCTCTTTTTGCTACGTATATTATTTTTATTTAATTGTATATGTTCTACTGATTTTTCTGCTCTATTCACTAAAAAAACGTTGAATGTATATTTGCATGACCCCTTGCTACTCTTTTAATATATACTATTAAATAATATGCACAAAGTTAAAAATAGATTATTTCTTTGTTTTATTTCACTTCTGAGTAAAATCAAGCCATTCCAGCTTAAATAGAGAACATTAAATATAAGCATTAAATTATATTCAATTTTGTTCCTTAATATAATTATTTCTGAGACCGTCATAAATACATTGTAATGTTCACCTATTTATTTTTTCCTTAAAAAACTTTTATTATAAATTGTTTAATCAATACATGTTAATAAAATTATTTTATAAAAAATGTCAATTATTGATCAACGTTTCGAACGAGTTTATGCAAATCCCTCTTGCTGCGAATGAATCTGCTATTAAATTATAATTATCATATTACTTTAATGAATATTAAATACTAGTTTGTTTATTACAAACTGTTACTTTTATCAATATTATATATTAATTTAATCAATAACATTTCAAAATATTGTTGTATAATTTGTGATAATCTGCCAGTATTTTTATTTAATTAATGAGACTATCATAGCATTTCCAAATTTTAATAAAATACATTTATGTTTAGAATTAATCTTTGACTAATGTAATAATTTTGTGTGTATGTTGTGCTATGGCAACAATTGATAATATTGGACTCAAAGCCATGTTTTATAACTATCTAATTTATTACACTTATATATATATATAATTCAAATATTAATAAAGTTATTATTACTAATATTCTATTTTTTATTATAATGATTTTTTATAATAGAAAAAAATATGAAGTCTAATCTATTTTTTGGAGGTAATGTATGTTTCTATTTACTTCTTATATTTTTAAAATATCATTTTCATATTGTTTTTACTCCTTTGATTTATTTTCATTTTGAATATTTATATTCTATTTACTGATTATGTTTTAATATATATATATATATATATATATATATATATATATATATATATATATATATATATATATATATAATCAGTGATCAATTTATATTAAGATAACAAATCTTCAAACTTTATTGGACAGGAATTAATCTATTCCACTCTCCAACTCTTCAATTCCCATGCTGATGCCAATGTTATTGTCATGTCCATGTTGACCTTAAGTCACTCTGACCCCTTGTGTATGGATCTTGTCCATTTAAATACACAGAAGAGGAATGGTCAGCATGTAGGATGAATCTGTGATATTTGAAATACAGGCATACTTCATATACCTAAAATTTAATTGTAAGTATAAGGGATTTTAACACAGACTTTCAAACTCCTTCAGCTATCCATTCTACCTTATACCAACAATACACATGATTACACACATGTGAAATAGTTAAGTGATCACCAATGTATGCATTTCATGCTGAATCAGCACTTATCAGTTGGTCCAAATCATCTCTCTCTTTCACACACACACACACACACACACACACACACACATATATATATATATATTCAGTGATTATTTATATTAGGATAGCAAATCTTCAAACTTTAATGGACAGGCTTCAATCTATTCCACCTTCCAACTCTTCAGCCATCCATATCTTAGAAAATCTGATGAAGTCACTCTGATCTCTCATGTATAGAATCTTGTCCATTTAAATACACAGAACAAGGGGTCAGAGTGACTTAAGGTCAACCTGAGCATGACAAATAATATTGGCATCAACATGAGATTTGGATGTTTCATCATCAGATTTTCAATGATATGGATAGCTGATGTCATTAAAGTTTGACGATTTCTTATTTTAATATAAACTGAGCACTGATTATAGACGTGTGTGGGAGAGGATCTGACACAACTGGTGAATGCTGGTTCAACACAAAATATGTATATTCATGATCATTTATATTTTTACATGTGTGTAGTCATTTGTATTGCTGGTATGAGATAGAGTGAAAAGCTGAAGGGAGCTTGGAAATCTGAGGTCAAATCCCCTATAATGATTATCTTTTAATGAAAAGTAAATTTTATGACGTTTAATAAGGAAACAGGTTAAAATTATAAAAAGAAAGATTTATTAATTAAGTACTTTCGATACAATCAGATCATAATCATAGCAGAGTGATGTGTATTGCAAATTGCATTTTCATAAATTAAGTCAAATTTGAATATTAAATACATCAGAATGAATAAATGCAGGGGAGATTTGCATGTCAATGAGAAAGGAGTATAAACGCTTTTTTTCTAGATAGAGGACTGCTAAATTCCTTTTTATTAAAGGCATTGATATTCTTGGCGATTGATTATGTTTTACTCTTTTAAAATTCAAAATAATAAATACATTCACAATATTTAGAAAAAAGTCCAGGGATTACATTCCGAGAAACATTTTGATACTGTTTTTATTAAATTCTTTATTTTTGATATTCAGTGTATGAATAGAAAAGTGTTTTATAACAATAGCGTACTCATTGCATAAGTAATATATATTAAGGCTATAACCTTAATACTATGTGCCTAAAATGTGATAGTAGGGACCTCTACAATCTTGGGTTTAGATTTGTAGAGGTCCCTATGGCCACATTTTAGGTGCATAGTCTTAAGATTATAGCCTTAACAATACTGATGGTAGTTTGTAGAGTGAAAATTCACAGAATAATCAGCAGGTAATATATACTTGTTCATAAATAAATTTACCCACATTGAGATTACACTTCATTTTATACTCATGTCTTCAGCAATGAGAAATAAATAAAATAATATATAAAATGAAAACATGCTTGCCATGATAAATATTGATAGAATTACTTTGAAAATAATACTATGACTTAATAAAATTTTAAACATTTAACATTTATTCATTTAACAAATATTTAGGTATATAAATATATTTATCATCATCACAATCATTACTTTCATCCATTATCAATTTAGTGCATAAGGAAAGTCATTTCATGTTTAATTATTCTTCTCCAATCTGTAACCTCCCTTCTCCATATCACCCCAGCACACTTCCTTATCCTATTCATCCATATCAGTTGTGAGGTGTTTATAGATTGTTTATAATATCTTAGAATCCAGTTTAAGATTTCAATTATTCATCTATTATGATATCTTCTAGCAATATGCACAGTCCATCTCCACTTCTGTCTTTTGATTATTTCAATTGTGTCAATAACAACTGTTTAGTCTCTCAACCATGTATTTCATTTTGATCTCTTTTTTGTTATTCGTAACATACACTTCTCCATACTTTGTTGAGTTGTCTGAAATCTATGTATTTTTTTGCTAAATGTCCAAGTTTCAAAGCCACAAGTAAAAACTGATAACACATATTTATTAAAAATCTTCCTTTTCAAATACATAGGAATATTTCTATTTAACATTAAGTACTTTTAGCAAAAGCATATATATGTAATGGTAAATAATTTGCCTATCAGTGTAATATAATGCAATAATAAAGAAATATAAATAATAAATATTTGAATACGAAAATAATTAGGTTTTATTGATGTCATTTTAAGAATTAAGAAAATCAACTGAAGCTAAATGGCATTAGAAGAGATTACAAAATAGAGGAATTTTATGTCTTAAAATGAATACCAAACGATTGTGAAATAATTGACAAAAGAATATATGTAAGATGAATAGTTGTTGTAAAAATGTTTAGTAGTACAATGTGAGTAAAGTTGGAATTTTATTTTCAATAGGGATGTTATTTTTCTATAAAGTAGCATTAGTAGATTAAAATAAAAAAAAAGTAACCAAATTTTTATTGCCTTCTAATTAGAAAGTCTTCAAATTACTATCTTTTTTTTTTTTAGTTGCACTATTAGAAATTATTGTAACTTTACCAATAGTATGAATATGTAATAATAATGGAACAGAAAATAAAATTTAAAATAATAAACTGTGTTCCAGTGAAAAAATGATTTATGATTAGTTTTTGCTCAATGTTCCTTGCAGAATCATCTTTAATTTAATACATGTGTTACATTGTAACACAAATTAGTCATTTACCAAAAAATTTTAAGATTTCAGTATATCTGGATGACAAGTTATAACATTAAGAGTGATAGTGTGTTTTATATCTTAATATATGATGGAATATGTGCTAATATGATGTTTTGTTTTATACTATGTAAAACTACTATGACCACAATTGAAATAAACGAAAATCAATTTGACATTGAAGCCAAGAGGTACAAAAAAATTTTCACCCAATTTTCAAAATTTAATGATATCAGATTGAGCAATGAAGTTGATTATGAAAGATATGAAACACCAAATCTTATTAGTAATGTAAATATGTTTGTGTCTTAAACATTTTATGATGAATAGTTAAGCTATGTTTCTACATTATACATGTTTTGCTTCATAGAGTATAATATATAGGGTATATGAGCACATATTTTCACAAGACCCACCACTCTTCACACTATGTCATAGCACTGATACACTTGAAAAGATAAATAGTCACCAATATACGTTATAACGTCTTCCGTTTACAATGTATTTCATGCTAAACCAGCAATCATCAGTTGGTCCAGATTACCATCTCTACATGTATATGCTATAAGTGCTCAGATGTATATTAAGATAGCCAATCCTCATACTTTAATGGACAGGCTTCAACCTACTCCACACTCCAACTCTTCAACCGTCCATCCAATTGAAAATCTGATGATGGAATGCTCAAAGGCCACCCTGAGGCCAAGAATCTTGTCACACCCATGTTGACCTAAGGTCAATCTGAATCCTCATGTACAGGACATAATCCATTCAGAGAGTATAGTGTGAGCTGCAGAAATAATTAGGCACTTTTTCCACTGTGGGAAACTGTGTACTTCTTGTTCATGACTATTGTGATCATAATTACTTAAATATGACATGTTGCTTTTAAAAAACATTTTTACTTGTAATTATATATTGATCTATTTTTATCTTTTAGTATAAATATTAAATGTCTTTAAAAAATTAACTTTATTTAAATATTCCAATACATTCAACTGTTAGTAAAAGCACACAAGTTAGTACATCAACCATGTTTCAAGAGGTAAACTTCTTCTCTCGACTTTAGATGTTGCTGGCCTGACCAGTGACAGTATTAGTATGGGGATCGAATCTGCACTCTTAGGTTCTTGAATATTGAATTTTAAGGTAATGCTCTAATTAACTGAATCATTCTCCCAAAGGCAACAGTAAATAGAAACTTTATACACTTATCTATGAGGTGCTCCTGATTTTTCCATTTTTCCTAAGAGCAAAGTTGATTAGTTGTTTCCATACATTAAGTATAGTGACCCTAGGTTGACCTATGGAGTTAATCACCATTGTCATATGATCAGTTTTTTTAAATTGTCTTCTTTATACATTTTCTTCTCTATCTAACTTCCCCAATTAAACATTTATTCATTGATACATATATGGTCTGCTATCTTAGGCACATATGTTGTCTCTTCTAATCAGCAGTTTCTGTTCTTTCAATATTGGAAAGTATTGGCTTCTTTATTCTTTGTGTGAACATTTTGCACAATAAGTCAAACTTTTTAAATCTCTGTCTGTCATTACATTCTTCATATTTCTCTCAACATTATCTAGACAGAAACATGCTAATATTTTTTTCATAATTAACAAATATGGATTCATTTGTAAAAGTAGATTTATATAAATAAATGGTACATCATTTTTATTCTCAAACTTCTTTTACTTGAATATTCATGGATAATTTAATTGGTTATAATCCATAGCATATACAGCATATTCAAATTCATAAGAGTTATAAAGCCTACATTGCATTCATCAGAATATATTATAACTGTCAAACTTGCACAGCTCACATAAAAATCACCCAAGAGTAATTCACATGGTTATACCTCATTCTGATGTCACATAATATGAACTTGTTCTTTAATGCCCACTAAGATCAGGAAAAAGACAAGAGACTCTTGACTAATTACCTAAATTGTTGATAACAAATAAAGATTGAAAAATGCTAAAAATAATGAGACAACACTATTCACATACATACATCACAAAACATATATTGGTATAAAAAATGAGGATTGCCAATTCCTCAACAAGCTTTGTGATAAATGCTTAGACAGAGCCAGCGCTTAAAATATTTCTGTTAGCAATACCTTCACCCCAAACCCCTGACCATGGTTTTGTGCTTTGGCACTTTTTAGAGAGGTGGCAGGGTAGGTTCAGACACTAGATCTACCCTGCCACCTCTCTGAGGAGTACCAAAGCACGAAACTATGGTCAGGGTTTTGGGGGGAGGGGTTCCTGACAGAGATATTTTAAGTGCTGGCTCTGGCTATGCATTTATCACAAAGCTTGTTGAGGATTTGGCAATCCTCATTGTTTATAACTTACAAGCTTAAGAGAATAGGGTCATGTGATCTATGACTCTTATTTTGACTATTTATATATTGGTAAGACTTTAGTCAATTCATTTATAAATTAAGGTAAATAAAACTTTCCTAATATATTATTATTTTCATTTAACTTATGCACATATATAATATACAGTGTGCAACAATTCAATTTTAAAATAATTCCTATTTAATACTATTAATGTTAATTGCCTGAATAAATTCCAATTTACTGCATAGCAACCTAACTGCTCTTTACTATTCTCATATGTGCTGCACATAGGCTAACTAATACAATCTTATTGGCTGATTCTATTAATTAATGGCTGTGATCAATTACAGGTTATATTATTAGTACACAATAGGTAATAAAATATTTGTAAGATACAGGGATTCACATTTATACTAAAAGAATTAAACAATAACAAATAAATAAAAATATTATATGCCATAAAAGGAATTAAACTTCCACAGAGTACATAGCATATAGGACTGACAAATGCATATCAGCAATCACAAATGATATCACACTGATCTAATGTTAACATATTACATAAGAGTGAGAATCAGGTGTCACTAATAACCTGAATTGATGGATTCTAGCTGTATATTGTTATCAATAATAATAATTCAGATATGGGACTAGTTACCTAAAACTTACATCTACCTAATAGATCCCCAGTCTAGCTTGTCTATGCAGTATGATTGTCTTCCACTCATAATTTATGGATTTACTGATATAACATATTCAATTTAAATGAAAATAATAATATCACTAATATACATCTTTTAACAGCATGGCCAGAGATTGTGATTACAAGCTAATTGCCTTTTTATAAACTAATTTAATACCATTATCACTGACTAAATTGTAGCACGGTATTTAAATAAACAAATTACTACCTTCTGCTCTATCTGCTCATAAAAAGATTAATTACATAACTATTCATTAAAGTATTTCATTAAAAAAGACAATAATTAACTGAAGATATAGTTTAATATTTATATTTATTTTTTCAAAAAGTCAAGTTCAGTCATTATTTATTAGTGGTGTTGATTCTTTAAAGCAATAGCTATGGTGGATGATGGTCTAAATCACTATTTCACATTCATTTCTATGTGTAGATATTAAGTCATGGTTTGGTGGCAGGTTTTTTCTTTAGCACTGCACATCAGACATTTTCTCTTCTAAGGTGGATACATAGTGGATACACATTCGGATGGCTCTTCATATGCAGTTGCTTCTCTTTTCTACCCTAGCCTCTGCCAGAAAGACAGAGCAAGACAGATAACAGCTTCTCTACTCTTGCATGATAGACTTTCTGGAACTGTTTAATAAGAATTAGTAAAAGCAGAATAATAATACTGGAAGAATAATAGTCTTGACAGGATCAAGATGGACTAATAGAAAGATAATCTTAATAATAAATACAGAGTTAATAGAATACAAGAAAGATAATAATGGATGCCGAATCTTGAATATAATTTCTAGCACTATTTATATGATTTGTAGTTATCTGTAAAATTTGGTTTCATCTTTTTTCATTTGGATCATTTGATTTATTGGGTATAGATAACTTCATTACTTTCACCGAAGTCTGAGCTTATTTCTCCAATCCCTATTTATACACTTTTATTTATGAACATGAATAACAGACTTTTTAATTAAATTATTTTAATCATTTATCTTCTAAATTTTAACGAGAAATCTGTTTAACAGCACTTTAATTACTTTTTCTAGAGTGTCATTTACATCTTTTTTTATTGATATTAGAAAAAAATACTTTTTCTTTTAAACTACTTCTAAATTAAATTTAGAAGTTATTATCTTTGTAAATGTTAGAAAAATATTTTGTATTTAACACAAAATAACTTTATAAATAATTACATTATATATTTCTATATGTGTGTTTATAATACATATATTTAATTTTTATTTATTAAATTTATTAAACTTTTGAATTTATTAGATCAGAAGTCGAACTCCGACAATGTGCTGTTACTTTAATTTTTTTTTCTCATGTGTCATAGCATCAGCTGGGAAGTGAGCCCACTAACCTGGGACAACTGCTTGTAAGCAGCTGTCACTGACCTCTCGACCACCAATGCTTGACAGTTACTTTAAATATTATAAATGTTCATGCACTCACATGTCAGTAAATGTTTAAAAAACTTAAGTGAATGACTTAAGTTTAGAGTGCATTTCTATCTATACACCAGCTGACGTGCGAGTGCATGGAGATTTATCATATTTAAAGTAATCATGCATTGTCGGAATTCGACTTCTGATCTAATAATTTCAAAATTTTCAGTGCTTTTATAATAATAGATTTAAACTTTTGATTTTAATTTTTTTGTAATTATTTATATGTGAACATAAAGTATATATATGTGCACACACACACACACACACATATATATATATATATATAGCTTCAATATCAATCCAATTTTACTTCCAATTCTGATCAAAGTACCAGATCATTTCCATTTACATAACTAGAAGTATGTTCAATAGTGATGTTACTGGAAAAATCATTAATTCCTACTAAATATAACTTACTTAACCACTCTTACCTTAAAACTCAGTAATATTTTTGTCTTGCAATAATGAGAAATAAAAAAACGTTGCCCTTTATTTTTATTTCAAGCTGTTTTATAAATTTAAACTCTGAAAACTGTTATTATAACTATGAAAAATTCAAGACTCAATAAATCCATGAAATTTTTAATATATTTATTTCTCAGAGAGAGACAAATTATATTCATAAGAAATTAAAAGATATCTTATTTCCAATTAAACTCAAGGAAAATATGCATTTAATATTAATTAAGAGTGGTATTGCTTTGGAAATATCGCTTGTGATTGATGTTTCCCCAAGAAATATCACTGCTAAACATTCATTTCTAGTTAGTAACATGAAAATGGAAGTGACCCATATTTTATTTTTCAACATATATCAAATATTAAACTTTAATTGTATTTATAAAAAGTCAAACTTTATTCTAAATTTATCAATTACCTTTAACTGTTAGTAAAACCACTCAGATTATTATATAACATAACAATTTGAATAATATTTTTAACCCCACTTCTTCAAGTACTGCTGGTCTAACCATACTCCATACTTTCATGGTTATTAAATTTTGATCTTTAGATAAATGAATAATGAAATAGAATATATTCTAACAAACTAGACTATAGTATCAAAGTCAACAGTCGGTTGAAATTTTATATACGTATTTCTAATAATCCTCCTGATTTTTCCATTTTTCCCTAAAAGGAATGTTAAATAATAATATCCAGATGTTATGAATTATCACACTATATTGATTTATGAGATTATTTGCCCTTATCATGTAAGCAGCATTTTTGAATGATTTTATATTTTTCTTCTCTAACTAATATTTTCATTTTGTCTCAGCTGAATACATATCCATTGGTATGTACATTGTCTCCTACTCGATTTATATATTTGCAATCACATTCCAATAAAATAACTGTTTTTTTTTCAAACTATATCTTTCAACATTGTCATGGAATTTTATAGATGCAAAGTTTTGCTTCTCAGTATTTCAAGGTTATATTTTGCAGTTTTAGTATTCCTTGTAACCTTTGATATTAAAAAGCTCTACTAATACTATAGTAACTGCAAATTTTCTTTAGGTTTCTCTGTTATTTTTGATATATGTGGACACACTATAGTAGCAGTAAATATTTTTATTGCTGAGTCTTTTAATTGGTGTCTGTTTAATATTTGTTTAATTATAGCACATATATATTCATTCCTCATGAGAGTTTGTTCTATGTAGAATTTTTTTTCAAACCATTTGTTTCTGAAGAAATTGGTTGTGTCTTGTGCTCTGTTTCATATTGAATGTATAACAGCAGGTTTTATGTTTCTGACATCACAGGATGTACTGCTGAGAGTAATGATTGTTGTAAATTGTAGTTTCTATTTTCTCATGAGTAAATATTAATGCAACAATATCTAAAAACAAATTTATTATTGTTTTGATTGGGGTGTTAATTTAATTAAAGAAGATATGTTACTGATGTGTTTGCAGAATGTTTGTTTTACCATGAGGCCATACAAAATGTGTTGTGATTTCAAGTTTTTTCATGTGAATGATGCTAATCATGGATGACAAACCAATAAACATCATTGATACTTTGGATGGATTTTGTATTGTGTTGAAAGTATTTTTTGTTATGCAGAATGTTATTAATCTCATTATATTATGAGTAAGAAAAGCTTTTTATGGTTTATAAGATATTATCATTTTAACTTTTTCTCACAATAAATAATGCTTTATCACAAGTACATTTATAAATAAACTTTTCATGCATGACCTTATCAATATGCCTATTTACTCACTTTTATAGTCTTGATTAATTGGCAAAGTGTTCAAAATCCCATAACAAAGAGTTATAACTTTTATTATAAATGGCTAAAAACATTGAAAAGAAATCTTGACAAGTTTGAAGAAGTGAATTGGGCAGAAAAAAATTCAAAGAGGCTGTTCGGGTGTAATAGGAAAGAAGCTTTAATGAGTGGAATAATTCAAAATATCTGGAAGTCACTAAGTTGTCTTGCTTTTAAAAAAATGAAGAAATCAGAAAGAGCCTCAAAGATTATTGTCTTTGACAAAGAGCCTAGTTGGTTAGAATGTCATCCTAAATTCAACATTCATGAATATAACAGTCCAGGTTCAAGTCCTATGCTATTACTATCACAAGTCAGGCCAGAAACACCTAAACAAAAGAGAAAAGAATAAGGTCATCCAAATCATTATGATATATGCTAACTTATATTCCATTACTAACAGTTGGATGTATTTGAACAGTATAAATAAAGTTTGAACATTTTCAAAAGAATTTAATATTTAAAATTAGATGATGGAAATAGTCGGACATGTAATTACTGCAAAAATGACATCATCACAGGCCTTTAGACATGCACGCACGCACACACAAATATATATTAAAATAATCTACATAATACCTGTCTCACTGAAACCATCCACTCTTTACCATATCATAAATATAAATTTACAATTTCTTAATTTTGCCAGACTCAGATCTACATAAACAATTGTTTTGATGCAACAATACTCTCAAAATCAAGCATTTGTGTATCTTTGGCACTTGAGATATCACATTATAACACATTTAATATTAAACAATTTAAAAGTAATTTTATAATACAACAAATTAAAGCTTTGCTTATTTTTAAGTCTAAATAACAGATTTCTCATTTCCCGGGCTCTTTTGTTCAATATAACCCAGACCATTTATTTAATTCATAAACGTCCTGTAGCCCACATATCTAAAACGTCATCCACATTCCATACTTATATCCAGTTTTTATCTTGATGTAATATGAGGACAATTATATTATTATCTTTGTCTGTCAACAATAAAGTGTAAGCTGCTGCACTAATAAACAATTCTATAGACCAAATACTTTATATGCAGTTATAATATCATTACCAATCCAGGTTATTACAACTTAAGGGAAACAACACTTCCCATTTATTAACATTTTTATTAACTAGTAATAGTTAATGAATATTCATTTTTATTTATAAACCCATATCTTGCAAGATATTACTTAATTATTCATCAAACTGCATCTTTCTTTTAATCTCTTAGAATTTATTATTAAATAAAATGTTAATATATTACGAATTTAAGAGGTGTTTAATTAAGTTAATATTTACATATTTTAAATTTTATTTAATCATGGTTATTTTAAAAAATGATTTTGGTTAAACGTTCTATATTATCCATTAATATTAAGCCAAAACAAAGGAGGCTTTACTTAAATATTACCATTAAAATAAACTAAGCATTGCAAGTTAGTTTATACAAAAATTGATTGGCTTATGTTTGATGTGATCTCAAGTATTCTTCCCAGAGGGCTCAGAGCGTCAAGTTTTATTGATAGAAGCATATACTCTGTAAGAAATTTATACATTTTCATCGTAGATTGCCAGGAATAAAACTGCAAAATTATATCGAGTCATAAGTAAAATAATATTAAGTAATTTTAATGTATAGATATATATTTACTTTATATATATATATATATTAATTTTGTATTATAGTTGCTATACTTTTATTTTCGGCGATTTATTCAGAAGTAGATAAGGTAATTTGAATATATATATAAATTGAAGTGTTAAACTTCCTTCTAAAGTGCGAGCTATATTAATGCAGTGTCATGAAAATAAATCCGCATTTATCTATAAGATATATCCCTTTAATATTAGGGTGTTGCATTCGTAAATAAACAGCACTTTAAAAGGAAATTCAACACTCGAATTTATTTACATATAATTTGATATTTATACGTATGTAATATATGTATGTATTTTAAATAATATATATATAATAAGTAAATAAATAAGACAATAACTCCGTCAAATAATGTAAATTATTGTACACATATGAAATTTGACAACCAGAGCAGAAAAATCCAAATAAATACTAACAACTAATATTATTTTGCCAAGCGCTTTGTACCTGTGTTTTGCTTTGCATATGTTTAGGAGAAATGAATGTATGATGATTTATCCGTCAGCTGCGATTGTTCCACGTTTATTTGCAAATGTTAAGTTCATAAAGAGAATGTTCTTTTAAGATTAATGATGGATTTTGGGGGATGTTATTATCAGAAAGCTCGCAATTGTTTGCAATGTGGTTACAGGAGTTGATAGGATTTGGCAAATTTACGCTTAAATCTACGTTTGAATTTGCTCAGATATTGAAGACTGCCTACGTGATTAGCATTTTTTATATGGCATTGGACTTATGTGAGTTATATGGGTCAGGTAGTCCTTAATAAATCTATAAATATAATTAAAAAACTTTTGTTAGATTATAATGTAGATGTTTGTAAAGACAAATTTATTATGGAAGTGTTAGAATGGATTAATTGTAATATTGCTGTAAGTTATAAAAAGGATTATTATCAAATGAAGAAGGGTAGTCCAATCGAAATGGCAGTGAGTCGTTTAGTGTGTAGTTTATACATTTTGGAAATGGAAAAATATAATATAGAGCCATTTATAAGGAGCAATTATGATTTTATGTATAGAAAATATGTTGATGATGTTTTTGTGTATGAATCAAAAGATATGATAGAGAATATGTTAGATAAGTTAAATGTGAATTTTGGTTTGTCATGGGCTAAGGAGAATGATGGACTTTTAAATTATTTAGATGTGAATATATAGAGAGCCTGTAATATATTTGGGAATAAAATGATTGTTACACCATTAAATGTAAAGGGTTTTATACACCCGTCATTGGATATTACTTTAAATTATAAAACGGCTGGATTTAAATGTTTTTTATGTCTCAATTTGTATCTTTGTAAATTTGAGACAGATAGAAAAAGGAGTATTGAGAGATATATCAATGACCTAAAAAGTGTGGGATACAAGAAAAATATATACACAGGCAATTGAGGTTGTTTTATAATAAAGTGAAGTTTGAATATAAAGTGGATGTAAAAAATAAAAGGCAAGAAAGAATTTATTTGGCTTATGTGCTATTTACAAGTACTCAGTTAAAAATATAATTGGTAAAGATTATAATATAGGACTCCTATCAACTTTGTGTTTAAATAGACTAATAAATAATTCAAACGATAGTGTGGAAGAAATGAATAAGTATGAACTAATTTATTCAATTACCTCCAGGGAAATTGGTTGTAAACTATTTATTATGGTAAAACAAAGACTAATGTATTAACGTGATTGCAACAGCATGTGTATTAATAAAAAAAAATCTAAAATTGATTCAGAAGTTAATTCTGGTTTTTCAAATCATGAAAGTATTTGTGGCCTTGAGTTTTATCCTCAAAATATCAGTACTGTTTGTAATGAATCGAAGGATAGAAAAAGGAAGTTGAAAGAGGCTTGGTTTATGGCTAAGACAAATAGCATTATCAATCCGCATAACACTAGTGTTCTACTGAGTATGCGACTGGAAAATTAACCGTTCAGTTTCAATATGTCGCCATGAATCTGGTACTCGGTACCGAAAGCGCTTCCCAAAATAATATGTGTTTAGTATTTTTTGATTTTTTTTTCTCCTCTGGTAATCATATTTTAGACATGTACAACAATATATATATATATAAGAGAATGTGTATTTGATTTACTTGGAATATTAATATATATATATATTATTTAATGTTTTCACGGTTAAATGATGTAGATAATACAATATTTTTGGGTACAAATCGTGTATTATTTTGCATTACAATCCGATATTTCGATGACGGACTAGCAACCGGCATTATCAAGGTTAACTTTTGAAAGAATAATCGTTAGAGGTCAAAGAATAACGTGACTCAGTGCGAGATGAGAAGTGAGATTCACCTTGAAGTAGTTCAGCATTCATTGTGAATGCTGAACTACTTCAAGGTGAATCTCACTTCTCATCTCGCACTGAGTCACGTTGTGAATGCTGAACTACTTCAAGGTGAATCTCACTTCTCATCTCGCACTGAGTCACGTTATTCTTTGAGATCTAACGATTGTTCTTTTAAAAGTTAACCTTGATAATGGAGGTTGCTAGTCCGTCGAAATATCAGGTTCATACCCAAAAATATAGTATTATCTATCTATCTATCTATCTATCTATCTATCTATCTATCTATCTATCTATCTATCTACCTATCTACCTACCTATCTACCTATCTACCTACCTACCTACCTACCTACCTACCTATCTATCTACCTATCTATCTATCTATCTATCTATCTATCTATCTATCTATCTATCTATCTGGAATGCTATTAAACCTTTGTTTCAAAGATAAATATTATCTTTATAGTTTCAACACCTTCATTATATATGTTTTGGCATTAATAGTATAAGAATATATATTTTTTACCCTCTCTATTAAAATTGAACAAGTATTTAAACATTATTTTTAAGTATGATGTAATTGTTCTGATGCCACAACTCCCAGGAGATCTTTAAACATTCATAGCTGATTTATTATTTTTATTTTTTTTTCTAAAAAGTTTTACTTGTAAAATTCTACAAACAGCATTAATTTCTTAACCGACTTCAACTGCCTTTAAATTCAAAAACGAAAAAATGGAAACAAACTTCACCAACTCAAATCCCATATATATATATATATATATATATGGGATTTGAGTTGGTATATATATATATATATATATATATATATATATATATATATGTTTGTTTTTGATTGAAGAATATAATATGGATGGTGGATGGTCAGAGAATAAAATTTGTTTATAATATTGTAAAAAAGCTAAAATAAAGCCTTAAGTAATAATATGTCATCATCATTGACCATTTTCAATCCATTGCAGGATGAAGATTTATCCAAGTTCAGTTCATCTTCTCTGATTTATAGCCTCTCTAATCCACATCACCCCTGCACAGTTTCTTATTTCATCATTCCATCTCATATGTTGTCTCTTTCTGGGTATTTACAATCTCTTGCAATCCAATTTAGGATTTAAATTGTCTATCTATTATCATTTATTCTAGAAATATGTCCAACCCAACATTCCTTCAGTCTTTTAATTCTTTCAATGGTGTCAGTAACACATGTCCATTCTCTTGTCCATATATCACATTTTGATCTCTTTCTCTTACTTCTACCATGCATTTCTCCATACTTCTTTGAGTGGTATGAAGTCTCTGTAGTCCTCTTCTATTAAGTGTCCAAGTCTAAGATCCATAAATGAAAACCATTTTCAAACATACAGGCATATTTCCTTTTAGTATTAAATTATTTCTACAGAAAGCACTCTGACCATATTTAATTCTATGATTAATTTCATTCATTATGTTTCCATCTATAGTAATAATTTGACCAAGGTATTTGTAGTTGTTAACTTCTTCTAACTTATCATAATCAATCTTCATTTCCATCTTTTGAGAAAATCCATTTAACATGACCTTAGTCATTTTAACATTTACCTTTTGTCCTACATGTTTACTTTTGTCTGATAACTCTTGCAACTTTTCTTAAAGATCTATATCATTATTTTCAAAAGCAAATACATCATCTGCAAAATCTAAATGACTTAAAAATGTCCATTTACTTTTATTGTTTTAGTTTCCAATGTTAACCCACAAAATACTTCTAGCAACACTGCTGTAAAAAAATTTAGAGATATAGAGTCATCATGTTTTACATCCTTCTCAGTTGTTAACCTTCCTAGTATCATTATGCAATCTAATTATTGTTTTTCATTTTTATAAATATTCATCCAATGTGACAATACCCTGGATCTATATCTTGATGATCCAATGCTTTAATCACTGAAGAAATGTTTATAGAATCAAATGCCTTTTCATAATCTACAAATCCAAAGCGTAATGGTAACTCATATTCATTGGTCCTTTTTATAACTTTTCTGAATACTTGGATATGATCTATTGTACTAAAACCACTTTTAAATTCTGCTTATTCTCTGGGTTGGTGGAAATCCAATGATCTCTGTAGATGTGTAATTACCTTGGTAAAAGTTTTGTATAAAACTGATAAAAGACTGACAGGTTTGTACTTTCTAATATCTTCTTTATCACCTTTTTAAAATATTAATATTAATACTATAATACTTACTATTATATATTTTTCCATTCATTTATCATTTAGACAATTGGTATATACCTTTGCCAAAAAAAATTTCTATTCCTTCACCTGCTTCTTTTAATATATCGATTATAGTAATTCCATCATTACCTGCAGCTTTTTTTTTTCAAAAATTTAATTGCACATCTAACTTCTTCATTTAAAATTTTGGGCAATTCAGAAGATATAATAGATGTATAAGGTGCTTGTTCTTTAATAGTATATAATTCTTTATTAGAACGCTTCTGCCCATTTCATGATATCCTCTCTCATTTCAGTAATAGTACCATATTTTTTTCTTATTGCAGATATAACTTTCCTACCAATACCAACATGTTGTTTTATACTCTTGAGACTTTTATTCTTTTCTACTGCTTTCCTTCTTAGTTTACAATTATATAATTCTCTACTCTTTTTTGCATAATTTTACAAAATTCTAGATACTCAAACCTTTTTAATGCACCATTTTTATAGATCTATATATTCTGTCTTTTCCTCATAAATTCTACAGTCTCAGTGGGAAATGTTTGGTCAATTCTTGTTTTTTTCTACCAACTATCTTTGTTGTAGTTTTTAAAAGTGTATCATTTATTTTTCTATTAATTTCATTCAATTCTGAATCATGTTCAAAAGCTACTACTATTTGAAGCCAATTTGCAAGTTCTAACTTAAATTCATTAGAATGTTTCTGAAGCATTAGGAATAACAATTGGGAATATTGTTTTCTTAGTTTTTTTGTCTATCCAGGTTTGCATTAACATGTATCTTACATCTTACTAATTGATGATCACTTCCTGTGTTAAATTTATTAAGAATACTGAAATCTTGAAATATGTATTTCCTGTTAGGCAAATGTAATCCATTTCTGCTGTAGCTTCATTTAGATGATTCCATGTCCATTTCCTTGTACTATTTTTTGCAAACAAGAATTTGTAGTATAAAGTTTTTCTTTTACTGCAAACTCCACAAGCCTATGTCTTCTTTTATTTTTAATACCAAAATAAAATTTACTTATAGCATTTTTATCTTTCATTTCTTTACTAATTCTGGCATTAAAGTCTTTCATAATAATTTTAAAATGTTGTTTCCTGTGATCAAAAGCCTTTTATGCATCCATATAAAAATCTTTTACTACTTCATTACTATAAGAACTTGTTGGGGCATAAACTTGAATTATCTGCACTTGGTATCTGCTATTAAGTTGAATAACTAATCTTGCCACTCTCTCCGATATACCATCAATTTCCACAATGTTGTTCTTCAACTTTTTATTTAATAAATCCTACTCTACTTTTTTTCCCAATATTTGTGTCTTTGTAGTAGAGTTAATGTCTACTTATTAAATCAATTGTCTCTTTACTTTTTCTTCAGACTTCAAGAACATCCAATAATGTCCCATTTAATATAAGACAATTCTTCCAATTCTTGTAATCTTCCTTCACTTGAAAGTGTTCTGCAGTTGGAAGTACCTAAATAAAAAGTTTCATTAAATGGCAGGCTGGGTCCACAATCAGGGAATTCTTAGCACTATATGCATTCAGCCAACAACATCTGCCTTAGCTGCTGACCTTACAGCCTTCTGAAAATAATAGTCAGAATTTATTTTTATTTGTCATCATTGTATACATCTATTACAAAACTATTTTTCATTCACACTCACATTTATTCTACCTTATCAGGCAACTGAGAAAAAATATCATGGTGTTTCTTGATCTTAAACTCAGAAATAAAAAACCAATAAATGCACCACACTGGCTAAAGTGTGTTGATGAGCATCTCATTCATGTTCATATACTATATTAATAATCACATAATAATAGCAGCTGCAATGAGAAGAACGTATGGACTGGGCCATAGGAATTTGTCCTGTTCAGTTCCTTAATAAGGCCTCCAAGAGAAATCAAAGAGTTTTATTTCAGTTCAGTCATATAAAAAAAAATTACAATAAAAAAAATTGCTTGATACATAAATAATATTAGCCTGAACAGACAAAAATATAATATATTTTCAAAATGAATTAGTATTAAATAAAATAAACAAATTCACAAATAAATGTTAGTTCATATTTATCTTTCAAACTGATGAGAAATGATTAAGTCTGTTTTCTATTAGTTTCCTTATTGTTGTATGACGAACATATATTTCAATGAATTTAGTAATCCTCATGGTTTTTTTTTATTTTGGCTTTTAGCAAATGTATAATTTGGTCTATTTAACAATCCATCTTTTTTGGGCTGGCAAATAAATAAAATTTTTATTAAGTAATTCTTGATTTTTCTAATTTTTGGCTGGCAGATGAATAAAAACTCTATTGTGTAATTTTTGGCTTTCCTTATTTTGGCTGATCAGCATCAGTTTGTTTGTTTTTTCTATCATAATTTATTATTAGGTATAAATTTTGAGGAAGTCAGCAATAGTGAATCCAATTAATAACAAGAAAAGCACATTTCTTTTAAACAATGATGTGTGTTTTTTTCTCTTCAACTAGAGCTGGGTTCTTTCAACTGTCTCACCTATGGAACTGCATGCTAAGGTAGAGATGAACTCCTACTGGAAAATCTAGACAGTAATACTAAAATATCAACCACTAGTGTATTTGGCCATTCTGTAAATTTTTAATAATAAAATGTTAATCTTATTAGCAAGTATACATTGATGTATGGGTACAATACAGATGGATACAATGAACCACATATGCTGTTCAGTGACGACTTTCCTCTTACAGTGTAGCAGACAGTGTTAAATCGGTTCTCTCTGCTACCAAAATGTATTCTGTCTCAAATTCCCCTTACTAACCATCAGCTTTTATCAACAAATATTTATTGATAAATTATGTTGTTAACATCTTCCAGTTATCCACGTTCAAAGCTTACCTATTTTAATAAATCTCTATCCACATGTAGATCAAACAACAATTGAAATTTAGAAACAGAAAGAAAAAAAGAAAGTGGATATAAAAATATTGCTTCTTTGCGAACTTGAATTTGTTTTGAAATAAGCTAAGATTAATTATTAACTTTAATAATTTTATAACTTTTTTACTTTTTAATTCCAACAACTCCAATTTATTCCTTTTATAAGCTGTTACAAGAGTTTTTAAGGATTTTGGAGAGAATATTATTGCATCATCTTTCGATTTTGTAGATAAAATTAAAAATTTTATGATTAATGAGAGTGATAATATTTCTTCATTAGATACGACAGAACTGAATGGGTCTATTGGTAGGATGAATTTCATAAAAATAATTGAACTTGTATTTAAAAGTAACGATGTTTATAAATATGCGATAAAATTTGTTATTGATTTTTTAAAATTTTTTGATGATAACATTGTTGCTTCTTTTGAAGGTGGATATTATAAAGTGTCTAAAGATTGGCCTATGGGTCTGCCTATAAATGCACAAGTTTTCAGTTTTTTCCACGTATGATAGTAGTATTTTAGATATATATGCTTTTAAGGATATTAAAATTTACAAAAGGTATGTGGACGGTCTTTTTGTTCGTGGAAATACTAATACTATAAATTTACTTGTAAATAAGTTAAATTATTTGAATGTCTTGAAATGGACTATTGAAAAGGAACAGGACAAAAGTACTAAGTATTGAATTTAATTATTACAAGAGATAATAATATATTAAGTTATAAATTAATAATCAAACCATTGCAAAAAAGCGGATATATAAATTGTATATCAAAAGTACCAATTATGCATAAGATGAAATGTAGATCTTTATTTTGTAATAAAAAAATATGTCGATTCCAGTCTGATAAATTAAAAAATATTGAGATATTTTCCAATGAATTGTTTGAAGTTGGTTATACAATTGATTATATTAACAGTACTTTAGGTCAATTTAAAAAGAGTTATAATGGTTTAAAGGGGTTGAAGACTGACAGCAAAAAATGGATATCTATTCTATATATTTCAAATGTTCTAGTAAATTTTTTTAAGGATATATATATATAAAGATGTGCTTAATGTTTCATTTTGTGATACAAATATCATTAATAAATTAGTGAATAATTTTAAAAATGCCATACCTGCCAAGCAGAAAAATAACATTATGTATCGATTTTTTTGTGGATGTAGGCTATCATATAGGTGAATCGAGGTGCAGTATTGAAAAGAGATTAAAATAGCATGAATTGTTATAAAAGCATGTGAAAAGTAGAAATAATAATGATTTAATTACACTTCAGATTTCATGGATCATGAAAGGACATGTAAGTATAAACTTAAGTTTGATCTTGAAAGAAACATTAAAAAGACAGTTTTAACAAATTGAAATAAAATGAATGTAATTAATAGACAAGCTACTAATGTTAAAATTCAGAATTCATGGAATTTGAGTTGATGATGTTTTTTTCCCATTTTTTTTTAATTTAATGTCAACTGAGGAAGCTTTAGGAATTAACCTAAGGTATTTCTGTACATTGAATGACTTGATTAATTACTCTTCTATTTCTTATCTTTATTATATATATATATAAGATTAAGAGCATGCTAATGAGCTCTAAACAAGCTTTTTTTTACTTTTTACTTTTTATTTTTATGATAACTCATTAGCGTGCTCTTAATTTTACATATTTGTAAATGCAAGCTATATATAAGCCATGTGACATCTGACTTATATATATATATATATATATATATATATAAAGACAATTGTTACAGACACACAAACACATATGCCCATATAGAATCATATATGTGTTAATGGATATTTATATGAATATACCATATGTGTGGATTTATTCATTTACAATAATATAATTAGAAAGCTCTTTATTTAACACAGTAGCCAGTGAAGGTTAACTGTCCCAGGCTAAAAGTAAAAGTAGAACTATTAGCCTAATTCTGCTTTTGCATCCAATAGCTTAACAATTATTGTCACTTGTAGCCTCTGTCAATTAACCTTGACTGCATCACCATTCTATGTAATTAGTTTTCTAATTAAGTAATAATATCAAATTATATTTTTTGTAAATTTTTAGTATGATAAGGAATGGAAATTAAGAAAATATATTTATGTAAACAGAGATAACTTTAGCCTAAGTCCTCAACTTGAGAATTACTGGTAATTCTATTTTCAGCTACCTAACATTGTCTTAGCTGATGGCTTTACAGTCTCATGAAAAAAAACCCATAATTTAGGATTGATTGTTATAATTATAAATATTTAAATAGACATTAAACAACCATTCATCCTATATTTTTTAAAGAAAAAAACTTCTCTGATGTTTCAGTTAAAAATTATCAGGCAACTGAGGTAAAAAAATATGACTTTATTATAAAGTCAAAAATACAAATTCAATAATCTTATTACCCTTGCTGATATATGTCGGTTAGCAGCCATTCGTGTTCATTTGCAGTAAGGATATTCACATATTAACATTAATTGCAATAATATTAATTACATGTTATGTAATGTACATTTAAAATTTTCTGTATACAAACTATTTTTTGAAAACAAATATATCAAAACATATCATATGCTCTCAATAATTTGAAATATCAAAACATTTTAAGAAAGATTTTAAACAACCAATTATGATTGTCTGTTGGTTTCTATTCTATTCATATTCTACCAATAATACCAATAGATATTGCTACTTGTGGGAGTGTTTCTCATATAGTCTTCATAAAAAGTACACTTCTTCGTTTGCCAATGTAACGTTCAGATATATAAAATATTAGTTTAAAAAGTATATTAATTGTCATATTTATTTTATATAGCGCAATGTTTATGAATTGTAATAAACTAAAGATCAGCTTTTTCAAACTAATGCACAAGCTTATCTTTTGTTTACTACAATTCATAAACATCGCTATATAAAATAAATATCTCATTTACATATGTTTAGTTTCATTTAAGAATGACGTACCATAAATTCTAGAAAATTTTGCCAGTGTCATTCATTCAGACATAGTAAAAAGTAATTTAAAGTGATTGGTTTATCTTCACGCTTTCATTTCAAGTGCTTAAAATTTGCCCATGCTTAAGTATTTTGGTTGAAAGAATAGGTGAAAGTATTCATTTATTATCAAGATTCATAAAGCGCATGTGCATTAGCTTGAAAAATCTGATCTTTCATTTGTATTAATTGTCATAACTTTATAAGCTCAATTAAATCAAGGAGCATTTATACATACTATATTGAAAAACAGTCTCATCAATATTGAAATGTGTCTCTTATAATTTGTGAATATCAGAAATTAATTAATTTATAAACTAATTTTTTAAGAGATCTGTGTTATTTTAACCAATGCGATACATTTTCAAAAATATGTACATAAAAAAATATTTGAAGTAATTATGCAACTGTAATGAAATATTATTTTATTTAAATTGTTGAATTTAGAAATAGATGGAATTATTCATAAATCATTAATAAGTTCATTATTTAGTGCTATATGTTACAGTTTCTGCAGCTCCATGTCAATAGGTCTTGATCTTGTTTTGTTATTTTTTGTTAGCAAACATTTATAAGCATCGGAGCAATAAATCATTTATTTAAATATTTACCTGTTATAGTTTGGTACAATAATAGTGACTGAATCTGAACCTAAGATTCATGATCTGTCATTGTTTTACTTATCTATTTACCAAAGATGATTATTGTGAGTAGCTAAGGTTTTTGTTTATATAATAAATGTATAAATATGCATATCCTTATGAACATATAGTTAAATTCAGTCATATGTACATTGCTTGGTATTAGCGTTTCAGTAATATTTCAACTCTTTTTTTTCCATCAGAATGCTTATTTGTTTCAGCATTTTTTTAAAGAAAAATGTATATAATTTGACATGAAATGTATACCAATGATACTAAATAAATAAATTTAAAATGTTATATATATATGTAAAATACAATACCCGTTATAAAATATTATATATATATATATAAATCTTTAACGGTAAATACAATATTATAGTTTAAATTCTTTTGTAGCGTTTTCGATTACGTGATAAACTCGTCAGCTTTTGAAAGCTGCTGATGAGCATTACCACATAATCGAAAGCACTACAAAAGAATTTAAACTATAATATTGTATTTACCATTAAAGATTATATATATATTAAACTGCCATTCCACAACACATTCTTAAAATATATGAATAAAAACAGCCAAAAATAAATAAATAAATAATCCTTAAGGTGCATTTATAAAAAATTGTAAACTTTTCCAAATGAAAATAACTGAATGTATATATCATTTAGTATTGTCAAACTGTTTGCTCTTATATTTTAATACTAATCACTTTAGATACATTAATAATTATTACTAATCATTTATTAGATTACAAATTATCACATTCTTAAACTTGAATAGTAATAATAATCTATTTACTGCATTGTATATGATCTTTTAAAGATATATTTAAAACTTTCATTCCAGTAGATTATGATAATCTCCAGCCTAATAAATGATTTATGATAACCATTAAAGTATTTAGATATTTTAATTTTATATGTAGCTATATATCCAAATAATAAATCACGCCACGTGTTTAAGAAACCTAACATCGTCCTCTGCGAAACAAACATATATTTATTTCATTAGAGAGACTGCTGGATTTCTTAGTCATGTAGGGTGATTTAATATATATATATATTACAAAATAGGCAAATAAACCAATTTCAGCGCAAAAAGAAACCAAGATAGACGACAAAAAGACATCAAATACCTCACCGAATAATTATGTAGTAATCAATGATGAAAATCACATAAGACAATCTTACAGTACTTATAATAATAATGGAGATGCTTCTTTACCTCCAGAAATTCGTAGACATCTTGGAAAAGAAAAATATATTATGGGAGGCGTAAATAATTATCCAGGGCATAATCGAAAATATTTTGGTTTGCGTACTTCTCCTGGAGGCTTATTTCAACATGGTCTGCGAACAAAAGCATTTGATCCCAGAAACAAACTCCAGCATGTCCGAAACAATTTTGAATTTGCAAATATGTATAGACAGCCACGTCGATGGGGATTATGGAAATAGAGGCTTAAAATAAATTTTAATTAAAAAAAGAAATGTGTAAATAAACAAGTGTGCAAGTTGGTTCCATTTTCATCAGTTAATTCATTTGCTTATTTCATTTTTTTTTCATCATATGATTTAATTTTGTAAAAATATCAAATATATAACAAATAATGAAATTTAATAAAGTTTTTTTTTTTGATATTAACTTGTTATTTGAAGCGTAATGTGTGCATTTTTTTCTAATATTAATTATTGTTACTAACTATTACTTATTAGAATGGTTTTTCGGTTGAGGAAATCATATGACGTTCAAATCTTGGAAGTGACGGGTTTGAACTGCAATCAATGCACATGATATTTATTATAATGAAAATAATATAAAGTCAATGTTTGTAATAGTTTTTTTTTTTTGGTAATCAAAGACACATGAATGTTTTAGATTAATATTTCTTCTTCAATTTATCATGTTGTTATAAAGGAATTTTCTAAATAAAATCATTTTTTCTTCATAGAAGTATCAATGAATCAACTCACTTCTCATCATACTTTTTAATAAAATCTAATTAGAGAAGATGAAAAGGTAATTTATAAAATAACATTTTTTTACTTGGATTAATAATGCTGATGAATTTCTATAGCAATTATGTCAGAAATAAGGTCAATTAAATATAAGGGAAATATATTGTAATGCTATTTTCAATTTTTAAATCAATAAAACATCACATGATAACCATTTTATATGTTAACATTAGAAACTCTCCATACAGCAGTGCCACCCAGTGCAAGCCATAGAAATCAATGTATACTTGAAGGTTTGTGCATTAAAGGCCCAAAATAGTGTTTTTCATACAATTTTCATCGTAGGATATCAATGACTATGGTTATTAGAATAAACAAAAGACACTAAATATATAGATACCAAACGAAGTTCATATCTGTATGACTATATAAGCAAGTCCGTTTGGATTACAAACAACCATGTTTTCATGTTGATATCATAGTTTTATAGTTACCTGAAAAGGTAAAAGATCACTACTACAGGATTGCATTATATACAATGATTTAGCTGCAATGCTCTCAAAACTCTTCACTGATGAAAGCTACAAGCTAGAAATTAGTCCAGGGATATTGTATGAGTAAGCACTAGATAAAGATTTTGATGTATAAATCTTCTAGAATCAATTGATTACTAGGACATGCACTGAGTGCCATTGTTGTAAAGAAGAATTGCTACATTGTTTATACATTACATTCATTAAACATATAACAACTCTGAATAAGTTTGCATTAATCTTTAATCTCACCAGACAAGGCCAAGCAGAAATCACAAAGCAATAATAATAAGCAAAATAGAATGATGAATCTTTCTCCCCTTGTAAAAACGCATTAGGACAAAGTACATTTTTTATTATTTATACAGTCATTAGAAAGAAATTAAGATGATCCATTATAAATTATGTAATATTTAATTTTTAAATATTTTGAATATATATATTGAAGAACGTCATTAAAACAATTATAAATGAAATATAACTGGTATAATAGAAGTAACCAAGATTATTTATATATTGTTAACTGACAACACAGTATTGATTGATTTTATTGTAGTATAGTGTCAGATATAGGCATATACATTGCAATGGTTTAACAGTTAATATGAGATTGGTATTCAAATAGTAAACTACCTCTTAGAAAAAAATAGCTCCATGATCATGTTTGTAAACCTGAATAATCAGTGACATGACAATAATTTTCAAATACACTAGTTCTAGGCTATATATCTTCATCAGTTTAAAGTAATTTAATTACCCATCCACATGAAATATACATAATTTGGCATTGTTAAATATTCTACTAAAATAACTTACCTATATGGCTAATATGGTGATCTGTAAGCAATTATCATTTACTATATAGATTACTTATACCTATAATAAATTTATTTTGAATAGTAAAAATAGGTAAAACATTTATACAAATGTTGAAATTAACTGCCTCAGATTTCAGTGCCAATTGAATTTTTTAAAAAACTGACTCGAGACACAAATTTCATAATAACTTCAGTTTTCATTATGTTAGAGCAAAAAAATTTACATTAATACAAACTAGAAAAACTAAGGAAAACAATAAGTCTAAGACAAATAGTAGTGACCATTTAAAAAATAAAAATAAAAAATTTCAACATCTGAAATAATTATTAGTTTATTGTTTGTTCATAATTTCTAATTCATCATGAACTAAGTTTAAATTATATCTTCAGTGACAATTTCTTTGTATTCCACACAAAATCATCTTTCATACCATATATAATACATCTTACCTGAGATAATCCATAGCTTCAGAATCTCCAAAAGTATTCCTTAAGAATTCATTTTTATCTTGTACCTCAAAAGTTACCAAATGTCAAAGGCATCTATAAGAAAAAGATTCATCCTAATAAAAGATACAAAACAAATCATTTCCAGAAGATAGGTATGCATTTGTCATCACAGCAATTGGCTTCTTGTCTATCTAAAACTAGAAATTGTAGGCTACTGTCTGTATCACTGATAAAATGAGTTTCTTCATTTTATATTTTTTGTGTACATCAGTGATGTTTATATTTTTTATGCACACCAGTGCTGTTTATTTTCTTTATGCACAGCAGTGATGCTATCTTGTTATATTTATTGTATCACATAGATATAATTTATTTGCATATAGTCCATTTGTTAGCTATAGACTTGAAAATAATGTGATGAAACAAATAGCAAAACCAGAGTGACTCCACAGCATGAATATCAAGGCATAGGCAAGAATCAGAATTTGATTATTTGCCTGCATATACAATCTTTCTGTACATTTGATTATTAGTTTTGTAGATCATTATTTGTAAACACAAATACACCATATAAACATAATAGTAAATAATAATTTATTAAACTTTTTGAGAATCATTATTTTTATAAAATAAGTTTATTTTTATAAAATAAGGGGTTTAGAACTTACAAAATTACTATAGATATGAATTCATATGAGCATATGAGCATAAATAAATATATAATTTATATAGATACACACCACTACAAACTCAAACTAATAAAAATTAAATAATTTTTTCAAATAATTAATAAAAAATTAAAATATTATTCAAAAAATTACAATTGTATATTTACAAGTCTGATATTCTGCTTTTGTTTAGACTCCATTGAATGCCTTGTTTGTGAATCAGAGTATTTTTATTTCAATAAAAGCATATTTGAAGGTTGATAAGTGTTTTCTGTCTTTATCACTTTGTGGAAATTACAAAATTGATCAAACAAAACAATTAAATGTGCCAGTTATGAAAAAAATTAATAAAAACTCCAAATTTCTCCATATTTTTTTGTTAAAGACATTTTTAGAAAGCTACATCAGAGATCTATCAAATGCCCATATTTCTGTTGATGTCATGCTTGTAGTTTTTAAGACAGTAAAAAAAAAACATTTTTCCAATCAAAAAAGATGTGCGGGATACCCACTTATTAAGCTGAAAGAGACCAAAATAGAGAGATTTGATGTTTTGCAGCATAAAAATTTGCAATGGACTAGCCCAATTATATTTTCTCCAAAAATATATAATAGCCTAATCTAAATTAGAAAAGTGACTATGAAGAAAAAGATTGAAATAGACAATGAGAATAATTAAGCAAACAATTGAACAGGCAAAGAAACAATGACATTATTTTGATAAAATAATCTGAAATTTTTTGTGGTGTGTTACTTATGTATGTAAAGATAGGCATCCTATTGAACTGAAATATAAAACCCTCATATTGGAAGGCAGTTTATTGGTGATCGTCTGGATGGAGCTCAATCTGCTAACAGCTGGAGGTTAGCTTGAAAGTGGAAAATACTTTTTAATTCCAAATCTTACAAATAATTAATGGATGATCAATGTGATGTTACTATCATGAACTGTAATTTTTTTCACCTGCCAAGCATCCAAACAATACCTCATTGACCCATTTTTTCTTCACAGTTACAACTGGATTACAATAAGGTGAAGAACATTTGGCAAAATAATCCCAATCTAACATTTTATTAATCTGTTTAGATATCTCTCCATGATACTAGTATGGAATAGGGTATGATTTGAATTGAAATGGTTGGTTATAAATCAGTTTTATCCATTGTTAGTAACCCTCTATTATCCCTGGTATTTCTGAGGAAATGAGGCCAAATTCATTAATAACAGATCATATCTTTATTTCATCATTGCTTCCAAGTAAGGTGGATTCTGCAATTTTACTCTCAATTAGTATCTCTGGGATTATGGATACTATACAATCATCTTCAGGTAGGCCATATCTTGGAAGTGATGTTGGAAGTGATGTCATCTCTAAGATCTCATCATTAATCCTGACTACCTTGTCTGAGAAATCAATGACACAATGGTTCATGTGGAGAAAGTATGGTCCTTGAATGACCTCATAAATTAAGCCATTCAGTATGAGAAAAAAACCTGGCATAGTTGTTTGGCTGATCTTAATTTGAACCCAGATTTGTTTTTGCAACAGTTTAGCCTTTCTATTATTAGACATGGTAACTTGCATCAACTTCAGTGGTTGTGTTTTTATGTTAGTCTTGATTTCAGAATCTTATGATAAAAAGCATCTTACACCACTGAAATCTGGCTACCAGAATCTAATAAGGTCTTAACTGGTAAATTCTCAAACAAGACCTCTATCGTGGGACAGCTTTGTACAACAAATTTGGGTGCCTTATCCTCCCATGAACACATGAAATTAATAATTTCTCAGTTTATAATTTGGTCTGCATTGCCCATTGTTATTTTAGTTTCTTGAGGTGAGGAACGTGGCTTCAAGTATCCTTTCAGTTTGGTTTCTGGAGTATCTTGGGTGAGTAATTGCTGCATCACAGTTTATGATATTTTCTTGGGCTATTGGAAGGAATGAATCTAATTTTGTTGTTGTTTGTATAGATGAACAAGTATATGGAAAGGTTTGTTATAGATATTTTCCTTTCCAATGATTTGGATCATTATTATTTTTCTCTTTCAATAATTGATAGTGTTCATGGTGGGTTCCTCCTTTTTTTTCTCAGGGATCCTATTGGGCTATACTGTTGTTTTTCAGGTCAATACTATTAAGCAATTCCACTATTTGTTCAATTCTCTTGGCATTGGTGCATAAAAGTCATTTTCTATCTTCAGGGTTAAGTTCTTTTTAATTATCCTGATAATTTCACTTTTGCTCAGGTGGTAAGTGTTTATTGTCCTTAGCTTAGTCATATGGCAATGAAAAAATTTAGTTAGGATTTTTCCTGGTACAGGTTTGTACTTCTCTTGAAACAAGAGATAAAGTAATGCCTCCTGTTTTTCTTTATTTCAATAGTTTTTAACTAGCAAAGCTTTTTAATCATCATAAGTAGATGGGTTTGAAATAGGGACTCTCACCACATTAATGCATCCTCCTGAAGATAGCTGTATCAATAATCACTTATCCTTTGGTTAAATTTTGATTCACTGAAATGTATAAATTGAAACTCTTCAGGTGCTCTATGGGGGCTTCACTAGCCCAAATTGATTAATTGTGTATTATGTTATTGTGTAATTTGCTTGGCTCAATAGAATTCATTTGAGGTGTCAACTGTTGGGTGTCCAGGTTAATTTGACATGTGCTTGGGATTGTTTCTTCATAATTAGCATGGAGGGGATAATCTTCTAACCCATGCATCATCCAACCTGCAGAAGTGGGTTCCAGACATAGAACATCTCACCAGTGGAGATCTTTAGTAACAATCTCCTGGTTATCTCTGCTTCATCTTTCTTTCCCAATTATCCTGGGTCCTTTGGCATATCTCAGCCTTTTGCATCTCTATCAATTTTGCATTTTGATGTACTTGGAATGCAATGAGTATGAATCAATGTGTCATGACTTCATCTAAATGGCTGACTCAATCTCTAGTTTTATTTATGTTTTTTATAACTCTATCTAACATCATTTTTCCTATAATGGTTTCTACTTCTTTTGAGGCTATTTTATCTTCTAAGTGCCTTAAATTTTGTGTGATAGTTTCTACAGTTTTATCATGTGCTTCTATTTCCAAATTCTTCCTGGTGGATAACTGATCTAATTTTGTATGGATGACCTGTAGTTCCTCTTGAACTTCATACCTTTGTCTTTCTTGGTTTTCATGCCTTTCTTCATTAAAGGTTTTGTATTCTGGGCACTCTTCATTGTACTGGAAGTTGAGTTGATTAGTGATACTATGTTGAAATTCTTCAAATGTTAGTCAGCATATTATGTTCTTTTCCTCCATCTCTTTGGGACCTCAATCATAGCTTGCTTCATATCCATACCATATTTTTGAACATTATTTTCTTCTATAGGGAGCTGTTTAATCTCACTAGTCATTCTGTCAATCTTGGTTTCTATTTGCACCTCCATCCTATCCATATATCCATTAAAATCTTTTGTTAAACAAGCTATACTTCCTTCCATCTTGCAATTCATTTTTATTTCCATACCATTCACCTCAGCTTTCATTACTGTTTTCAAATTATCCATGTCAGCCTTTGTTATCATCATATCCATCCTGTGTTCTATGCAATTCATATTTCTATTTATTGTTTCTAACATGGGGTGCCAAAAATGTACTGTAACCATCCCCTAACCCTATCCTACATTTCCTATCAACAAATACCCAGCACACCAATTCTATTGATAATAAAATAAACTACTAGATTGACCATGCTTTGAATTACTATTGAGACTCTTACAATGCTGTCCCACTATAGCTTAGCTCAGTGGGTCTACAGAGATCTATAAAGTGTAAAATACATACTAAACATAGTAAGAAACGTTATAAATTAATAGGAATAAAATACCTATTGGGTTGTATAATAAATAAATAGTTAAAATTGGTAAAGTTCAACCATTTAAATTAACAAGTTATAGTTTACTCTCATCTCCTCCCATTATCTAAATGCATTAAACAACCTTTACTAATGATAGGTCTAAATTAATAGAATAAAGATGTAGTACTAATTAACTCTACTGTGTGGTTTGTTAAAATCAAATAAAACAAACGTAGCACTACGTAACTTACAATCATTTAAAATAAATAACTAAATTAATGTTTAATTTAAAACAATAAGGAAATATCTCAGGGAATTTATTATATGGTATTTTTAAATTTAGACTCTGCAATAACTGCTAATTATTACTATAAAAGTAATGACATAAATTAAGCATTACTCTAACAAAATAATAGTAGTTAGATAATGAAAGAAATAGGGTACATTTTGATTTCAAGTCATCATCTAAATAATAAATGAATATTAAAAATTTCCAGAGATTCATTAATTAGTCAAGGACTTCATATGGTGTTTGGATTGAGAAAACAATATCATCAAATCTGAACATATTCATCATTAAATTTAGGGAATAGTGTAGTCATATCATATAGGCTATGTAAGTGTGTGTGTATGTGTGGAAACAGAACACAAATGCATGCCAAAGAATAACTCTAAACAAAGTTTTTAAATAAAACATTTATTACATGACATAGCTAAATAAACATTTTGCTCTTCCACTTTACACAGATTTATGTCTTGGATAATTCCAATATCAATGACTGAATAGACTAACATAAGAGTAATTAACATTAAAACAAACTTTATATTTTATCCCAAACATATACAAGCTATCGGTCACTTCTGATATGCTTATGAAAAGAGACATTTATTAACATTAATACTGGAATAATTAAATTTGAAATTAAACCTCACTATATATTTATTTCAATCAGATACAAGCTATCAGTCACTTGTGATAAGCTAATGAAAAGAAACATTTATTAACACAACACTAGAATAATTAAATATAAAATTAAACTTCCTGTACTTTACTTAAAATACATATATGCTATTAGCTAACTCCAACATTCTGCTACCCAAATCAACACTAGGATAGTTAAAGATTAAAATAGTACACTATGGATATTAATATATGTGTAAGAGGTCACGCTATACATCTTAAATCAATTAAATAATTCTATTAACAAGCTACATTTTCTTTCATTGTTACTTGCTCATTCAAAATGGGGATGAATTATCCTGAGAAATTGATGATATAAAACTTGAAATAATTGATATGATATGATTTGAAAAATTGATTCAGACTTATAAATTAGTGATAGATTTTCTCCATATCTTCAAGTTTAATAGTATTTTATGTGTGCATCTGTATTGTGCTACCTGTTATAAAATAAATAACACAGTTATATTACATCGGTTTACTTATGAACTTGAGATAAAATATAATACAGGTGATGCCATATACCAACAAAGTTTTGGCACTAGTTCTACCTTAGATGTTTTATAAAAAAAATCAATTCTACTTTTACTTTCTTTTTTATTAGCAAAATACAGTACATATGGTTATGAATAAATGATGGAAAAACATTCCAAATGGATACATGAGGGACAAGAAGACTTTCTTAACTCTAATAATTTAAAAAACAAAACACAGTGACTCCGTAGCCTTATTCAGAGGCTTAAACACTGGGGTGGACTTTGTCTCTTCACCGACAAACAAGGGAATACACTACTTTACTTTACTTAACATAATCACCATAATATACAATTGCTTAATCTGGGAAATATAATCCACTCATGACAAATATTTCAATAAACTAAGGGGAGAGTTCTCTCAATCCCTGGCAATGCAATATATATTATAAACAATTTTTTTCTTCATAAGCATTAAAAAAATAATAAATTCACTCTTTAATAAATACCTAATCCTTCCAGTTCTTTTGGCATATCATACCATCTGAAACCAATTGGAAAGTAAGTCAATCAAATTTTAATTCAGCAATTATATAAATGGATTAAAAATAGACAGGGACATGTGCATAATAACACACAAAATAATTTCAAATCATATTCAATAAGTAAATATTGTAATGACATTAATTTTTAGTTAAAAAAATTAATCTCTCATTCCTGACAATTTTAAATATTTTAAATTGCAAATATAATACTGCTAAATAAATCTCATTCTTTTAGAAAAGCAAAGGTAAAACAATGCTTTTATGTATTAAATATTAACTGATAAATTGAAATAAAAATCTGATGTGTGATGAACTACAAATCTTTTAAATTTGAAGCAAAATAATTATTATGAAATGGATCTCATAAGTTCTGGAAATGCAAAGAGAAAATAATAATTTTTATGCATTTACCCTTTTTAAAATTAGCTGTTAGTTTCCAAATAGAAAACAGATATTTCTGTGACAAACATATGCTTAGAGAAATACATGTATACAATAAAAATTATACTAAAATAATAATTAATTACCCAGTACAATATTCCTTCATATTATACTTTTCTGTGATATTCTTGAAGAAAGAAATAAAAATTAAATAATAATAATAATAAATATAAGACAAATAATTGGTCTACCTATCTATAATATGCTAACAAATAAAATAATTATTACTTCTTCTTTTAGCTGGAACATAATAGTTCATTTGCACAGTCCATAAATAACACATCTTGGTCATGTATGAAAATGATGATGATAATTATGAAACAATATATGTTAGTGAACACATAACAATTTTCTGCAGGACAAACAAATATGCATTTTGGTCTAATTAAAGAGCATTTTTTTCTAAGCAATAGCTAACTAAAACTGCTGGCAATATCATGTGTGAGGTATTTAATAATGGCAAATAAATCATTTATTACTGCATGTTTTAATAATAGTTTGCTATTTAACTCATTATATTTATCAAGGCACTTATAGTAAATTATCAAGTCATCCATAAGGCAAACAGCTGATTAACTCATAATATCCACTTAATTCTACATAATTTTATTGATATTTTAATAGCAAATCAAATTCAAATGAAAACAAAATAAAAATATTTGCATCTAGTATTCATGCTCCTCCACTCATTCAGTTATAAGCACATTTAAATATAACTTAGTGATTTAATAATTATATATGTCATGCATTCCATTCTCTAATCCTAGAAACACAAACGGTTAAGTATATTTCTTGTCAATAATAATAATAAAGCATGTTATAATAAGTTATATGCACACATCTTTTCATTTAAACTTTACTCCTCTATAGCTAGTAGAAAATTTTAATACAGAGTCTTTGAAATATTTATAAAAAAGTTCAGCATAAACTTTCCAGAATAATAGCAAAATTCACATATTCCAATTATTTTTTTAATGTTGGAGATTAAAGTTAAGCAAATCAAATTTGAAATATAGACATGCAGATGCATCCCAAATGATGATTTTAAATCTAAATTAGTCAATTGAAAAAATAGAGAAATATATACTTTGTTTTTAAAGTTGTTTATGTTTCCATCCTGGTCATTACCTTCCCAAGAAAAAATTCTTAACTCTTTTCATACAGAAAATTAATAAAATTTTCTACTTTTAAGTTTGAATTGAATCTCAACCACTTGATTATGGAAGAACCAATTTGTAGAGAGAAAATTGTAGTAATAAAAACCCTTTGTGAAGAGAGAATTGTTGTAATAAAAGAAAAGCTAACTTTTTTGTAAAGTATCCCCTTTTATATCTGATTATTACTTAGCCATCTATCTCTTCCACCAATCAATGGTCACTCAAAAGTTCAACCCTAAAAACAAAGGTCAATCCCTCTTACTGCACTGAGCTAATTAGTTGCAAATATGCAATAACCTTTTCTTTGTTGAAGAAAAGAAAAAAATCATTGTCTTCTAAATGATATTAATTAAATTGAAATGACGATAAAAATATTCTGCATTTCTAGAGTAATAAAAAAATAATAAGTTAACAAACAAAATAATTGATAGTGTATTTGACTGTTTGACAATTCACTGATCCATGGATCCATCAATCTCTTAAAATTGTGTTTGAACTGGTTATCCAAGATATTGATTATGAAATTTAAATATTTTACTGTGAAACATAATATTTGGTGGTTTAATTAAGTACATGAATGAAAAATGAAGTTGAAAGAGGGCACAAACATACATGCACACCCATATGCTGCACTACAAGTAATAAACCAATCTAGCCAAAATAAGACTTATGTGACCATAAATCAAATATGCCGTATTAACTACACTATGGATTGAAGTACTAAGGAGCAAATAAACCACAAAATCACCAAACAAACACCAATGACTATCTTACTGACAAATAAGGCAAACTTAGATCAATTTAACCTATACACTAACAATTCCTGTGACAAGCCATCCCCTTTTTGTCATTAACATCCACCAAAGAAAAATACTAAACATCTTAACTTCTAAATAATATCTGAAATTGCTTCATAAACAGAGTTCTGGATTATTAATGGAAATTTTTTTTCTTAGTTAAATGTGACCAGCCTTTACTGAAACAGTGCTATTTAATTACAATTGATTTCTTGTGCCTATTCAGAAGGTCACAATATATACTTCATAAAAGATGTATAAATTTATTTTATTTACTGAAATTTGTTTGCCAATAGAAGTTATGTTTTCATCGGGCCATAGATTAAATAAATGATAAAAGGAAATTAATAAAAGCATACGATTTTATCTATCATGGTGATTCATTTTTAAAAATAAATAGAAAACAGGCAAACCATGATTTTTTTGCACTCAATGGATAAAAGTGTTCCTATTCATGGTAGATGAAGATATGGAAGAATGGATTATCAATTTCAGCTTTGAATCTCTTTTTGAGGATAAAAACAATCTATTTAGTAACTCTTTTGTGAAGTTTCAAATTCAATGTTTTTTTAAATCATGATGATCTCATGTTCTCATGATCAATCAGTATTACAAGAAATTCATCTTAATGATGTGCCAACAGAACAATACCCCCCCCCCCATTTAATTAAAATATTAAGATGGTATTTTCTGCCAACTCTCATATATATATATATATATAATTTAGTATTATCTGCCAACTCTCATATATATATATATATATAATTTAGTAATAATTCCATTAGTTTACAATAAGAATTTTACAAAAACACATTATCTTATAAAATCAATTAGGTTTTTTGTTGTATTATCCCAGGAAGAAAGCAGAATTTCAAGTTTGATTTTCTTTTAATTTATTTAAATTGATTATAATTCAAGATAAACTAGTATCTTGAAGCATAAGATTTTTTAAAAGCATTGTGTCTGTGGGTGTTTCTTGGAAAAAGGTGGGTTGTAGGGGAATTAGAAGAGATCACAATTAAATCTGCTATTGAAATCAAAGCTAAAAATACATTTGTAATTAAAAATATTGTTAAGGTATATCTGTTGTGCATTGCACTAATTAATCAAGAACTTTTTCTTCAATTAAAAATTCCTAAAAAAGAAAATGATGGAAAATTAAGTGACAAAATTTGGCTAAAAATAAACCCAAAAGGTATCACTCCTGTTTACAAATAAATAAATTAAAAAGTGCAGAGAGAGATAGAGAGAAGAAAAAACATATAAATTGAAAGTTTCTTTTGTTAGAAAGATTATTAAACACGTTTCCATTGAAAGTATTACTACATGTCACTATAAAAATGTTCTCCAGCTAGAAAGCATCAAGGAATTTCTTAACTTGGGTAGCCATCTCTCAACCACACCTGGAGTATGTCACCCATGGACTGTACCTTCATAGTGAAAATTTAACAGCTGATCAATGAGGGGTGATTATAAACTGTTGCTTAATTGAATTTTTATACCATAATTAGCATAATATTAACTTAGAATCAGTCATTGGTGTTCGATGTATATTAAAAGTTGCAACAATAGATTATGGGATAATTTGAATGGTATTCACAATTTTGTTTGTGTATGATTAGAAAAGGGTGTAGGTTATTATACTGTTTTCATTTTTTGTATTATTGTATTTTATTTATTTATCTTTATTGTACTCATAAGTTTGTAGAGGTTAGTTTCCCAAATGTGAACTTCTCAATTGTGGAAAGACAAGAGAGAGATGGACAAAATAAGTTAAAATTTTGATCATAAGCAAACACAAGACACTTATTGGTAGAAAAAGTGTATGTCAAAATAAAATATATGGTTTTAAGCAAACACAGAACATTTACACCATCAATGAATGAACGTATAAATTATTAAACACTAGTGAAGGTAGAGAGTTTGAGTGAAGATCAATATAGCTCACTCTATTATTAAATCAGCTAAATGTTTACCCCTATTCAGACAGATTCTCAACAACAATTCTGGGCCATTGTCAGAAATAAGGAAATGATGGAGTATTTCTTAAGGAAAGATTATGAAAATGTTGAATAATAGAATCATTATAAAATTGATAATTGATTGAGTTAATTTTGCTTTTAAAATTGATCTAGCCCATTAAGATTGCAGTGAGAGGGGAGAGAGATTAGAAAAGGAGATAGTATTAAAAGGATATAATAATGATTATTGAAGCCATAATTGTATATCTTTTTTATTAATTTAAATATAGTATCTGGAGAGAAAATATATCATAATTATTAGAATCCATAAAAGATTATGCTCTAAAACATTATGTGGCCATGTTACACATATAAATAAACACTATGATCATAGAATAATCTTCTTGATCTAGGGTTAGGCTGTACAGCTAGTAGTAACCTCATAATGGCTACCATAATATGTGTGATCTTGGTAATTTTGTGTCTCTAATGGCATTTTGTATCACCACAATATTTAACAAAAATAATATCAGTCATTTGCAGTTAACATTTTAAATTCAACAATTGGTTTTAATACAAAATAATATTATGTACTATTAAAAAATATTGACTTTCTTTTTAAATTATAATTTAATAAACTGGACTTTTATTTATATAAAGAGTGTGCAATGTTTTTAATAATAATAAAAAGAAAAAGAACTAGAAGATGGAGGAGAATGAGAAAAAGAAGTAGAAAATATTTCAAACATATTCAATGATGTCACTTTATATATATATATATATATATATATATATATGACATAATTATATATATATATATATATATATATATATATATAATTTTGGGGGTAAACCCATGTATCATTTTCTATTATATACTGATATTTCAACAACAAACTAGCATCTGCCATTGTCAAGGTAAACTCTTGAAAGAAAATCTGTTCGATCTCAGACTGTAACATGACTGAGTGTGAGATGTAACACAAGAATCAGTTTAAAATAGTTTAGTATTCAGAATATGAGGTTTATCAAAAAGTATATTTCTTTTAGTTTTAACACCTACTAATTTAAGTCAATATTAGAAGACATATATAAAATGAAAGGTTTCCATATGGCTGGAATACATTGTGCTTCAGCAGCCCTATTTAAACCAATAGATCTCTTTAATATTTCAATTGACTCTCTCATGGTTTTCAAATCATATCTCTCCAAATTAGCAAGCATTTTTGCATTGTCAAAATCAGATTTGTGACATTTCTAAAAAATGGAAAGTAAAAACTGATGTGTTAATTTTTTGATTAAAAGCATTTTTATGTTCCTTAATTCTGACATTTATTCCTCTATTAGACTGGCCTACATAGATTCTTGAGCACTGCAAACATGGAAATTCATAAACTCCTTGGTGTTCCAAAAATATTCTGTCTTTATGTTTATGTAAAAAATCACTAATTTTCTTGCCAGTAGAAAAGTAGTCTTTATTTTAAAACAAAATAGTCTTCTACTGATTTTATCAGTAACCCTTTAATATAAGGTAAAATCACTCTATTAAAAGATGAATTATTAATTCTATCCTCTTTTTTCCTTTTAGTATCAATGCTATGTAAAGTCTTACATATGATGTTTTTATTATAATCATTAGAAAGTAGACTATTCTTTGTAAGTTCTATTTCTTGAATGATATATTCTTTATTAGATAAATTATAAGCTCTAGTCAAAAGATTTTTTGCTACAGAAAAAATGTGTGCAGGATGATGATGAAAATTAAAATTAAGATAAATGTTTGTATGGGTGGATTTTCTGCAAACTGATATTGATATTGTTTAATCACATTTTCTTGCAATTAAAACATCTAGAAAAAAAAGTGATCTGTTATTTTCCGACTTCCATAGTAAATTTAATATTTGGATGACAATTATTTATAAAAACAAGAAAAGAATTTAAGAAATTAATGCCATGAGGCCATATGATAAATATATCATCCACATATCTAAGCCTAATAGAAGGTTTTTTAGTAGCTGCACTTAATACTTTACTTTCAAAATTATCCATGAAAAGATCAGAAATTACAGGTGACAGTGGAAATCCCATAGAAAATCTTTTAATTTTTTAAACTTTTGAGAATTATAAACAAAAAATGTATTTTCAAAGCAATGCTTCAATAATGAAATAATAAAATCAGGTAAATCATTTTTTATCTTTTCATGGATATTTTTGAAACTCAAGTATTATGGGCAGCTATTAAGAAACCTTCTATTTGGCTTAGATATGTGGATGATATATTTGTTATATAACTACATGGCATTGATACCATAAATTATTTTATTGATTTTCTAAATAATTGGTATTCAAATATTAAATTTACTATGGAGGTGGAAAATAATAGATCACTTTCTTTTCTAGATGTTTTAATTACAAGAAAATGTGATGAAACATTATCAATATCAGTTTGCAGAAAATCCACCCATACAAACAGATATCTTAATTTTAATTCTCATCATCATCCTGCACAAATTTTTTCTGTAGCAAAAAACTCTTTTGACTAGAGCTTATAATTTATCTCATAAAGAACAACTTGCTCAAGAAATAGAACTTACAAAGAATATTCTACTTTCTAATTATTCTAATAAAAATATCATATGTAAGGCTTTACATAGCATTGATGCTAAAAGGATAAAAAAGGACATAATTGACCATTCATCTTTTAATAGAGTGATTTTACTTTATATTAAAGGTATTACTGATAAAATCAGTAGAAGGCTATCATCTTTTAATAAAGACTACTGTACTGACAAGAAAATTTGTGATTTTTTACATAAACCAAAGACAGAATATTTTTGTAACACCAAGGAGTTTAGGAAGTTCCATGTATGCAGAGCTCAAGAATCCATGTAGGTCAGTCTAATAGAGGAATAAATGTCAGAATTAAGGAACATAAAAATGTTTTTAATCAAAAAATTAACACATCAGTTTTTACTTTCCATTTTTTTAGAAACTGGTCACAAACCTGATTTTGACAATACAAAAATACTTACTAATTTAGAAAGATATGATTTAAGAACCATGACAGAGTCAACTGAAATATTAAGAAGAGTCATTGGTTTAAATAGGGCTGATGAAGCACAATGTATTCCAGCCATATGGAAACCTTCCATTTATACATGTCTTCTATTATTGACTTTAAATTAGTAGGTGGTAAAACTAAGAGAAATATACTTTTTGATAAACTTCATATTCTGAATACTAAGCTATTTCAAACTGCTTCTCATGCTTCATCTTGCACTCAGTCACATTACAGTCTGAGATTGAACAAATTTTCTTTTAAGAGTTTACCTTGACAATGGCAGATGCTAGTTTGTTGTTGAAATATCAGTATATAATAGAAAATAATACATGGTTTTACCCCAAAAAATAAATTATCTACATCATACAACTGTGAAAATCTTTTATATATATATATATCATTGAAATATATTTCTTATATATATCATTTCAATAATGATATGTAAATGTAATATATAATTATAATAATAAATAATAGTAATTATGATATAATTATTATTATTTAATAAGTAACAAATTAATTATAATTTATAATTAATAATCACAATTATTAATAATTATATATAATAAACTAATTCAAATTATAATTAGTATATTTATAATAATTATAATTATTATTTAACAATTATAATTAAATTATATAATTTATTAATAATTTATAAAATTATAATATATAATTATTACAATTTATTTATAATATATATATATATAAATATGAAATTTATAATTTAAAATTTATATGTAAATAATTAGTGCATATATATATAATTTCTGGTTTGTGTTAATAGAGAAGTATTGTCTAAAATGCAGTCAAGTTTTTCTTTTGCTTTATTTTTGTTTAAATTATTTAAATAGTATAAGAGAAATTTTATTTCTCTTTTGTTTTGAATATGGGAAATTTGAAATCTTATTACATATGAATGTGAACGTTAGTTATATTGTTTGTTACTATATAACTCAATAAATACTGCACCAATCTTATTTAATCTTGGACAATGTTTTGTTTTGGTTTTGAGGATTATATAGGGTATTGTCTTTTTTTAGCTTCATGATACTTTATTCTTTTAAAAATTTAGGAATTTGCAATATGTGTCAAAATCATACCCATTTTCCAATGCTTTCATAAAATTTCAAAAAGAGAGCATTACTGATTAAAATATTACAAATGTTGAAAAATGTTTAAATGGATACAATGGTTTTTGTATTCAATGTCTTACTATTAAGTCAAATAATTTTGTCCACATGATTAGCACAACATACATATTCGTACAATAGAGCTCTCAACGATCCTTCCACCTATTCAGTTTTCTATCAGCACCAGAGCACAAGTCACCACGAGTGCATTCCAGACAATCTCACAATAGTGTATAGAGACATGACCTTAAAAGAAAAATCAAAGAGGCCTTCTTCATCTCATGAAACAAAGACACCATAAATAGGAAGGACATGTGATATGCTTTATCGAAGAAATGAAATTAGCATATTTGCATATCATTAAATGTAGTAGCAAGCTATGATTATGAAGGCAAGATCCTTTGAAAACGCTCAGCTTGTTTGTTTTTAGTTATCTAGTTTATAACACTTTATAACTTTTGGGAACAGTTGCGCCACACACGCACACGTGCTAGATTGTCTTACTATGTAAATGGAGATCATCACAATTTTAAATAATTTTAAATAAATTTAATATTGTAAATATATTTTAAATTAATTAAACACCATTTGAACCATGTGTTTGTTGTTGTTTTTTTTACTTTTAAGTAGAACATGAAGAAAATACCATGATGTTGAAATGTCATAGACATTTCTAAAAATTAATATATCACAAGAGAAACATATTTAAATTAAAATCCTCAAACATGATCAAATTTAGTAATATAATAACATAAAATGTTTTATTTTTTTGCAACACTACTTTTGAAAAGTCATGTAATATTATTACATGTAAATATATTTTCACATTACAGCTACATATTGATTTATATGTTATATTATATTAATGTCAACAAAGTTATGACTACAGGTAATATATATATATATGTGTGTGTGTGTGTGAAAAATAGTTATTTAAAATAAGTATTTAAAAATCTGAGCAGATATGTATTAAAAATAATTATTTCTTTAATTGATTGGCACCTATTTCTCATAGTATTCTTTTTCTTGATAATAATTATTAAAAGTTTTTAAAACATTATTTTGGATAATACCCATTTCCTTTTTCTAGTAGTAAATCTTTTATAATAATAAAACAATACATTTTTCTTGTAGATTATTTTTGTATCCAAAAGCGTTTATTAAAATAATTATTATTTAATATATTTAAATAAAACGCGTTACTTCACATTTTAAATGACGTTCAACTGATTCAACTTTAGTTTGAGGAGAAAGTAGTAGAGATATCCTGGACGTAGGAATTAAAATATCATAAGGGCAGTTTTACACTCCACTAAATATAATTTTGTCATTGCTGTTCTTTATATCTTAAAATATTAACAAATTTAGACATCAATTGTTTACTAGAATAAAATTATACTTCAATTGTTGACAATGTAATTTGTTCTTAATTAATTTCCCAATTCAAAGCCACTAGGTCCAATATAGTATAGCCTTGGAAAACCAAAATCACTAAATAAATGTAAATATAAATATTTATCGTATACAATAACTTAAAATAGATTACTGGCTCTCATGAAACAATTTTCATATAGGAAATAGCATTAAAAAGTCCCCCAAATGTTATCAAATAAGTGTTAAAGTAAATCATTATTTATTAGCTTATAAAACAACATAATTTGTATTCTAGATATTACATGTTAAATATATTATTAAATTCAAAGTAATATTTACATTTATATTTAATTAATGATTTGGCTTTTTTCATTGTTATTAAAAATTAACACTTAGTGGATCCGCTTTGGGAAATTAAATTAATACCAACATTATGGTATTATTACCAATATTTGAAGTACAATTAATTATACTCTTGCAATTTATTGACATTTGAATTTGTTAACATCTTTAACATGTAACAGCTTGCAAAAATGGCATCTAGTTTCAATGGCTAAAAATAATGATTTGGATAATAATATTTGTGATACTAAGATGCTGTTAGACGTGATATTTTGAACTATTTCCATCATTTATGAGTGAATGTTGAATGCATAGAAAATTGTAAACTTTATTTAAACTTTCCAAATACAAACAACTTGTTAGTAATAACACACAAATAAACAATACAGGTTAGTAATTACAAAACATTTTGAGTAGTATTATTCTCCACTTTTCTTCAGGTGTTGCTGGCCTATATAGCTCAGTTGTTAGAGCATTTGTCTTAAATTCGATATTCAAGAATTTAAAGGTGCAAGTTCAACTTCTAAGTGAATATTGCCACTGTGCATATAAGCCAGCAACACCTGAAGAAGTGTGGAGAATAATACTACTCGAAATGTTGTGTAATTATTAACCTGTACTGTCTATTTGTGTGTTATTACTAACAAGTTGTTTGTATTTGGAAAGTTTAAATAAAGTTTAAAATTTTCTATACATTCAACATTCACTCATAAATGATGGAAATAGTCCAAAATATCACATCTTATAATATACTATCATTACAAACCTTCAGACAAATGCTAAAATGCTGTTTTTTAAATAAAGATTACTTTATGTAATATAATAATTATTTTCAATTAAATTACTCTTTTAAGTGTGTATATATACATATAAGTAAAAGTATTTGAACTTAGAATTTTTCAGTCTATATTCATTATCCACTCCATCTCAAGCAACCACTACAAATGTCCACACACATGTGAAAAAGCTAAATGATCACCAATATACATATATCATGCTGAACAATTACTCATCAGTTGGGCCAGATCATAATCTCCCACATATATATACAACCAATGCTCAGTTTATATTAATGGATAGACCTCAATTTTTTCACCCAACTCTTTGGCCATCCATTTCATCAAAAATATTGAAGATGGAGTACTCAAGGTCTTTATTGTATTTGATATTGTAGTCGTACTCTTGTAGACATTACAGCAATCTAGCCTCCAATATTACCAGACCATTATGTATGTATACATATTAATAGAAAAGGAATGATTGAATGGATGAATGGATAGATGGATGGATGAATGAATAGATAAATAGATAGATAGATAGATAGATAGATAGATAGATAGATAGATAGATAGATAGATAGATAGATAGATAGATAGATAGATAGATAGATAGATAGATAGATAGATAGATAGATAGATAGATAGATAGATAGATAGATAGATAGATAGATAGATAGATAGATAGATAGACAGACAGATAGATAGATAGATAGCCAGATAGACAGACAGACAAACAGACAGACAGACAGACAGATAGATAGATAGATAGATAGATAGATAGATAGATAGATAGATAGATAGATAGATAGATAGATAGATAGATAGATAGATAGATAGATAGATAGATAGATAGATAGATAGATAGATAAATAGATAGATAGATAGATAGATAGATAGATAGATTAACATTAAAAACTAACAATCTTATAAATAACATTTGGTGATACATCAACTACATTTTTGCAAAATATAATGTTTATGTTAATCATACCCCATATCATCTGCTTGCAAGTCCAAGCAAAATTACATTTAACATACTACTAAATTTTTATTTAAATAGACTTGCAATGTTCAATTTGATTTTAAATTATGAACATGAATTTTACTGATGATTTAAGTGATAAGATATTCCTTATAATCCAATTAAATTTTAAATAATTTTGCTTTATATTAATAAACACCCTTTAATAATGTAATACATTGATGTAATTTTATTTATATTCTCTAAAGATATGGATATTAACAGTGTAATATATAGCAACATTTGATGAAAATTCAACTCATTTTTAATATACTATTTACGCTTGTAAAATTTATAGAGTATTATATAATTTATCATTGTCTAATATTGGCAAAGTAAATTTTAATATTTCATAAGTCCTAATAAAAATAATAAATTAAGAAATAGATTTAAAGTGACTGATTTATATATTGACACTCTCATTTTTAGACACTTAAGATTGGCTCAAAAATTACTATGTGAGTTCAGAAATAAGGTGTCACTCATAAAGAAATTTTAAAGACATTATCTTGAGGTTGGAGTGAGAATATCCATTCTGTTTTGTCGTCATGTTTAAACCAGCGCTGGTGTGGAGGTTTGTTTACCTTCTATATACTTTCAACTAACTTTTGCAAAATATATGTTTCTTTCAATCAAATTTCATGACAATAGCTACTCAGAAGATGAATTGAAATCACAAAAGAAACATAAATTTTTTTTTTTTTTATTTACACGCAAAACTATTTGATAATCAACTTTAAAGGAGACTTAATTAATCAAAAGAAAGATGATAAAAAAATTATTTTAGTCATAATAAACAAATGAACCAATCATTGCTGAAGACTGCAATATATTATTCTATGAAACAATAATGACCAACCAAAAAATGTGTTTATAGGGAGAACATTAAATCCCAGTAGAATTTATCACTAACATTTTCAAAAGTAACCTAATAACTTGCACATCTTTTTAATGATCTTGTGTGAATATCTTGCAATTAACTTATATATATATATTATTGTTATAATTAATTTTAAATGTGTATTAGCTGTTATATATATAATGAATCTTTGTTTTAAGAAAGAATTAAAAATTTACATTTGTTTCTAGTTAGTGCAGAATATCTAGATGAAAGGCAATCGGTCACAAAATTAGCACACAGTTAATTAATATTTAATTAGTTATTTACATATATGAATATGTATAAGAAAGGGGGGGGGTCTTTTGAAAAAATTTTTATTAAAAATTCTACATTGTCCATTAATATCTAACTCGTACAAGGAAGACTTGTTAAATTACCTTTAAATTTTGTTCAAACATTCATGTGAAGAGTAATGTTGCAAATGTTTTAAATAAATGTTGTGTTGCCATATTTGATAATATGTAAATTACCTTTATATTACTGATGAAATTATCTATAATAATAACTTATATATTGCAATATACACTAAATACTATTCTATCTCAAGGAATTTTGAATGTAAAGTATATAAGCATATATTGTAATGGTATGAAAAGTGGACCTGCTTTAACCTACCCAAGAGATGCAGGTAGAGGGGATTTGAACCTCACCTACGCCTCCAGATTGCTACTCAGCAACTTACTCCTCAAACCTCACTAGAATTTTTTTTTATGTATGCCCAGTGGTCAGGGAGAGATAAGAGCAAGATCCAATTAATGTACATAAACAAATTGGTTGGCAACTATTAAACCATACTATGCCTAGCCAACAACTGGGTGCTTTACTTTAAAGTAGAGAGACAGAAAAATTTCACTCTAGGGTGAAATTATAAAATGGATAAGTGGTCAAACTAGTTATATAGAGTAAGGCTATGTTCAAATATAGCTGCATTTAAATGACAAAATAAAAGATAAATCTCCCCAGTGGACATTTTTCAGATTTATTTGGTAATATTTTGAGCATATAAAATGGCAAGGTTTTTACCTGTAATGAAAATAAAACTTCTGTGGTCCTTGGTGATTCAATTTGTGGATTTATAAAGAGAGTCTTAGGGAACAGTGGCTTCATGCAAGGATAATTGAGGTCTGGATAGCACTCTGGGTCTAACACATAGTAAGAGAAATGGAAATCATTTGCCACAGTGTGATCCAAGTTCAAGACAGGCGTATAAGTGCTTGTGTCTAGTATTAATATTTGAAAAAGGGTATAGATCCACTTTATCATCAATGGCAATCTCAGAGTGGTGTTAGCCTATGAATCAAAGACAATGGAAGCTATGGATATGTGCCAAAAGACCCATGAATCACCAAGTAGCACAATATAAGAGAAAATGTGGTCAAACAACAATTAAACTTTAAAAACCTTAAATAAAATATATGTATATGAAATAATATGACTTCAAACTTTTCTGAGACTGAGAAAATGTCCAATCCTAAAAATAATTATTACTTTACACCTTTTAACTAACATTAAAATATAAAAAAATATGTATATTAATTAATCACTATTTAACTAGTTCATCCTTAGAGTTAATGAAGACTTAAGATTTTAATTTATATATCTACCTGTACTGTACCCTCTCTTACATTTAATAAAATTACAAACGCTTAAGCTATAGATGTTTTAGACACACACACACATATATATATAAATGTGTACAGAAAAAAAATATATCTTCAGTAAATGTGAATACTTCATCAATTATTTTTGATCATAATAAAGCATGTAATTATGGTTTTAAATTTAATAACAGAGATGTAAAAATTATTCAAATTAAAAGATGTAATGAAAAACGTAAAATTAAGGAGGCAATGATGATATCTAGGGATAGATGTGGTTTAGTGAATAGACAATCAGCTAATATAAAAACAACAGAATTCTGGGAAATTTGAATAGATTGAATGATGGGTAATGCAAGTTTTTATTTTCTGTACATTTGTATTAACAGTTGAAAAAGATTGTCAATGTGAAACAATTGAAAGTACTTCTGGTAAAGAATATACTAATTAATTTTAAATACTGTGTTAAATAAATTTGTTTGAATTATGACTATATAAGCTACTGAGCTTGGATTGAAAATATTTGTGTGTTTTCAATTTTATTCTCATAGTTTTATAGTTATGTAGAGATAAAAGGTGGCTGCTGGAGAATTGCATTAGACCCTAAGATTTAGGTGCAGTGCTCTCAGATCTAAGGTTCCTTACTGATGAAGGCCATAAGCCAGAAACTAGTTTGGGGATATTGGATGAGTATGCACTAGATAGAAATTTTATGCACAAGCCTTCTGGCATTCATTGATTACTCTGTCTTGCTTAGAGTGGCACTACTGTATGGAGAGAGTTTTGCCTATTTTAACAACAGTTATGAGAGCATGAAAGATAGTGATCACGTGATGTTTTAAGATTTAATACCAATCCTGCCTTATAAAAAGGTGGTGGCTATGGTTGTTAAAGAGCCAAAGACACCAAAATGTATGGGTGCTGAACTGAGTTCAGACCCATATGAGTATATAAGCCACTGAGCTTGGATTGAAAATATATGTGTGTTTTCAATTTTATTCTCATAGTTTTGTAGTTATGTAGAGATAAAATGTTGTTGCTGGGGGGTTGCATTAGATCCTAAGATTTTATGCACAAGCCTTCTGGCATTCATTGATTACTCTGTCTTACTTAGAGTGGCACTACTGTATGGAGAGAGTTTTGCCCATTTTAACAACAAATTATGAGCAAGCATGGAAGATAGTGATCATGTGATCTATAGCTTCTAGGTGAATGGTGGTTTTACTTTATATAAATGTTATATGGCATCGATGAGCAATGCAATATATACATTTAAAGAACTTTATTTATGTTATTTCTTATATAGTAAAATATTGAATTGTAGATATTACAGCATTTGCAATAGTTTGTTACAGAGAATCACTTTTTTATGAAAGGAACATTATTCATTTAACAATTTGAATTAAATCAATACATTATTTTATTACGAGTATTTTTAATAAACTTATTTTCTAATACTTAGATTAGGTTACACATATGTAGAGCAATATAATAAACAACAAAAATTATTTAGAACTTAATTGAATAGAAATACGAATTGCAACCCTTCGGTTATTCTGTACACAATTCTAAGAATTAAATATAACGTTCGTTGACATGATGGGGGGGGGGGGTAAAAAGGAAACTTTAAAAAATAACAATTTAAATACATCTTATTATTACTTTTAAACTTAAAAGTTTTAAACTTGGTGTCTTCTCTACACATTCCAATACCTTTGGATTTTAAGAGCAGAGAAGTGTAAACACATTTAATGAATTGAAATTATTTAAATAATTAAGCCAGTAAATTTAACATTAATAAATATGAGATATATAATTTACAAGATTAAGACTTTTTAATAATATATGTTAAATAAAAATAACGTTACAGTTAACACTTGGGTTAAAATGAAAGCATTTTACTGGCAATAAAAAATGACTTACAGACTTCTGCAGATGTATAAGTGGATTTATGATCTTTAGGCTTGCATTAAGATGGTAGGATGTGGATGGATCTTCTACATATTACTGGAACTTCTCAGGATTCCAACTCCACTGATGACTGAGGAGAAGCTGATGCCCGACTAATCGCTCATCACGGCAGGTACAGTTAACATTTTCTATGCAGGATACAGACTTCTATATTCTATATTTTAATTACTATTTGATAATCAGGAATAGTACAGAATGATGGCAAATTCTACAAGATAATACACAACTATACAGAATAATACCCTACACTAATACAATGTTCCTTTCTAATGGATTTCAAACCAATTTTTCTAATTGCTGGTCCATCAACTCTTTGCTTCCTCTTTCCATAGGTGTCATACAATTGTTTTTCTGATCTTTGTTTCTTGCTTTCATTTAACATCTTAAAGTGTTTAAAGGTGTTCAACTGTGTAACTATTACAGCTGGTGATATGTATCAATAGAGAACTACAGCACTTACACTCCCTTGCTTAATGGTTACCTACCTCTTTCCCATTGCATAAAATATTATAACATTAAGAAAAATTCATTCTAACTTTCATAAAATATACTTTTTCTTAAAATAAAATCACATGATTTAAACTGTCAGCTTTTAACTTTAGAAAATGATGCCATATAGTACATGCACATATACACCTATTACTAATGTGTGTGGATATATATATACACACACGATAGGAGATAGGTTAATTTAAGTAAACATGAAGCAAGTATATCTGCATACAGATATGCACCACTTTAATATATATAATATTTTTACTGCTCAAGATTTAATAATACTATGTTTAGTTTTAGCATTTAAATTTTCAACAAATAATATCATAATTTTTCTACAATATCATTTCCTGTTTTGACATTACTCACAGCTGAAACTAGCACTATATAAACATTTAGGAGAATATTAAAAAAAATATGTGTAATATTTTTTCCTTCAAAGATAGAAAAATGTAAACAAATTATATTAATAATTTAATCTTTAACGACAAAAGAATCTTTACATTTTTGTATTCATGTTATGGCTCTTAAAACTTTTTACATTCCTTTTGGGAGTTCACTATTAAGAATTACAAATACATTAAGATGGTTATTTTCAGGCGAACCCCCAAAAAATTGATCACTATTAGATCCTTTCACTACATATAAGTAAAGTTAATTAATCTACAATTATATAAATGAATATCTCAAGAAAATGTATTCTTGTTTCGATCAGCATATCACCTCATTCCCAACCTTTTTTTTCTGCAACCATTATCTAAGATAACAAGAAAAATACAATAAAATTAAACAAATATCTGCTTCATATGCAACACAACCTTAGCATTCAAATTACTTTCATTGAAAATTAATTCTTAACGAAGAAAAAATATTCTAAGCCTTGTAAAATTGAAATTACATCCAGAATTTCTTTATTGACAAAATTGTAATATTCTATGTTTAATTTTACCCGATCACTGATATTGATATAAAGGTGTAAATTATGTTTTTATTAAAGCTATATCATTTGGAAAGCCGAATATAATAGTAAATGAATTTGGCATGCCAGTTTATGACATGGGATGGGGCGTACAGAATGGTCATGCATATAAATGCAATAACAATGAAAATATATATATATTGCATTTCAAACCACATTTAATTCAAATACATTTAACACACAATATCTGAATTCAAATTCAGCCCAATTAATAATAAATGAAATTATATAAATACAAACAATATATATTTTGATGTAATCTGAATAACATTTTATAATAGCATATTAAATCTTTAGTGCCTAATTTGAATATATTTTCACTATGCATATATTTGTTCAATGGGCACAAATAAAATGTCATGATGAAATAATCAGGTAGATGATTGGGCTAAACAAGGTACTCTGTAATAACAATATCACCCTTTTCCACTTAACTCCACAATAGAGTAATGTCTCAGGGCTTATGATACACGAAACACAAGCAAGTACATTTCTTGTTATTGAATATTAATTAACTATATTTTTCATTAGAAAAAAAAATACAAAGTCAAATTTATTGTAAAATAGAAAACAATATATATATATATATATTCCAATGCGTAAGCTTGTGGTTAAGACCTGTAGACGTCCCTACCTTCGCATTTTCAACCGCACATGCTTTAGGTTTATTGCCTTAATAAATATTACTTATGTAATCAATGTGCACATTAAATAAATGTATAATTATAATTTATCATATAAACATCAAAACTCTTTCTTTCATGTAAATTAGTCAGATTGTGCATGTTATGACAGTAATTGAAAAATGAATTAGGTTAAATTAACAGTATTTATTTTCTAATATAAGAAACTACAACTGCATAAGTTTTATTTCCAGATTCCTGGAAAATACTGGAATGTGCAAACAAGTATGGGTATGCCAATGAACTACTATATCAATAAAGTGTGGATGTATTCCAAATAAATATAATAAAATCAGATTTTCTTACATAAGTAAGTAAAATTGTTTAATCTTGTCTAGATATATTACTTCCTGAATTATAGTTAAGAATAATAGGTGCGATTGAGAAGATCAGGATAAATATAATTAACCATTGTTCTTTAAAATCTAAATTTACATTATCTCACTTTTAGGCTATACAATGCTCACGATGTTGGACAACTGGGGTGTTTTACACAGAACCATTTTCTTTGTGGTCTAAAACTAAGAATACTATTCTTTATGTAATTACTGGAATATATGACTTCAATGGTGGAAATATCCTTCTTTTGGAATCTGCTGAAGAAAAACCCATGCAACAAGCGTATATGAGTCTAGAAGTGTTAACTTAACTCTTTCTTAAAAAATATATTATTCTAGAAAAACTTATAAACAATAAGAACATAGTAAATTTAAATATTTATTAATTAATAATAATAATAATAATAATAATAATAATAATAATAATAATAATAATAATAATAATAATAATAATAATAATAATAATAATAATAATAATAATAATAATAATAATAATAATAATAATAATAATAATAACACCCAAAATGTATTCATAAATATCAGGCAATAAAATTTATTAACTTGAATTTTCATACAAAATACATTTCATGATCACCATTTCATATTTTTCACAAACTGTTAAAACTGTGATGATCCTTCTATAAAAGTAAATGAGCTTGGATTGGAAACCTTATCTGTTTTCATTTTGGTCTCATAGCTTTATTGTTAACTAAACTGGTAAAATATGGCTGCTGGAGGATGGAATTAGATCCTAAGATCTAGGTGCTGTGCTCTCAGATCAAGAGCTCCTCACTGATAAAAACCAGAAACTAAAAACTAGTCTGAGAATATTGCCTGAGTAGTCACTGAATAGAGATATTATGGCCAAAACTTTTTGCATCCATTGATTAGTATGGTTTGCCCTAAGTGACACTCCTGTATGGGTAGTTTGCCACTATTTTCATGCAAACATGTATAAATTCTGCACACACAGTTCATTAATTTACATTTAAATGAATGATCTGGCTATAAAAACCATCAACACCCATTAAATGAATTACTATTTAATATATTTTAACATCAGTGTAGTGTGTGTTTAATAAAATTCACATAAATAAAAGAGTTTATAAAACTAATATACCTTGACCTGCATATTAAATTTTCATCATGTTTCTGAGAGCTAAAAAAATATTTTTACACCTTTTTCTAACAGTTACAAAATGTTACATATATATAAAAGACATATTTTATGGGTTGTTCTGTACCCACCCAGTGGATGACTTGTGTGACCAAGTCGAAATGTCGGTATATCACTATTTAAAATATTTTAACACGAATGAACCCGCAAAATATGACTTTTATATATGCAACCTGTAAAAGTCTTCGTATCAATATATATATAATACATATTTTGCAGGTTCATCTGTGTTAAAAACTTTTAATATTAATATACTGACATTTCAACTTGGTCACACAAGCCATCCACAGAGTTATAAAAGATAAAAAGATGGTTGTAGAGGCGCTACAATCACTGATTTGATTAAATGTTAAAATTCCACCAATAGCAAAAAATGTTAAATTTAGGAATGTTTTTTAAAAAAATCTTTCCAAATAGGAGGAAGTTTGCATGTATCATCTCTCTTATTGATACAATCTGGCCTTTTAAGTATCTCAATGGCTTTTCTAATTTTGCATTGGTAGAGATTATCACATCTGGATATGATCCTGGTACTAGAAAAATCAATTTTATGACCTGAATCTATAGTATGGAGTGAGAGTGCTGATGATAATGAGAGTTGTTTAACTGCATTAGCATGCTCATCTCTCCTAACACTGATGCTATGATTACTCTACCTATGTAAGAAGCTTTACAATTTTCACATGAGATTTGATAAACACCATGAGATTCTAAAGAGATTGAATCCTTAGGCTTGGTTATTATATTGCTGATCTTTTGATGAGCAGAAAATGCTGTATCTATATTATAGCGTTTTAATATACGTCCGATACTGTCTGTAGTTCCTTTTACATATGGAACACAAATCCTAATAGCTGATTTATATATATATATATATATATAAATCAGCTATTAGCTATTTACATATATATATATATATATATATATATTGTAACCTTCTCCCAGACCACTGTAATATAACTGAACCATATCACACATTTTAAGCACCATAATCGCAACTGTAACCTAGCTTCCTGATCTAACTGGTCACCAACGACTCATACCACATATTTTAGTGATTAAATTCTCTTATGCAACTTATCATACTCTCATAATCAAGAATATGAGCATAAAGACATGAAAATGTAAAACTAATGAAATGATTCATGGATTTAATAAAACTAGTGTGAAATTGTCTATCTAAAGAAGATCACAAGGTGACTAATAAAGATAAAAACTTCTGGTCAAACCAGCTTTGAAATCCACACAAACAAAATGAGATGAGTTAAATTTGATATTCAGCAAATTAATAAATAACTAATAATAGTATCTCTGGAATGATTACAAAATTAAACCTATAAATGAAATAATGAGCAAATTATTATGTAAATGACTAAATGGATGATGGAAAGAAGTAATCATTGAATAGTGAAATGAACTGAGTCTAAGAATTAAGAGAAAAGAGTGAAGATGTATGAAAATAATGAATGATTAAGATGATGATAGAATAAGAGTTAATGAATGTTTGAGATGATAAAAGAATAAAAGTTAATGTATGATTAATCAATTATGATAATGAATTAATGTCAAATGAGAATGAATAAATAAAAGAACGATCAAGATGAAATTGAAGAACAATGTTAATGATGGAGACTGAAAATCTTAGACTATAAACTAATATGGTATTAAATGGTAAAAAGATAAGCTAAATAACAATAGGGATTTCAAGCTTGACACAACCAAAATATCTATCATGAAGTTAAAACAAACTATACATTTTATGCCAAAATAAGTAATTTACATATTAAAGCTTAGCTAACTTTCATAAAACAGTGAAAGTAATCTATTTTAAGTTCAACTATAATAATTAACAAGATATAGACTTTATTACAAACTTAAATTCTATCTTAAAACTTAACACTAATTGTTCTCAGGGTTCAAACACTCAAAATCATTATATAAACTATATTTGGGTCAGTAAGAGGGATTTTACCACTACCCAAACATAATGCACCTAATAGCTCTCAATATAACTTAAATCAAGAATTATATTTAGCAGTTCTAAAGAAACTTTATAACTAATATAAACTTTACAATTTATGACTGGGAATGACTTTTTAATAATTAAAATCAATACTTACCAAATTCCTTTTCTTAAATAATTATAAACCATGTGATCAAGATCAGTGAATGATAGCTCTGCGAATTTAACTAAATCAATCAAATCAATATTATAGTTATCTTTTAATCTATTACTTAAAATAATTTGTACTCTAAGTTATTAACATTTCGATTATTGTGTGATGATGCATTAGATGTACCAATAAATTATAAGGCTTACCAACATTATTATGATATAGCACAATATAGTGAATAGTGCTATATTGGTTAATAATGATTTCAATTTATAATCTTCTGATACGTTGATAGCAATAACAATAATAGTGTATAGACGTGGTAATTAGCAATAAGACTACAGGCAACTAATTAAAATTTAAATACAACAAATTTTATTTACACTATTTACAAAAATTTAATTCACAGACATGGCATGAAATAAAATTAACATATGAAAAGAACTTATGGATGGGAAAATACTCAATATCACATTGACCATACTTTTTGTCAACAAGACTAACATATACAATTTGCTTATAAAAATGATATTTACAATATTTATCACTCTAAGACACTAAAACTTATTTAAGCTGACTAGCACTTAAATTTATAACTAGCAGTATACTTAGAACTTTAGGATATGCATAAAGTTTAAATTTAGAATTCCAACATTATAAAGTATTACATTATCCCAAAGCCCTATCTTTTATCAGAATATGATAAGGGCAATTATACATTCTGTGCAATTACTAACTTATTTAAATTTGAAAGGAATAAGTTTAGTGCATTAAAATAAGATTAGACATTCAAAAGTCAAATATACCTAGATCTCACTAAAACATTACCTATGTCCACAACTCAATCATTGAATACATAACTGATCTTACCATTCTATTGTCACATCATTATTTATGAAGGTGAATTCACGCTGCCAATGTGCATCTCTTACTTTTACATCTAACATTTTCTACAATCATTAATAGATTTGGTTTGGTCTGTCTATAAATGATGATGATCTCACAACATTATAAACACTATTTCAATTAAGATAACACTATGCTAGATCAGTGTTCCTAACTTTAACATTATTTTTATACTTGCTATATGATTTGGACCTATTATACTTCACCATACACGGTGGAAAAACTAATTTTATATCATCATGAGGAATTTAACACTAAAAAGGGGGGCTTTATAAAAACAACATGACAGCTGTATAATAATAAATGGCTGACTCTATACCTCTCTATGAGTATACATACATGTGTGGGCTTTGCCTTATCATAAAAAAATAGAATTCAAACCATGGATATCCTTTTTTTAGGACTACTTACGCTTATAAGCATTAATTAGTACTTAGCCTCTCCAAATTTTCCTCTCATGAAATCAGAAATAGGTGACTCCATCCACCTATGCTTCATATAAATATTAATATATTGGATGTCATTCAATTGGAACATCCCATTAACTAAAAACTGTCACTAGTCATTCTCAATATCATAGCAAGAAAAAACAATACCAACAATAATAGTGAAAATCTACATATTCCATTTTATAATGTAAAACCATTAATGTATCAACAGCCAAACCAAAATATATGTCAAATGATCATTAATCATTTAAAATGACAATTATCCTTTTGTTAGAGAGAGCACAATATATGTAAGCATAAAGATCAAACCTGCATTTGTATTCAAAGTGGACAAGTTCATTTCTATAGAAAATTATGAAATAAAAAAAGGTTTATATCAATTTTTCTTTTATATAAGAAAATAATTTGGTCATTCCAATATACAGTATATATTTGATAAAAATGTTTGTATATTCACCTCTTTAATAATATACATTATAATAGGTTTCAAAATATGAGAGAAGTAAATATTTTATCACTCTCTAGATAAACACTATATATCTATTTTCCAGTTTACCCTTAACTAAAAAAAATATACATAAAATAGATGTGTATATTTTACACAATTTTTTTTCTTTAACCCAATATATATATATATTTATTTTTCATGCCAAAACCAAAACATATATGTTTTATAAACAAAATTTCCAAACAACACATTACATAAGTAATATATATAACACAGCAGTAATAAAAAAAAATAAGAATACACTTTTATCCATTAAATGTTGTCCTCTTTATCCAAGTTATTCCATTGTGGTAAGTTAAAATAAGAATTAATATTGTGATTAGCAAACATTTCAGATAACGCATATATTTTCTTTATTGTCCTGTTGGGTGTGGAATGAGCAATATTTAACACTTATCCAAAAGCAAAAATTATTTGATAGTTTTAGTATCGATAATTAACAGAGCGATGAAAATTCATACTTCCAATTGTAGCAGCCTTAAAAGATAAGTTTATCTACTTTTCTATAGAAAATTACCTGAATAATTTTTTGAGATATTGTAATCTTCAAAACTAACTTTTAAAATCTTTATTGATGTATCCTGTAAGTGTTTAGATAGGAAGTATAACAAGAATCATTTATTACATTTAAAATCAAGATAATTTTTCCTTGAAAAATTAGTGGAATTGTATTACACTTAGCATATTTATTTTTCCTTTTCTTTTAAAACTCTTTGTTAATTTTATTCTTCCCTGCACAATAATACATATATGTGTAGCAATGTTTAAATGGTTGGAATATATTCTAATATTGTAAAACATTATTATAACAACGTATATTTCTCAATATAACTTTAAAATAAATATTTATTTCATTCCATTCTTATTGGCAAAGTATGATGTGACTCTCAATATTAGAAATACTTTATTCAATTATCACTATGACATCTTTAGCATTTTAATTAATTAATAATTGATTATTTTTATCATTACATGGGTTCCCGCGATAAAATTTAGCAGACAATAGAGAATAAAATCATGCAAATATTTTCATGTTTACTTTATTAAAAATTAGATGATTCAAAATGACTTTTAAATTTATTTACTATATATATCATATATAACACTTGTTTTTAATTGTATTTTGAATCATTATTTTTTTTATATTTTAATTTATAAGCACATAATATTGTTCTGCCAGATAATAAGAAAGGCGTGAAATTCAAACGCTATCGACTTCTTAGTTTACAAATAAATAATTTGTGTGTTATTTTTAAAGATAAAAGTTTACATGTATAAATAAAGTAAAAGCAAATTCTTACTTCCTCTTGAATTTTCCTGGGTTTAAACTAAGATTTATGAGAGACAGTTAGGATGCATAATGTTTCCATTCCTCCTTCTGTATAACTTCTTAGAACTATCAATCAATAGAAGAATGGTGTTTAAATGACTGCAAAGTTTTTTAGATTTTCTATTCCCACATTTGTAGATAGCAAGATCTTATAATTTCATTCAATTAGATTTCAGAATTTTCTAATATTTGGTTTTTTTTTTACTTATTTTAGATCAGACATGAATTCTGTGATTGCTTAGTTCTTGTTTTTCTTAATTAGTCAACCCCCCCCTACAGCTGGGTTAGAACATATATAGCTTTTATTGCAATGCATTCTGGGAGTGAATTGGCCAATAATTTTGATATGCATAATTAGTATTACCCTCTGTCTTCATTTTTAATAATTACTCATACTTTATCAAGACAGCTTTGTGTTAAGAACTAAAAAAAAAATTCTTAAATAATTTACTATAATGATTCATTTTACAAGATTTATAAATTGATTTAATTATTTATTTATTTCAATTGCTATTCAACAATAATAAAATAGCAATATATTTCTCTCTCAATTAATAATAATATTTTTAAATTGTTGTTTTATTTCTAGTTTCAAAGCCTAGACTGGGTTTGAAATCTCATCTCTACTAAAGCAAATTTTCCAGTGCATCCAAAACAATCTTTATTGAAAACCACTCGTTAAGATTTTAATGCCAAAGATATTATCATGTAAAATTTTGGAATTATTAATTACAGGGACCTAAATAAAAGGTCATTATATATATATTGTTAATGCAAATAAATTGACTTTTTCTTTCTTCTTGGTAATGATCTCCTTCTTGTATTCTGTTCTTAGAACACATCAACATATAAATAATATAAATAGTTAAAATATTACAAAAATCCTTTGGAAATCGTTCATATCCTAAATTTATTCATAAGAAAGTAATAATAAAACAATTATTTTATAAATATTAAATAAAGTTAAACAATGGTTTATGACATTAATATTTAGAGTTTTATTATATACATTTAAAACATGATAGTTACAAAGAAATGAAATGCCAAATTTTCTTTTTAACATAACTTACAAATAGTACCAGTTAGTTGAAATGAAAGCCTTTTAGATCTTTTTAGGAATATTGTTATTTAATATAATGAAGCATAATGATTCTTAGAAAATTATTTTTTTCCGATATATAGAAGAAATGGCTTGGATCAATGTGGCTCCCGTTCCAAATATTTTATCTTCTCACATATTATTTTGTTTTTGTTAATACAAATACTGAATAAAAATACAATTAATGAAATAATGACTCTTCCTAGAAAAAGTTATCCTAATTTACAACCTGTTAATTGTTATTACACCAATATTACAAGATTCATCATAGAAGTCTTGCCACAAATTTTAAAAGTAAATTTTGGTAAACATTTTTTTCTAAATAACATTTTATTTTTTTTACAAAAATTGTGGAACAATTATATTTATTTAGAAAAAATTAAATAATTTTTTTTATCATTATTTAAATTCTTAAATACAAATATATTATCTATACTAAACTTAATGTAATTATAAAAGTTTTGAACCCAGACTTTCTAATCCTCCACAACTACCCAATTCATCTTATACCACTGATGCATATAACCACATACATGTAAAAATGATAAATGATCTCCAATATACATATTTTACACTAAACCAGCACTCATCAGTTGATCAAGTTTACCATCTCCATCACATATATGCAATCACTGGTTAGTTTATATATAGTTAGCAAATCCTCAAAGCCAATGGACAAGCTTCAATCTTCTCCACTGTCCAATTCTTCAGACATCCATATCATTGAAAATCTGAGGATGCACTTTTCAAATCTCTTGATGATGACAATATTATTCTCATACCCATGTTGACTTTAAGTCATCTTATCCCCCACACATAGGACCTTAATATGTCCATTTAATTATACAAAACAGGAATGGCCAGAATACATGATGAATACGTAATAAATAAAAAATAAATGTATATAAAAGTCATATTTTGCGGGTTCATCCCTGTTAAAAAATTCAAAAAATTGATATTCTGACATTTTGACTTGGTCACACAATTCATCCACTGGGTGATAAAAAGATGAACCTGCAAAATATGTCTTTTATTTATGCAACCCATGAAAATTTTCATGTCAACATATATATACATATAGGGTACTTGTGACTTTTGACCCATGTGGCACCAGAGGCACTGGTCAGGGTCAACCACAGAAATACTTAGAGTAGGGGCCCCAAATGCAGCATTGCAAATTCCAGCCAAAAGGTGGTACTGTTCACAATGCAAAAGCATGGGAACATTCCACCAGCTGGCTGGCAGTAAAGCTGCCCGCTTGGTGGCGCTGGTTGCAGTGCATAAGCCCATTTAGCTTATATTGCCTGCTACCAGCAGATACCAAGAACTTAGGTGGCGCTGATTGCCATAAAGACATCTAGCTTATGTGTCATCTGCTAACAGCGACTCCCAAGATTCTAGCCCATTATGTGGCACTGTTTCTCCATGGTTACACACGGAAAAACTATGCACTGATAGAATTTATGTACATAATACTTAAAATATGAATGGTGTATAATATACAGGTGTGAGTAATTAAGAAGCTACAACTATTTAAATATTCTTTCAAACTTAATAGTATCACATGCTATTTCACAGTTTTATAAATGGATGTATATTTAAATTTTGTTTTTAAAAAAATCGATCTTTTTTTTAATTATTTACTCTATTTCAAAATGTTATATATAAGTCGAGTGGTGAAATTTGCTATCATGGCCACTTGAATGGCATCATAGATTTACATGGGAAAGTACGCTATAATTAGACAGGTTTGATAAAATTATCACGTAGAAATCCTCATAATTATTCATAAAATATTTTATTAATCTATAAGACAATTCTAAATTTAAAAATCGATCTTTTTTTTTAATTATTTACTCTAAAAGTGGTTTTTTTTTAAATTAAAAAAAATGTAATTTTTAAGACAATCGGTTTTTTTTTTTTAAAAAAAAAGCTAATTTTTCCCCCTTCTTTCAAAACTAGAGACATTCCAAAGATAAAATCTAATATATTTAATTAATAGGGGCTTTACTAATGAATAGCTATGGTTAATTAGTGAATTGGATTGATTTAATGAGACAGAAACTGATATATGATGAATTATATTCATTGACAATTTCATATATACTTGATATAACCCATTACTTAGTGTTGGATAATGCACGCAGGCATTTTATTTACTAAACAACATTACTCTAGGCCCTTTAGCAAAATAAATTTGTGGTTATTATTTAATTGCGCTAATTTTATGCTATATAATAAATCACTACATTTCACTTATTAGTTATGCCTTTCATCATCAGTTCGAGTGGCTATTATACATGTAATCAAACCAAGTCTGGGTGAAGTTTAATAATACATCTGATTATGATAAATTTATGTATTAAATAAGGGCATATAAAGCCTCAGAGATAGCTTTAGATCGAACGGGTTTTCAAGAATGCTTCTGTTCACTGCCGAAGATTGCATATCATAGAGTTGGCTATAAAGATTTTACTAATATGCTACACACAAGTAAAATATAATAATAAAGTGGCTCCATCTTATATATATATAAACAGCACAACGATAAAATATTGATAAATTTCGCATCCGCCAAGCCGAAGTATATTATAAATTAAATCATCATCATCATCATCATTATCAACCATTATCAATCCACTGCAGGATGAAGGTCTCTCCAAGTTTAATCCATCTTCTCCGATCTTTAGCTTCTCTTCTCCACATCACCCCTACACATTTTCTTATTTCATCCATCCATCTTACATGTGGTCTCCTTCTGGGTCTTTTACAATCTCTTGGAATCCAGTTTAAAATTTCAATTGTCCATCTATTATCATCTCTTCTAGCAATATGTCCAGCCCAACTCCACTTCAATCTTTTAATTTTTTCAATGAGGTCAGTAACACCTGTTTGTTCTCTTACCCATACATTGCGTTTTCGATCTCTTCTTGTTACTCCCAACATACATCTCTCCATACTTCTTTGAGTGTTCTGAAGTCTCTGTATTGATCTTCTATTAAGTGTCCAAGTCTCAGATCCATAAGTAAGAACTGGTAAAACACATTTGTTAAAAACCTTTCTTTTCAAACACATAGGCATATTTCCTTTTAATATCAAGTTATTTCTACCAAAAGCACTCCAACCAAGTTTAATTCTATGATTAATTTCCTCTATTATGTTTCCATCTGTATTAATAATCTGACCAAGGTATTTGTAACTCTTAACTTCTTCTAATTCATCATAATCAATCTTTATTTTCATATTTTGAGCAAATCGATTAAACATTACTTTAGTCTTTTTAACATTTATCTTTAGTCCTACTTTCCTACTTTCATCTGATAACTCCTGCAACATTTCCTGCAGCTCAGAAGCATTATTTGCAAAAACAACTACATCATCTGCGAAATCTAAATGACTTAAATAATCTCCATTTACTTTCATTCCTTTAGTTTCCCATTTTAATCCACAAAATACTTCTTGCAGCACTGCTGTAAAAAGTTTTGGAGATATGGAGTCACCTTGTCTTACACCTTTCTCAATGTTGACTTTCCCAGTATCATTATGTAATCTAATTGTTGCTGTTGCATTTTTATAAATATTCTTTAAAATATGACAATATCCTGGATCTATACCTTGATGATCCAATGCTTTAATCACTGAAGAAATGTTTATAGAATCAAATGCCTTTTCATAATCTACAAATCCAAAACATAATGACAACTCATATTCATTTGTCCTTTCTATAACTTCTCTCAATACTTGAATATGATCTACTGTACTAAAACCACTTTTAAATCCAGCTTGTTCTCTTGGTTGGTGAAAATCCAAGGTTCTCTGTAGACGAGTTGTAATTATCTTGGTAAAAATTTTATATAAAACTGATAAAAGGCTGATAGGTCTGTAATTTCTAATATCTTCTTTATCACCTTTTTTAAATATTAATATTATTACTGCATTCTTCCAATCATCCGGTACATCTTTATCATTGAGACATTTGGTATATAACTTTGCTAATATTTTTTCTGTTTCTTCACCTGCTTCTTTTAATATATCAATTATAATTCCATCATTACCTGGAGCCTTTCCTTTTTTCATACATTTAATTGCATTTCTCACTTCTTCATTTAAAATTCTGGGCAATTCGGAAGATGTAATAGATATAGGAGGTACTTGTTCTTTATTACTATATAATTCTTGATAAAAATCTTCTACCAATTTCATAATGTCATCCCTCTTTTTAGTAATAATTCCATCTTTTTTCCTTATTGCAGATATAAATTTCCTACCAATACCAAAATGTTGTTTTACATTCTTAAGACTTTTATTTTCTTCTACAGCTTTTCTTGCTAGTTCACAGTTATACTTTCTTATATCATTTTCAACTCTTTCCGCCCCATTTTACAAAATTCGAGATATTCAATTCTTTTTAATGCATCATTCTTGCATATCTTCATATTCCTTCTTTTCTTCATAAGTTCTCTAGTCTCAGTAGAAATTTTATTAGTCAATTGCTGCTTTTTTCTACCAGCTATCTTTGTTGCAGTTTTTAAAAGTGTATCAGTTATTTTCATATTAATTTCATTCAAATCTGAATCATGTTCAAAATCTACTAATACTTGAAACCGATTTGTAAGTTCTAATTTAAATTCATTAGAATGTTTCTGAAGATTAGGAATATCAACTGTAAATATAGTTTTTCTTAATAATTTTTGTCTCTCTAGTTTTACATTAACATGTATCTTACCCCTTACTAATCGATGATCACTTCCTGTGTTAAATTTATTAAGAACATTACAATCTTGAAATATGTATTTCCTGTTAGTCAAAATATAATCCAATTCTGCTGTACCTTCATTTGGATGCTTCCATGTCCATTTCCTTCTAACATTTTTCTCAAAAAAAGAATTCATAATATAAAGTTTTTCCTTCTCTGCAAACTCCACAAGTCTATGTCCTCTCTCATTTCTATTACCATAACCAAAATTACCTACAACACTTTCATCTTTCATTTGTTTACCAATTCTAGCATTAAAATCTCCCATAACAATTTTAAAATGTTGTTTACTCTGATCAAAAGCCTTTTGTACATCCATATAAAAATCTTCTACTACTTCATCACTGTGAGAACTTGTTGGGGCATAAACCTGAATTATCTGCATTTGATATCTGCTATTAAGTTGTATAACTAATCTTGCCACTCTGTCTGATACACCATCAATCTCCACAATATTGTTCTTCCACTTTTTATTTATAATGAATCCTACTCCACTTGTATTTCCAATATTTGTGCCTTTATAATAGAGCATATGTCCACTTTTTAAATCAATTGTCTCTTCACCTTTTCTTCTAACTTCACAAAGTCCAATAATATCCCATTTAATATAAGAGAGTTCTTCTTCTAATTCTTGCAATCTTCCTTCACTTGAAAGTGATCTGCAGTTGTAAGTACCTAAATAAAAAGTCGTCATCAAATGGCAGCCTGGGTCCGCCTCCAGGATATTCTTAGCACCCTCCGCCTTTGGCCACCAACCGCTGCCTTGGTTGGTGACTTTACAGCCTCCTGGGATTAAGGGCCATGCTTTATTTTTGTCTGTCATAATTGTATAATTGGGAAAAATCTTTATCATTTACACAAACATTCATTCTGCCTTATTAGGCACTGAGAAGAAAGACCATGGTGTTTCTTGATCTTAAACTCAGAGGTAAAAAGCCAATAAACTCACCACGCTGGCTAATGCATGTTGGTGAGCAGCCCATCCATGTTCGTATACTATATGAATAAACATATAGTAATAACAGCTGCAACGACAAGAATGTATGGAGTGGACATTAGGAATTTGCCCTGCTCGGTTCCTTTAAGGCCTCCAAGAGGAATCAAAGGGTCTCCTTTCAGTTAATAGCAAACTCCTTTCTGCAGACTATAAATTAAATACCATACATTAAATGAACACTAGTTTTGTCAGCTTTATTAAAAGAGCCAACTCTTCTGTAGCATGAGAAATACATATATGCTACTGATGGGAATATATATATATATATATATATAAAACCAAAACTGTCTAACACTATACTACCAAAAATAAAAATGCAAAACCATAAAACAATACAATACTAAATTAAATCCAAAATTTTACCAAACACCTTACACAACCATGGTTTCATCTACTACAAATAGACCTTCTCACGTGAAAATCAAACTAAAGAAAACATATATATATATATATATACAAACAAACAAACCTTCCCATAATTCATTTCAAACCCCACCTACCCTTAATATATGAAAAGAAGTCTTCATAAGATTATAGCCTCTGAATCAAGAAGTTTTATCATCAAAGTCTCCTTTATTCTTCTTTTTAACTCATTCTTTTCATAAAAAATAACCGAAGCATTGTTAAACAATATTCTATGACCTGTATTCAATTCATGAATATATAAAGCTGAGTTAAGATACCTATGTTTAATGAAAGGGTTAAGGTTCATATAAGTAGAGTTAAACATAGGTATCTTAACTCAGCTTTATATATTCATGAATTGAATACAAGTCATAGAATATTGTTTAACAATGATTCGGTTATTTTTTATGAAAGGAATGAGTTAAAAAGAAGAATGAAGGAGACTTTGATGATAAAACACCTTGATTCTGAGGCTATCAATCTTATGAAAACTTCTATTGATATTAAGGGTAGGTGGGGTTTGAAATGAATTATGGGAAAGTTTGTTTGTTTATATATATATATATATATATATGTTTTCTTTAGTTTGATTTTCACTTGAGAAGGTCTATTTGTAGTAGATGAAACCATGGTTGTGTAAGGATTTTGGTAAAATTATGGATTTAATCTATTATTGTATTGTTTTATGGTTTTGCATATATATATTTATATATATATATATATATATACAAACTTTACTTTATCCCATTCAATCTCTTAGTTATGTATAATTAATAAACTTTTAAAGGGAGAAAGTATATTTAAGGGACTTACGAATACTTTAATAAGAAAAATATACTTATGATTACACTCCAGGCTAGTTTAATCTTTAGTAACAAAATAATTAAAGGTTGAAAGTTTGGATTTATAAGCCACAGTTTATATTTACATTAATTATTTACTAAATGACAAAATAATAATGAGCACAAAGGGTCACCATTATTTATAAAATTAGGGGTTCAAAACGGAGCGCTAAATGACGCTATAATTAATACAATACGAAGATTTTAAATAATATCTTCAAAAAGTATATATTTCGTAGGTAAATGCGCACCGTTTCGAGACAGGCATAATTAATAATAACTAAAATAAGCAAGAGAGAAATAAATATAACTGCAGTGATTAAGTTATATAGCAAAACAAGAAGTTAATAAAGGAAATTAACAAAAGTATGTCAATTATAGAATTGAAATATTATTGATAAGACAATTTAGAAAGAGTTTACAATATAGTTAGCTAACCTGATTTTGATGCAATAATGATTATTTGAATTTTACACAGAGCTCTGTGATTTTAATAATTTTAAAACAGATACTTGAGCTGGAATGAAGGTGAGTTCTTTGGCGGCTTATGGCATATTCTCTTTAGTTGGGACACGATTTAAGATGGTATTCCTATAGCTGGAGTTGGGGTAGATGAATTTGAACAAAGATGAGTTCTTTTAATGGCTAATGGCATCTTCTATTTATTATAAGCTTGTTAAGACAACATTGGTTGTTGCTCCAGCGTTGGATGGATCAAATTCCGATGTTTCATCATGGCAAGGCAACAAATTCTTGCCTGACTATCAGGCCATAGATAAATTAACAAATTTTCAGCTTCTCATAGTAACAGCTTTTCAAAAGCAAGATGGAGTATCTTTTCCACTAGCCTATTTATATATTTCCACCTCAGAACCAATCGACTTTTAATTAAACAAAATCATATAATCTAATTTCTACTACTGATAAAGTCTCCAAGGTGTTATTTTTAATTTACTTAAAAAAATTATTAAAATATATAAATTATATAATTTTGATTCTGATTTCATTAATTAAATTTCTTTTTAGGTGTTATAAAATGTTATGGCTTAGCAGATAGTAATGGTATTATGATTTAATGATAACATCTTTTGTTGAAACAAATTCAATCAGTAAACTAGATTTTACTTTTACCCCAGGTGTGGTCACTAATTGATTTCTTGTCTACACAAAATTCCCACTTTTAATTATAAACCGATGACTTTTATTTTAACTAGATATAAATAACTTTTAACATATTTTCTTTATATTGTTTATTTTAAAAAAAGCAAATTTGACAGATCTTATAAAAAAATACTTTAGTTTTAGTTATATCTATTAAACTTTAAATCAGAAAACCGTAAATATATTATAAAGAAAACATTTTACATTATTTTTATTTAATCTTAAATATTATATGTACAAATCATTATGCCATAATTTCATGGTCAATTCTAAATTTTATATTTGTATTATATTCATGTGTGGATGGATATTTTAAACCATGAAATTATGGCATAATGATTTGTACATATAATATTTAAGATTAAATAAAAATAATGTAAAATGTTTTCTTTATAATATATTTACGGTTTTCTGACTTAAAGTTTAATAGATATAACTGAAACTAAAGTATTTTTTATAAGATCTGTCAAATTTGCTTTTTTTAAATAAACAATATAAAGAAAATATGTTAAAAGTTATTTATATCTAGTTAAAATAAAAGTCATCAGTTTATAATTAAAAATGGGAATTTTGTGTAAACAAGAAATCAATTAGTGACCACACCTGGGGTAAAAGTAAAATCTAGTTTACTGATTGAATTTGTTTCAACAAAAGATGTTATCATTAAGTCATAATACCATTACTATCTGCTAAGCCATAACATTTTATAACACCTAAAAAGAAATTTAATTAATGAAATCGGAATCAAAATTATATAATTTATATATTTTAATAATTTTTTAAGTAAATTAAAAATAACACCTCCAAGACTTTATCAGTAGTAGAAATTAGATTATATGATTTTGTTTAATCAAAAGTCGATAGGTCCTGAGGTGGAAATATATAAATAGGCTAGTGGAAAAGATACTCCATCTTGCTTTTGAAAAGCTGTTACTATGAGAAGCTGAAAATTTGTTAATTTATCTATGGCCTGATAGTCAGGCAAGAATGTGTTTCCTTTGCCATGATGGAATGTCAGAATTTGATCCATCCAAGGCTGGAGCAACAACCAACATTGCCTTAACAAGCTTATAATAAATAGAAGATGCCATAAACCATTAAAAGAACTCACCTTCGTTCAAATTCAACTATTCCAACTCCAGCTATAGGAATACCATCTTAAATCATCTCCCAACTAAAGAGAAGATGCCATAAGCTGCCAAAGAACTCACCTTCATTCCAGCTCGAGTATCTGTTTTAAAATTATTAAAATCGCAGAGCTCTGTGTAAAATTCAAAATAATCATTATTGCTTTAAAATCAGGTTAGCTAACTATATTGTAAACTTTTTCTAAATTGTCTTATCAATAATATTTCAATTCTATAAATGACATACTTTTATTAATTTCCTTTATTAACTTCTTGTTTTGCTATATAACTTAATCACTGCAGTTATATTTATTTCTCTCTTGCTTATTTTAGTTATTATTAATTATGCCTGTCTCGAAATGGCGTCCATTTAGGTACAAAATATATACTTTTTGAAAATATTATTTAAAATCTTCGTATTGTATTAATTATAGCGTCATTTAGCGCTCCATTTCGAACCCCTAATTTATAAATAATGGTGACCCTTTGTGCTCATTATTATTTTGTCATTTAGTAAATAATTAATGTAAATATAAAATGTGGCTTATAAATCTAAACTTTCAACCTTTAATTATTATGTTACTAAAGATTAAACTAGCCTGGAGTTTAATCATAAGTATATTTTTTCTTACTAAAGTATTCGTAAGTCCCTTAAATATACTTTCTCCCTTTAAAAGTTTATTAATTATACATAATTAAGAGATTGAATGGGATAAAGTAAAGTTTGTGTGTATATATATATATATTGTAACGTTTATTTATATACATTGCAAATATATTGGCATTTGGTAAAAGTTAAAAAATAAAAGTAAATTTAGATTTTTTTTTTTAAAAAAATAACGTACAATGAAAGTTAAATTATTCTTTCGTTTTTTTTTTATGTAATTAAAAATAAAAGTTAGAATTGGAGAGAACAAAAGACACAAATTACCAATCTAGATAAGAGAAAGTAAAAATATTTTAACTACTTAAAGATGGCAGAATTATGCTGAAAAAATAGAGACTTTGTAACATAAATTTTGTAAAGAATATATAAGATTATCAACGGATATTTTGACAAACAAAAGATATGCGCAGAAGTCAGAAAACTGGGCCTCTAGAGTATAAAAGGCAGAGATCAGTTTGAAGAACATCTTGTTCATTGGTTTGTCTAGTTGGTCTTGGATAACAATAATATATCCAAGATCGCTCTACGCTGAAGTAATTCGGCATGTCGGAGTGAACCGCAGCTTCTGAAGACATCGTGCCTGAAGATGTATACCAGAAAAGCTTTCGTGACAGACTAGGAGAATGGACCACAAGATCAAATAATAACCAAAAGGCCAAGCTCATTCTACCCAAAAAAACTATGCATAGTTATCTACTACTGAATTCCCAAAACTTACCGGTAAGTTATACTTCATTACTCCTGATTGTGACCAAATTAAACATTTTCAAACAATTTCTAAAAGTATGTTTAAACAATCCCGACAGAGACATTAATTTTCTTGTACAAGTGACATTCATTTTTTTAAGGAAATTTCTAAAAGAAATTTAGATATGAACAGTAATTGTAAAATTGTTTTTTATTAATTGATTCACGTCTGAGTTGTGTTCTCTCTAATTTACTTGATAAGTAATTTATTTCAAATATTTTTTTAGTCTATTAGAATAAAAATATTTCTAATACCAATTTTCATTTGTGCGTTATTAATAATAGTTATTATTTTTTATTATTAAATCTATTAGTAGTTTAATAAGATTTAAAAATGTAATTTACCTTTGCCAATATGTTTGAATAAGCCCAGGAATAATAATCTTAGAAAAATAATTCTCGTTACGGTATGATGTAATACCGATTAGTTTAAAAGTTTTTTTTTTTTTATTTGTGAGATGTTATATGACGATTTCAGTGAATTCTTAGGAATTCTGGCGCCCAGATTAAATAAATTAAAAACTGATTTCGTCAATAGCACAATTCTCAACAATTAACCCTTAAACCGCTAATTATATTATTGGTTGTATGAGGTAAAAATCAAATCTTTCAATTGGCCAACTCACAAACTGAAGACAAAGCCTATTGTTAAAACATATTCGCCTATAATATTAAATTCAACTCAGATACATTTATAAAAAGTCTATTACTAATTTTTCAGGTTATGAAGAGAACGAAAGTTCTTTCAAAAATAAATTGCTATTTATTTATTCTAAAATATTCAATTTTGGCAACATAAAAGCTATAATATAAACAAAAAGGTCGACTTTTACGTTATAGAAAAGTAAATATTTCTTTTTACTAAATCTTCAATATTTTTACTAAAATCTTCAATATTTTTCGAAAATAATTTTGTTTTTTTATTATTCTCTCTGAAAATAATTTGTAATTTCCATAAATATAATTTTATAATACTTTAAATCATATTCGAAATGAAAATCTCAGCATTTTTCTTTATTTTCTTTGATCAGGCAGTTTCTTTGTTCTTTCCAGCCAATCAGAATGTCTTTTTTGGCTGAGAGCATGCTAAGAACCAATCACAAGTAATGTTCTTTCTTTGTTTAGGTTTAAATGCGTTTTTTTTTATTTTTTACTTGTAAAATAATTCGGAAGAGGGCACCATCTTACAGAACTTTTAAAAATCTATTCAATACCTCTCAAACGAATATTTTAGCATAAGAACTGGCAGAGTTAGAGTGACGTCAGATGTCGACGAGGAGCCTCGTAAGAGGCGGGAAAAGGGTTAATAGGCCAAGTTGATCAGGAAATATAGCTATGTTTTTAGAATAGAAATATAACTCTTCTTTTTTGACATAGCTTGATCAACTCACGCACAGTTTATATTAGCATGTAGAGGCCTAGCAAAACGGAAAACATTATAATATATATATTCCTGTCAGTAGCATATATGTATTTTTCATGCTACAGAAGAGTTGGCTCTTTTAATCAAACTGACAAACTAGTGTTCATTTAATGTATGGTATTTAATTTATAATATACTTTGGCTTGGCAGATGTGAAATTTATCAATATTTTATCATTGTGCTGTTTATATATATATATATATATATATATATATATATAAAGATGGAGCCACTTTATTATTATATTTTACTTGTGCATAGCGTATTAGTAAAATCTTTATAGCCAACTCTACCTCCATAATATGCAATCTTCGGCGTTGAACAGAAGCATTCTTGAAAACCTGTTCGATCTAAAGCTATCTGTGAGGCTTTATATGCCCATATTTAATATATAAATTTATCATAATTGGATGTATTATTAAACTTCACTCCAGACTTGGTTTGATTACATGTATAATAGCCACTCGAACTGATGATGAAAGGGCATAACTAATAAGTGGAATGTAGTGATTTATTATATAGCATAAAATTAGCACAATTAAATAATAGTCACAAATTTATTTTGCTAAAGGGCCTAGAGTAATGTTGTTTAGTAAATAAAATGCCTGGTGCATTATCCAACACTAAGTAATGGGTTATATCAAGTATATATGAAATTGTCAATGAATATAATTCATCATATATCAGTTTCTGTCTCATTAAATCAATCCAATTCACTAATTGACCATAGTTATTCATTAGTAAAGCCCCTATTAATTAAATATATTAGATTTTATCTTTGGAATGTCTCTAGTTTTGAAAGAAGGGGGAAAAAATTAGCTTTTTTTTTTTTTAAAAAAAACCGATTGTCTTAAAAATTACATTTTTTTTAATTTAAAAAAAAAAAAACACTTTTATAGTAAATAATTAAAAAAAAAAGATCGATTTTTAAATTTAGAATTGACTTATAGATTAATAAAATATTTTATGAATAATTATGAGAATTTTTACATGATAATTTTATCAAACCTGTCTAATTACAGCGTACTTTCATATGTAAATCTATGATGCCATTCAAGTGGCCATAATAGCAAATTTCACCGCTCGACTTATATATAACATTTTGACATAGAGTAAATAATTAAAAAAAAAGATTGATTTTTAAAAAAAAATAATTTAAAAATACATCCATTTATAAAACTGTGAAATAGCATGTGATACTATTAAGTTTGAAAGAATATTTAAATAGTTGTAGCTTCTTAATTAATCACACCTGTACATCATACGCCATTCATATTTTAAGTATTATGTACATAAACTCTATCAGTGCATAGTTTTTCCATGTGTAACCATGGAGAAACAGCGCCACATAGTGGGCTAGAATCTTGGTAGTCACTGTTAGCAGATGACACATAAGCTAGATGTGTTAATGACAATCAGCACCACCTAAGTTCTTGGTATCTGATGGTAGCAGATGATATAAGCTAAATGGGCTTACGCACTGCAACCAGCGCCACCAAGCGGGCATCTTTACTGCCAGACAGCTGGTGGACTGTTCCTGTGCTTATGCATTGTGAACAGCATCACCTTTTGGCTGGAATTTGCAATGCTGCATTTGGGGCCCCTACTCTAAGTATTTCTGTGGTTGACCCTGACCAGCGCCTCTGGTGTCCCACATGGGTCAAAATTCACAAGTACCCATATATTAATTGGATTCCCATACAACATCTTTACCCCAGTTGTAACTATTTTTGGATGAGCATAATGTAGGAAAAAACCATCGATTGGCTTTTCCCAATACAGACATCACCCCCGCTACAACAATATTTCCTGTTCATCAGAGGATGTAGCCTCATAGCGACTGGAAACACCTAGATATTTATGTGTTTGTTTTCCCCAATCAGTACCACTAGAGTTCCATCTCACTACAACCTGACTTACCTAGGTCTAGTTATGCCAGACATAGCTCAGGAGGCATGAGATTCTCATGAACAAGTGAAATTAATGACAAGTGATGCAAAATGAACAACTGGGTTGGTTTTATATAACAATAAATTTATTTCATAACATTTTTTAAGATCATTAGTTCTCCATAGTTATTTTGGACAATAATCCCATAAAGTTTATCATCAGTTCATTTTTATATAGTTCATCTTTAGGATCCATTTTCTGGTATGCACATATTTTCTTGGGTTCCATAGATCAGTTACTCCTCATTGGTGATGTATTTATCCATGGTGTCTTTTAATTCTTTAGTTCTGATTTAACTATTATTCCTTGATCCATATACAGCTTTATTTTTTTTATAAACATATATGTATTTATTCTTTATTGCAAGACAGTAATATCTGGTATATAAGATGTATAAGCATTTAAGATTTATCCTAAGAAAAATGTATTTGCATATAAAAATATAATCATTTATGATTTATTTCAAGAAAGATGCATTTTTGATTATAAACGTGTAAGTGTTTATTCTTTATTTCCACACAGATGTATTTGGTATATAAAATGTATAAGCATTTATGATTTATTATAATAAAACATATTTGCATATAAAATTTAATCATTTATGATTTATTTCAAGAAAGATGTATTTTGACTATAAACATATAAGTTTTTAATATTTCATAAAATCGTTTCCTTCATTTTCATCCAGTGTGTTCATCCACTACATGTTACTATTGCATTTCAAAAAGGGGTTGGTTTATTTAAGCTGAATGGCATTATTTAATTTCCGTTGTTATTCACCCAGGCATAGCTTGAAGATCCATGGCTGTAGATAGAAAGCTATTACTGACTAGCCTATAATCCTTATGTTTCCCATATTAATACTTTTCTTTTTAACATCCAACAACTGTAGGGTTCACACTTAGTAAAACTAGATTTCTCAGCTGGGATGAGTTGTGTGGCTATAAATATAATTATTCCAAAGATGACTCTGCACTAAAATTGATGGGCAACTAAACAGGTAAACAACATATAGATAGAACATTTTTTAACTTCAAGCTTCACTATTTATACCCTGATCAATTCTCTGGATTAATCTAGCATGACTCCATTGTATCTGATTTGTCAAAAAGCTTTCATTTAAACCCGAGTGGTTTTCTCTTCTTGTTGATTGGATATTTTAGTTTTAGTGAGAACAGATGAGGAATTGGGCAGATTATCAGATTTGGAAAACAAGGCAATGATTATCCCACTTTGTATACAACAACATCAGCTAAAAAATTAAAATATAATATTTTAATAAATGCCAGTTTTAAATGCTTAAAGAAGTATTTATTTCATGATTTAAAAATTATAAAAATCAATAATAAAAATTTATCTTTTTTTCAATTCTCAATCATTATTTTCTCTTAAATTTAATCATTTTGCTTTTTTAAAAATAAGATTATTGAAAAGTTGTTTATATATATATATATGTCTGTTTTACTTAAATCAATCACTTTAGGTGAAAGAGGAGAATAAATCTTAAAATATCTACATGAAACAATGTGTCTGTTTCATTATATATATATATATGTGTGTGTGTGTATGTGTAATTTTTAAACTATAAATGATGACATTAATTCACATATCCACAAAGCTTATTACATTTGTAATAACATATTCTTTTCTGTTTCACCCTTTCTTTTATTCATACAATGCTATAGTCCTTAAAATAAAATTTTAACTGAAAATAAAAGGTAAACTATTATCATTTTTTGATTAACTTAAATTCCATTCTATACGTCCTTGTTAATTAAATGTTTATACACAAACTTTTTCATCTATACATGTATGTGCAATGGAAGGAAAATATACATTTGTAATAAACCCAAATAAATTATATTTAATTTTAGCAAACTTTTTTATTTAGCATGTCAAAAATCTTGATATGTCATTAAAATAAACTAACCTTAGCAGGTTAAAAAAATAATCCTATTTGTAGTTCTAATATTTCTAAGCTAAGCTATTTACAATAACTGTTTAATATAATACTTATTTTAAACAAAAATGTTTTGGTCATACAAACACTGATGGTTAACCTATACCTCCAATATATATATATATATAAATTAATTAATTAGAATATTATGATTAAATGTTTTAAATTGTTCAAAATGTAAACATAGATTATTAATATAACCATATATTTATTTTAATGTTATATTATAGACAATAACTTATTCATCTAATGGTCTTTAATAAGTAAATAAACATTTACTCTTGTATAATAAATATATTTACTTTTCATCTGCTAATTAAAGACATGTCTCATGTATTACCCATATCAGAAATACTCTTTTTCTATGTTTTATAAAGCATCATATATTTTTTCCAATACTATTTAGTTAGTGATAGTTTGTATCAAATATCAATTTGACATTTCACTATATGATTCAATCACTTTTATTTTAGACAGATTTGTTTTTTATTCTGTTTTTATATGTAATTTAATGTTCTCATTTTGCATTATAAACACAGCATGTTATGTTTATACATCAAAGAATCACACACTTTTAATTTTATAACTGTTTTGATGGATTTAGTCAAAACCACTGTCTAGTATGCATTATTTATTTAATCTTACAATAGATAGCTCAATAAATATGTTGAATATAATTGCTAGTGGTGGCTGCAAAAATGACAATCATTATAATAAAAAAACATTTATAATTAACTGTTTTTATATTTTACTGCAAGTGAATTGTATATAATAATAAATAAATGTTTATAGTTCTTAGTATTTAAATTGTTCTCTTTCAAGATAATTTTATTTGACCTATAAGTGAGTTACAAAATTAAAAAAAATAACAAGAAGTATCTAGTCGATGTTACAGGGTGGTATATACAGAGAAGAAATGATTCAAAAGTCAGTAGAATATAACCTGTGGATGCACGGTGAATATTAATCATCTAGTCTATAACAAAATACCTTTATTTTCATATAAATTATTTAAGGGTTGGTTGGAGAGGTGCTGTTTAGACCAGTTGTGAATTGCCATGTTAATATGGCCAGGTATGGATCGGCCTCTCTCTTGTCTGTTTCTTGGATATTTTTGATTATGCTGAGAAAGCAGTTAATGATTTCGTTAAGTGGTAATTTTTGAAAGATCACCTTGCATCTGGTCAACCAGATGGCAAAGTTTATGTAGGTGGCGAGCCTGATTTCAGCGAAATAGCCTCTATTTAAAACCCCTTCAAGAGATGTTAGATCTGGACCATTATTATCAATGTATTTCTGGAAGTTTTGTCTTAGTCCCTGCCAGACCAGACAAAGGCGAAGGATATGGTCCATATCTTCTGGGCTGGAAAGACAGAGACAACATATGGGATCTATGCGGAAGCCTCTTCTATTAAGAAATGTAGCAGTGGAGAGGCTACCAAGGTTAATTTTGAGCAGAAAGTCTGTGTGTTTAGGTGCTAGTTTCAATCTACGGGCTAGTTTGCGTAGTTTGTTTATGTTGATGGGGAGGTAAGTGTGTGCCTTCTGGGTATTTGAGTTGGATAGGTTGAAGGCTTCCCAATAGGTTATTTTTGAATTGAACATGGTCGCAGAAGGTACTATGTGTGTAAAAATGTATGATATCTGCATTTGTAGCCAGATGGGAGTGAACCTCTGAGGGGGCGGTCTATCAGTGGGAAGCACTTGCTCTTTGGGAAGCGGGCATTGGAAGGTCCTGCAATCAGAATAAAGTTTATGGATCATATTGTAAGTTCTCTGTATTACGAATACCTTTATTGAATGCAGTCCCAGTCCATTCATATCTCTTGGCTTTTGAAGGGTGCGCAGACTGATAAATGATTTGCGCCCACCTCTACAGAGTCGCAGACAATGGGATTCTACTTTTTTAATGAAAGCTTCTGTTGGTTTAAAACCCGCAAGATAATATATGATCTTTAAATTGTTGCTAATTTAAATCCATAAAAAATTTCAGAATCTTTTTTTCTTGTATTTTCTATGACTAATTCCAGCCATATCATAGTCAACAGAAAGACACATCTCACATTCTATACTGATAATTAGTTGTATTGGAATGCAGTTTTGTCTGTTATCTTAAAAGAAACTACAGGATGTATTCTAAATAAATGTAACAAGTATAAAAAATGACTTTTTGGTTTTGTAACAGCATGCATTAATTGTTCCAATAAAGCTTTTAAAAATAAAAAAAAATTGTTAACTCCATACTTTATCCAGCAAACACAATTTTTACACAACCAGTTTAAATTTCTGCATCAAAATTAATTAATCCAATATTATTAATATGGATTAATCTTCTTATTTATTCTATATTAATAAATTATTTAATTTTTTACCTTAAACAATATATGATAAATTAAAATTAGCCATCTATTTTACTGTCAACTATTATAGTTAGTTTAATATATAGGGTATATGAGCACAGACTTTCACATGACCCACTATTCTCCACTCTATCTCATAACACTGATACACTTGAACACATATATGTTGAAAAGATAAATAATCACCAATTACTATACAGAAACAGAATCAGAATTAAAACCAATTCTTTTTTATGTTGCACTTCAAGTATACAATAGTCAAATATGTTTAAAAATACATATATACAAGCAACAAAGATTACAAATTATAAATTATTTAATATAGATAGAAATATTGCTATGTTACAGAAGGATAAATTTAAACAAACATATATGGGATATGGATATGCAGCGCATAGTATTGACAATATATTTTCATAACATGGAGTAAATAGCATGGATAATAATAGAAGTAGGACTAATAAACAAAAGAAGTGGATAAAAATTTCATATTTGCCTAGTGTATATAATATATTAAATAAAAAAAGTAAAAATTATATAGATAAAAACATTAACGTGGGATGGGCTAATAGCAAAAATTTGGATAAATTGATAACTAATTGTAGGATGAAAGATGATATAAAATATAAGAGAGGAATGGTTTATAAAATTAGATGTAATTTTTGTAATATGATTTACTATGGCCAGACATCAAAGCAATTGGGAGAAAGAGCTAAAGAACACAATGATGCTATTGCTAGGAAAGATGATAGATCTGCGTTATATGTTCATTATTTGCAGTATGGACATAAAATAAATTGTATTGATAATATAAGTGTTCTTGATTATATTAAAAATGTTAATAGACGTAAAATATATGAAACAAACTACATCATGTATAATAAAAACAACTGTATGAATATATACAAAACATCCATTAAGTTAAATAATAAGTGGTTAATGGATAAAGAATGGATAGTTAATTAATTAATATATGTGGATATATATCCATTCAATATATATAACAGAGTAATTTTGTAGTAGAATTGAGGGGGAAAAAATCACATAATAGATCGTGTCAAATATCCATTTGTTTATCTATCTTCTCTCATGTATTGATATAGATGTCGCTGTATGTGCTTTAAATCATGGAGACATATTGAAAAGGGCAAAAAAACATAATTTGCCGAAAAAGGCTTTTATATAATAATTTTATAATTTGTAATCTTTGTTGCTTGTATATATGTATTTTTAAACATATTTGACTATTGTATAATCACCAATATATGTATTTCATGCTAAACCAGCAATCATCAGTTGGTCCAGATTACCATCTCTACACATATATGCTATAAATGCTCAGATATATATTAAGATAGCCAATCTTCATACTTTAATGGACAGGCTTCAATCTACTCCACACTCCAACTTTTCGATGTCCATCCAATTGAAAATCTGATGATGGAATGCTCAAAGGCCACCCGAGGCTGAGACAGGTATATAATAAGCCTGTGTTTCAGTTATTATATAGTTAGTTTAAGTAATTCATGATTACCAGCAATTAAAATTCCCATCACAGATCAGTTTCTGGCTTTTGCCTGTTTTAATTAGATGAAATTTCAAAGCTGAACATAAAGCAGTTATGTAACTAACAACTAAATTTAACTTTATTTTACTACTCAAGATAGATAATCAAAGGTTTGATCATAACATAACTTGGTAGAAAAATTATATAGAGCTAAGTCAAGTTCAGCAAGTATACATTTTTATAACCCTTGTTTACTTAATAGCTATGTTTCCATGGTTATGAATATTAATAATAGCAATGCACACAATTTTTTTAGTTTACATAATATGTGATAAACAAAAGCAGCCCTCTATTGAAATGCTATCTATAGGCAGAGGTGTAATTAGTGATTAATATGTGTTAGTTAATTCATATCTACATTTCAGGTCAATTTTTGAAATTTATCTTTATCAGTGCTTTGAATCTCAAGCCATAATGATAGAAACAAAAGCCAAAATTGGATATGACATTGGAAATTTACATGCAGTATTATTTGTTAATCATAGACTACAAATCTTTTATGATTACATTTCTCCACAAAGTGCTAAAAGTGGATAGAAACTAGTCACTACCTTGTATGAGAGGAGTATAGTGAAAAGTACATTTCAAAAATATTATTCATGATTGGATATTTTTTAGCCTACTGAATCACTAATAAAATTATTAATTATCTTTAATTAAGAGATTTATGTTGCAGTTATGAGGGCAGCAAGTTTGAACATCAATTAAACTGTAGTAATTTGCTGTCTATATCTACCAATATATCTATCAATCGATGATAGCTATGTGGAAGAGATTGTGCTCTAGGCCAACTGATGAGTGCTTATTTAGCATGAAGTGTGCATCTTGGAATTCATAAATCTTTTTCACATGTATTTGGTGATATGTTTATGATTCCATCCCTCCACAAGATGTTAAAACCCAGATAGAAACCAATCCCTATTTTGCCTGACACTTGAGTAGTGATAATTACACTGTAGAAATAATATTCATTATTGTATAATATCTACTCTAATGAATAACTAATAAAAAAAATAAAAAAAAGTCTATTCTTCAGTTTAGTTACCAATTTATAAATTATGTGTGTTTCCTGTTTTAGCTTCCAGATAAAAATACATAAATATTCAGTAATCAATCTATAATTAAATAGATATTGTGATTGGTTATTTAAAATTTAAACTCACTTGAAAATGCGCACTTACAGTATTTTTTATAGATCTATGAAAGTCAAATTCTTGCTTAAGTATAGGTTGTGGAGATCACAACATTATGTTTTATATATATATAACAAAACTTAAATATATTCCAAACAACGGTAAGTTGAGTTGAAAATGATTATGAATATAATCGAAAATATTTCTTTATAAGTTTTTATTGAGTTTTTATTTATATTGTATTATAAATTGTTTACCGTTGTTTGGAATATATTTAAGTTTTGTTATTGTATTATTGATATTAGCGGACATTTATTTTGTTATATACATATAATTCAGTGATTTATTGGATGCAATCACAAATAACATAATTAGCTATTGTTAACAATTGTTCCTACTGAAAATTACATTTATAATTTCGGGAAATCAAATATTTATCAATTATTGTAACTACTTATTATTTTTTTGAAAAAAATATTGTTTATGTTTTATATACTTTAAAAAAAGTGGTATATTTTTAGATGTCAAAAAGTTCAATTATTACACGAAAGGAGTAAATACCTTTAACCTACAAAAACAGAAATATAATCATTTTTGCAAACCTGCTAACCTATTTATCCAACAATTGATAAAATGAAGAAAAGTATTTAAATATTGAGACATTTATTTAATAATAATAACCATTTTTCTGTTTTAGAAAAATAGAAGAAAATGTTTAAATAGATTACTTAAAAAATATTTATTAATTACAAAACAAAAATGTTCAAAATTTTAAGTGATAATTTATAAATCTAATATTTTGAAAATTTCGCAAAATAATTGACCCTGAAGACGTAACCTTTTGCTTGGACCCAGTTTTAGTTTGCCTTGAAGCAAAATGATTACATGATTACTTTAAATAATTTTTATTTACTATTGGTTGAGACATAAATTTATAAGCACTGCAGATTGTTTAGAAGTAGTGTACCTTCCGACAACAGAAGGTTAAATATCTGAATAAAAACAAGGTTAAAGATTTTGGCCTACTTTTATAAAGAAATTTTTATAAAGGTTTTAAAAGCGGAAGTTCGATCGTAAAGAATTTTATTTGAGCGGAACACTTTCTTAAATTATAAAGGTATGTAGTTTTAATTTAAAATTAAAGAACAAAATATGTGATTTTATACTTAAACACTATTATATATATAAAAGTAATATTTGATTATTAAAAAATAAACGAAATTTCGATTTATTTTTGTTAATAAATGTTATTAATAAAAATGTTACCTTTGCTAAAATGAAAACTCCTTTATATCAATTCCATTACAATAAAATACTTGATAATCATATATATATATATCGACTTTTTTGTTTCATCATTAGACAAATTTCATTTAGGAATTTCTTTGTGTGAAACATTATTATCAAGCCATAAAATATATTTAAATTATTATCAATCCTGAAATGTTTCGCTTATTTAGGTATCTTCTAATTTTTTTCTTTTTATTTTTTAAAATATTTTTCATATACCTTTTGTAAATATATGGTGAATATTTCTTGTTGGAATAATCTAATCAGTTAATATCATGTTAATATCACTCGTAATGTAGCCAGTATTTTCATTATCATCATTAGTGGTAGACTGCAAAATAAAAATCTCTTCAAGTTTAGTCCAGTACCTGCGACCATAGCTTATCCATCTTACTCTAGCAAACATCCACATCTCAAAGATCCATTTAACATGTGTTCATTTCCCAAACATACTACATTTTCTTGGTATACAGTATAAGACTTCAACTTTTTATCTATTATCATTTGTTTTAGTAATTAGCCCAACCTAAATACAATTCAGCCTTTTAATTCTTGTAATGATCTCAATGACGTATTTCTTATTCCCTCATCAATAATATTTAGCTTTGGATCTTCCTTAATATTCCAAATATATATATATTCAAATTATGTTTTGCACTCTGAAATGTCTATAGTTTTCTATTGTTTTTAATTAAGAATCCAAATTGTAGAGTTATATGTAAATACTCATACACTAATAAATTTAAGATCTTCCTTTTTTAATATGTAGATGTATTTTCTTTTGAATATATATATATGAGTGAATGTTGAATGTATAAAATATTTTAAACTTTATTTAAACTTTCCAAATACATACAACTTGTTAGTAATAACACACAAATAGACAATACAGGTTAATAATTACACAACGTTTCGAGTAGTATTATTCTCCACTCTTCTTCAGGTGTTGCTGGCCTATATGCACAGTGATAAGATTTGCTTAGTAGTTGAACTCAGAAGTTGAACTGGCATCTTTAGATTCTTGAATATTGAATTTAATGCAAATGCTCTACCAACTGAGCTATTCTGTCAAAGGCAACATATAGTAGAAATTTGATATATTTATATATGAAGGTTGGTTCAAATCCTCCTGAGTCTTCCAATTTTCTTTATAATGAGTCTAATTATTATTTTTTTTTTATTTTTTCCTAAGAGCAAGATTAATTGGAGGACTCAGTAGGATTTGAACCAACCCTCATATATAAATATATCAAATTTCTACTATATATTGCCTTTGACAGAATAGCTCAGTTGGTAGAGCATTTGCCTTAAATTCAATATTTAAGAATCTAAAGATGTGAGTTCAAATTCTAAGTGAATATTGTCACTGTGCATATAGGCCAGCAACACCTGAAGAAGAGTGGAGAATACTACTCGAAACGTTGTGTAATTACTAACCTGTATTGTCTATTTGTGTGTTATTACTAACAAGTTGTTTGTGTTTGGAAAGTTTAAATAAAGTTTAACATTTTCTATACATTCAACGTTCACTCATAAATGATGGAAATAGTCCAACATATCATACCTTATAATATACCATCATTACAAACCTTCAGACAAATAATATATATAAAGTATTTCATCTATGCTTACTTCTGTGATCAACACATTCATTATTTTTTTATCTTTATTAATAATCAGACCAAGTTATTTTAAGTTGACAGCTTTTAATTCTCAGTATTGATTTTACTTTTTTTTTTCCTGAAAAACCATTGATCATTATTTTTGTAGATTCATCCCTAATTCTATTTTCTATTTAGATTTGACAACTCTTGGAAGATTTCAGAAGGTCTGAAATATTTGCAAAATCAGATACATCCTCTGTAAAATATAGATTATCTAAATAATCTATATTCAATTTTGTTCCATTACCTAATTATTTTGATCCATAAAATTATTTTCAAAAATGTATTGTAAAAAGTTCTGAAGATATAAAATTCTTCCACATAACATTATTAATGTCATTTAATTTTGGTAAATTTAGAAGTAGCAATAATATGTGAATATATTTTAAATGTATAGTAAAACAAAAATCCTTAGAGAATCCAATGCTTGTTCACAAATTCCATGCAAAATAACAAATTATATATATACTTAATTTATTACTTGCATTTAGGGTGTTTTTTGTAATTACTTTTGTATTCAGAATAATTATTGATTAGAATGGATTCAAAATATATTACAATAAGACTATTACTATTTTCATAAAATCGGATAGAATATTGTTTAGGCTTCGCACATTCTACTATATATAAACATTTGAAAATCTTTTAAAATTTTCATAACTTGGAGAATTTATTGATAAACAAGAGTTATTATTTATTTAAATAAAATTAAAAACAATAAATACATTACAATAAAATTCTTAAACATATAATTTAAAAAAATGTTATACATAATATATATATTCAAAATGTAATTATATATATCAAAAATATTTGTTTAAGATTTTTTTAATTTAATTTAAAGACGAAAGCATATAAAACAAAACAACTTTTTTTCTTTTTCACATTTTTGATTGTTATATGTAACTTTGAAAAATAATTATGAGCATTTATAAATTGATTAATTAAAAACAATACATTTTGTGGATCAAAATATATATTTTATTATTGACAGAATTAAGCACTGCATGTTTTTATATTACACATAACAAAAATTGCAATCCAATTTTTTTCTTTGCCTTTTAATGACCTCATTTAAAATATTGTTTAAGTAAATATTTTATATGTGTTTTTGTGCTTGTTATAAAAATATACATATATAAAAATTGAAGAACATCTATTCGTAGAAATAGTTTAAAAATCATTTACAAGATTTGTCCCAATCAAGCAAACCAAAAGCAGACATATATATATAATACAAATAAAATGCTCATTAATTAAAAACTATAGCAATAATAATAAGAACAATAAATGTAATGGCAATTAACTATTATATACAGTTTTTTTTAATTTCAGAAGTACTTTTGGTTAATTTCTTAACACTCATCAACTGCCATTGAATTTAACTGCAGTTGAGAGTAATAGAGAATTAACCAAAAGTACTTCTGTGGATTGAAAGATGACTATATATATAATAGTTAATTATCATTATATTTATTATTTTTATTAATTTAACTGTAGTTGAGGAAGGTTAAGGAATTAACCAAAAGTACTTCTGCTGGTGGAATGACTATTTATAATAGTTAATTTCTGTTATATTTATTATTTTTATTATATATATTATAAAAACATTTACAATTGATGACAAACATTTTGTTTTATGAAGGAAAGGTTTAAAATAGCAAGTTTTTTTTATAAACAATTCAAAGGAAAATTAAGATTTTATCCCTTATTTTTTTCTAGTTTAGTTAATTATAAACACTCTTACTTTTTCCCAGAAATGAAATGAAACTATTTTTAAAATAAATGTAGTGCCATTTTTTGCAGAATATTAAAAACTAACTAAACTGATTTAAATGATGAATTGTGGAATGCAAAACTGTAAATCCGAGTAAGCCTGAAACATTACAATTTTATATTGTCTTGTCATTTAAGCTGAACTCATGTTCACAAAATATTTTCATTCATATCCCAAAATCTACCCTTAACTATATCAAACATGTATACATTTTGAAAAAAAGTTTATTTCCCAGAAATAGGTTAAAAACAGTTACAATATAATATTTTAATTAAGACAGCAGTTTTTTTTTTTAAAAAAAAAAAAAAAAAAAACAAGATTTATGCAAAAATACAAAGAGAAATTATGATTTCATCTTTTCTTTTAATGAACTATAAATGTACCTAAAATTTTGTCTTCAAATAAAAGCTTTTCTTAAAAAATATAGTGTGATTTATTTTATATAACTAAAAACTTATCAAACCAATTTAAAATCACTTTGAAATGTATTTTTTTTAACATTGATAGATACAAACAACTTTTAAATATTGCATTCCATTACACTACATTGTCATTAAAACTGAAAACATACAAAATCCGGGGGGAGGAGGGGAATCTATGTAGTAGGAGTAGATTAAAGTCAGTTAAAAGATATGATCCAAATAAACAGAAATCTTAAGTTAAATAAAAATATTTAAAAATGCATTTAAGTAAATACTTGTAAATTAATAACTGTAATTGGCAAGAGTGCCATGTTTCAATTTTATTTTTGAAATCAAATATAAATTAAATTATTCTCACGATATCAGGATTTAGAAAATTATGACCCAGATTTTAAGTTGATCATCATCGTTAGCAGAATGTCATTGTTTTTCACTCTCATAATATTATTTATTCTCACAACTTAATACCAGAATTGTACCATGAATCTTAATAAATACATATATAAATGAAGCACACATCATTGTTAAAAAAAATTGCAATATATATATGTATTGAGAAAGAGATTTTACTAAATAATAAAAAGAAAAAAATCTAACAGCAAATTTTTATTTTTGTATATAAAAGAAATACATAGAACATATGTTTACATTTATCAAAGTTTTTAGATAACATTTACAATTAATATTTGATTTAGTTTCCAGCACTACATAACGGTTATAAAACTATAAAAATTATGGATAATGGAAAGAGGAAGAAGAACTTGATGGAATTTTTCTTAATCCAGAAAATATATTTAATCTGTAAAACACAAAAAAAGTATATGCATTAATAACATTGCTTGTATAATATATATATAAAATAAATAAAATGTCCGTTAATTAAAACAAAATTGTAATTATAATTGAAATAATAAATTTAATCGTTTAGAAGTACTTGGTTATTTTTTTAAATCTGCATCAACTGCCATTAAATTAAAAAAAAACACAAAGATTTGTTGTTGTTTTGTTTTTTGTTTTTTCAATTTAATGGCAGTTGAGGCAGGTTTAAGAAATTAACCTAAAGTACCTCTGCTGATTTAAGGATTGTTTATAATAGTTTGTAAACTGTTAAATTTATTATTTCAATTATAATATATATAAACATTAACATCAAACTTGCTCAAAATTTACAACTAACTATTGTTTTTTTTTCTTTAATTAGTCTGGATTAGGTATGAATTTGTAAGTTTGATATATATATATAATAAATGTAAAAGTATAATACCCGTTATAAAAGTAAAAAACAGTATATTTTAAATTCATTGGTAGCGCTTTCAATTATGTGGTAATCCTCGTCAGGTAGTGCTTTCAATTAATCCTCGTCAGGTAGCGCTTTTTACGTACTACAGTAATTGACTACCAATGAACTTAAAATATACACTGTTTTTTTTTTTTTTTTTACGGTTAAATGATTTGAAATATATATATATCACTTTATAAGTGTCAATATTTCAAACAGTATTTTAATTATTACTTAAATGATTCATTTTATTATTTTAAAAGTCATATATTTTTTACCTGTAGAAGTAAACTTTATTTTTAAAAAATGTTTGCATCAAATTATTATTTATTCATCCATAACCTATTTTTACTACCCCACATCTCTGACTATTGCATACTTATCTTTTACTGTTTTTTAAAAAAAAAACTTAGTGATAACTACATTGGAAAAATATGTAAATGATTCCTACTATATATTTGACTTATTCAATTAATCATATTTGTCTTATAAATTTTCATATGGCATTATCATATATTTATACAATTTATTCAAGAGAAAAGATGATTGGTGACTGGTTCTCTCTCCAACTCTTTAGCAGTGTCATCTCGGAATCAATACATATATTACGTAATCATCTAATCACTGAGCACAAAAATTTTAAGACTCTGGTGTATCTTGATTATAATATATAGCATGAATTAGCGGTCTATTTTGTTCATAATATAAACAATCCTCTAACACTAAATATTGCTTTATTGGGCAAAGTTGGTGGCCGAGTGGTCAGCACAGCTGCCTTACAAGCAGTTGTTCTGAGTTGGTTCGCTTCCCGGCCGATGCTTTGACACATGAATATATATATATAATATTTCAAAGTGTTTATGGCAAAAAAACAATTAGTTGTAAGAATATTTTCAAGTAGTTTACAAGAGTTTGAAATACAAAGAAATTATAAAAAATAATCTTAAAGATACAAAACATGAATTGTCACATTTAATTTATGCATTCCTTGATTATAACACCGTCCCAATAAGTACATAAAAGAATACTCTTTTTTTAATTTGTTAAAGATTAAATATATATTTTAATGTTTCACTGCAAGTCTCTTTCTTTCTTTTATTAATTTTTTTTTATATAACTGACGAATCTCACAAAATAGTGATTATAACATTAGCCTTCCAGAGTCAAGATTCGAATCAAGGTTGTTTAAAATTAAATGCTTTCCAGATCGCAAACACATTTATATAATTTTTTTATGTAATTGACTTATGATTCAAAATTAGCTAATTATCCAATTACTGTTGATTAAATGAAATTCTGTATATTACAAACAACAACAAAATTTAATCTTTTTATCTGCTTACTTCTATGTTTCCAAACCAATTACCTACGTATTATTTAATACCATCCTATTGTTAAAATATTACTCAAGCTTACAATTTAAGGTACTAGATTTGAGTGAAGGCAATTGTCCTTATTATCTAGGTATTATTATATTTAAAGTAAACTATTAAAAATATGATAAAAGTTCCCCACCCAGAAATAAACTATTTAATTTTTTTTGGGGGGAGGGGGGTATCAGATAACATTGTTTTTTTTTCTTATCATTTTTAGAACTTGTTAAGTTGCACCCTTCAGAATTTATTTATATGCTATTTTATTTATACATACTTGATATAATAAGTAATAGTTTTTAATTACTAGACCTTTATTTTAGTTTGAATGGCAGTATGCCTGTTACATGCATAGAATCATTTAACATTTCCTTATCACAAGGTATTTTGGTTATATCATTGAAAACAAAGCCTTTATATTTTGCTCTCAATATTCTCAAATATTTTCTTATCCATAAATTAATGATGGCATATCACATCTTATTGCTAAATTGTTATGGTAAGAGTATTATACTCATGACCTTTATTACCCAAGAATAATTATTTTTATTCTAGTCTAGAGTACTGAAAGCATAAGTATTCAATGAACACCATATTACATAATATCATAAAAAGTGGCCATTAGACACATAATTTCTTTACTTTCAGCTTTTTTTCATATGTCATAGCATCGGCTGGTAGGCGAACCTGCAACCAACTGCTTGCTTGCAAGACAAGCTGCGTTGACTCTCGGCTAACAACGCTTGACTCTTTTACTTTCAGCTTTGTATCCCAATAATAGACCTTTGGAATAATTTTGAATAATTAATCATTTCACTCTTTCTTATATACTTTATATGGTTTTCTTTCAAATTTTCTAATAAACTTTATTCCAATTGTTCTCATAAGATTTAGGCTAATACATAAGAATATGTAAAATAAAAGTCTTTAAATAATCAATGCAGATAAAAGGTTTCTTCAATATTCACTTAATACAAAGTAGTAATAAAAAGTTTAACTATGCAATTAACCAAGGCTTACTTTAGCAATATAGATCTGAACTTTTTACTCTTTACAAAAACAGTTAAATATTCGTTAATGATTAATAATTCGATGTTTGTTTAATCAAGGTAAGGACCAGCTGTCTAAAAGAAAAATTATAAGTCTATTGAAACCTGAAAATAATTTTAAATTTTACCTAGATCAAATCAAACTTTAAATTATAAGTATATAATATTGGATTCTTTCATAAAAATAACATCATTATTCCACTCTTCTTACCTATGTAACCTACACATTTAAATATTTTTCTATCAATCAGTCTATCTATCCATCCATCTATCTAAGAGCAGTTCATTATGTAGAGAGATATATAGATATCTATCTTCCTACATTATTATTTTTCTATCTATCTAGACATATCTATCTATTTGTATAAGTATCTATTTATTTATTTATCTGTTTATCCAGTTAAATTTATACATATAAAAATTCCAGCACTCACCAATGCATATTTCCATTTTCATATTATTAATAATGCTTAACATATTATTATGATATTGAGGGACGTCATTGCAGTTTTCCACATAAAATAAACAAACTAATATTTTAAATTAGATGTTACACTAAACTTAGTGTCATCAGATATTATACAAATATAAAACCTCTCACCAAAATAATGCCAAAAAATGTTCTGATCATTTAATGTGTGAATGGAACATATTATATAAACAGGTTTCTGAAATGTATTTTAATTTTAAAATAAAATTATACGGTATGATCACATTTTTGGCTCATATAAACCAAAAAAAAAAGGATTTAATAGTAGTTTTTTCCCCCATGAATCACTCTATAAACTGATGAAAGTTAAAGAAAAAACGAATGAATATGAGTTGAGATTAAGATTTTAATTTGTAAAGCTTGAAAAGATATTTGTTGGTAAAAGCATTTTTTATATTGATTACATTTTTCAAACACCAAAATATAGATCCAGAATATTCTCACATTATAAAAAAAAAACTTTTCAAATATAACTACAGTGATTAAATTGAATGGTTATTCTAATTAGATTAACACTGCTAAAAGAAAATGATGGTGTAATTTTATATATTCAAACATTTTATAACAATTTTGTATAAATTATTTCTGGATTAAATTAGGATGTTCGATGAACAGAAATACATGAATTGTATTTAGAGGATCTAGATTTTGAAGATTATATTGTTTTTGTTTTGCAAATAAAGCTTCCAATCATCAAGACATATTGCAAAATTATCAGATGAAAAAAAAAAGTTTTGTAGATATATCATATAAAACTAAAGTTATTTTAACATTGTTGTTTTTTTTTTTAAAAAAAAAAAGAAATAAAAATTAAAAAACATAAATTAGAAAAAGATAACAACTACAAAGCCATAAAAGCAAAATAAATAAAAATAATTATATAAATATACTTGCTTATATTAATTTTATAAAAATAACTTATTATTAAAAATAAACATAATAATATTTTGAAATGGTAGGCTTTTATTAAACATGTTTTACAAGTTTCTATATATGCATCTAATATCTGAATAATTAACAGAAAAGCAATAAGAGGTATCTGATAATACAATACAGCATGAGGGGTTGTATGTTGGAAAGAAGTAAGAAGAAATAAGAGTATGAAAATGAGAGAAGAAATCAATCATTTTGTCATCATGTAAATAATTATTAGATAGTAATAGAACTTGTCTGGATACATTGCTAATACAAATGACTATAAATTTTTGATGTCTTACATTGATTCTCAAGAAATAGTATAAGACATAAAATACAACAACATATAAAATGGATAATAAAGAGAGAATTTTATTTTGGAGAAGAAAAGCTATAAATAATGAAATCTAGATTACACCAGGTATATCAAAACATGCAAAACTGTATTTCCACTCAGTGCAAGCCAGAGTAATCAATGAATTCCAGAAGGCTTGTGCATAAAATCCCCATCTAGTACCTACTCATCCAATATTCCCGGACTAGTTTCTGGCTTATGGCATTCATCAGCACTGCACCTAGATAGTTGGAGATATTGGATGAGTAAGCACTAGATGGGGATTTTATGCACAAGCCTTCTGGCATCCATAGATTACTCTAGCTTGCACTGAGTGGCAATATTGTATGGAGAGTTTTGCTTGTTTTAATAATAGTTATAATCAAACATAAGAAATGGTGATCATGTGATGTTTATTGAGCTGGTACATTTTCATTCTGCAATAGAATAATAAGTGTTGAAATAGTGATTGTGTTAAAATCATTTTTATTTGTTATTTATGACTTTAGAACTTTGATGCAGATGTTAAAATCAAAAGCTGTTACAGAAACCTTGTTTTTACAATAAGTCTAATTATAAATCATTTTTATAATTGCTATGTTATTCATCTACTTGTTGAGCTATAAACATGTATAATGTTAATGATAGGAATTCATTTAATTGTTAATGTTAGAGATTTTAATTAATAAGTTTTGTGATTTATTATTTGTAACTAGATTATCTTGTCAAGAGTTATGGGAAAATAAAAAAATAACAATGTAAAGAGTTTGAACCAATCAGAAACAATAAGAGAGAATATACTCATATTGTGTTTATGTGGAATATATTCTAATGCACAGTCACTCTGCATTATGTTTTGTTTACAATATGGAAACAAAATAATACGTTTATACAGAATATATTTTTATTATTTAGTTTTTAAAAGATTATTAATTTTTTTTTCTTATTTAAATTGAAGTGTAATTGGGATATGTATATATATAGCGTTTCAACAAAAAAAAACATTCAATTAAAATTTTATTGATACCATTAAGGAAACAAAATAGAAATTATTCCAATGGCTATCATTCCTTTTATTTTTGTTTTTTATTTTTTAATTATACATTCAATCTTAACCCTTTTAAGAAAGTATTTTTTACTATTTGAAGTTTTAATTATAAATTTATTTTACCGCACATTGATTACATAATATTTACTAAGGCAATAAACTTTTAAGCATGTGCGCTTGAAAATGCGAAGGTAGGGACCTCTACAGGTCTTAACCACAAGCTTACTCTTTGGAAGAAAAACCACAAGCTTACTCTTTTCTTCCAAAGAGTAAGCTTGTGGTTAAGACATGTAGAGGTCCCTACCTTCGTATTTTCAAGCGCACATGCTTAAAGGTTTATTGCCTTAGTAAATATTTGAAGTTATGTTTTATCAAAATAAGTAATAAATATATTGTTTTTGGATCAATAAATGTTTATTTATTAAAACCCATTATTTAGCTTGAAGACAAAAATCAAATCTTTTGTTTTGAGTATTTACTGATATTAATATATTAATAGAATTGACAGTAATTTTTTAAGACTAATTTTGTTTAATAGTTTTTAGTAAAGTCAATAAAAAAAATAATAAAATGGAAAAAATATTTATTGATTAAAATATTATCTGTAGCAATCTTTAATAGGATAAATCAAAAACAGTTCCTCAATTTACTACTATTTTCTCTTGAGCGTTTGTTATTTTTATAGAAAACTTTATTGTGATTATAAATAACATCTAAATATGTTTTATTTCATCATATGTACATAGTATAATGTATGATTATTTGTATATCTAATTAAATATTTATGGAAAATGTCATTAAATATTTTTTTTGCTATATTTAACTTTTGAAAAAAAAAATCTTTTATAATTAAATTTTACTTTTATTTTTTTATTAGAAAAAAGTGAAAATGCTCATATTAATATACGGTAAGTAATAAGAAATATTTTTACATTCATAACTTTTAATATAGGGTATATGAGCACAGACTTTCACACCACCCACCTCTCTCCACTCTATCTAATAACACTGATACACCTAAACACATATATGCTGAAAAGATAAATAATCACCAATATTTCCGTATTTCATGCTAAACCAGCAATCATCAGTTGGTCCAGACTATCATCTTTACACACATATATAGTATAAGTGCTCAGATATATATTAAGATGTGTGTAAAGATGATAGTCTGGACCAACTGATGATTGCTGGTTTAGCATGAAATACGTATATTGGTGATTATTTATCTTTTCAGCATATATGTGTTTAGGTGTATCAGTGTTATTAGATAGAGTGGAGAGAGGTGGGTGGTGTGAAAGTCTGTGCTCATATACCCTATATTACATATATATAGCCACAGGTATATAACAAGCCTGTGTTTCAGTCATAACTTTTATAATAGCAATAATTCAATTCAATTTTATTAAGCACGTAACAGCAGACTAGTAACAATCCAAGTATAGTACAGTTTTTACAAAGCAAGAACTAAATTTCATGGATTTAAGAAATCATGAAAATTCAAATGAAACATATCAACATCCAAAATATTTTTAATACACTTTGGACATTCTAATCTATTTTTATAACAATTATGATTTTATTTTTTAATATAAATAAAGCATTAATTCTTGTTATATTATAAATTCTATATTTTTTAATATAAATAAATTATGATATATCATATTTACATAAAATTATTTTTCTAGGAACACTATAACATTCTACATTACTTTTACCATAAGATATGTTTCACTACTTATGGATAATTGTAATCCAACATACTTAAAGTATTCAAAATAAGAGTCATAGATCAATTCATAGATCGCATGACTCTATCTCTTAAGCTTGTAAGTTATAAACAGTGAGGATTGCCAATTCCTCTACAAACTTTATCATAAATGCTTAGCCAGAGCCAGCACTTAAAATATCTCTGTCAGGAAACCCTCCCCAAACCCCTGACCATGGTTCCGTGCTTTGGCACTCCTCAGAGAGGTGTCAGGGTAGGTTCAGACACTAGATCTAAAAATACCAACCCAAAGCCAAGCACTTAGCTAAAAGTTATCTATTGAGTGGAAAATCTGAAATTTTCAGACATCTACATGTCTTCAAACCCAGCTATCCAACTCAAATAGCTATATGGGGCTGATAGATCTTCAGCCATACCATATATTAGTAGTCATAGCAATATAAAATTGCACAAGACTTTTGGCAGAGACTATAAATAGTCAAAATAAGAGTCATAGATCAATTCATAGATCACATGACCCTATCTCTTAAGCTTATAAGTTATAAACAGTGAGGATTGCCAATTCCTCTACAAGCTTTATGATAAATGCTTAGCCAGAGCCAGCACTTAAAATATCTCTATCAGGAACCCCTCCCCAAACCCCTGACCATGGTTTCGTGCTTTGGCACTCCTCAGAGAGGTGTCAGGGTAGGTTCAGACACTAGATCTAAAAATACCAACCCAAAGCCAAGCACTTTTTGCAATCTATCCTCATAACATTTTGTGTTAAAATTCCAAATAATAACAAAAACACCATAATCATCATCATCATAATAATAATAGTAATAATAATAATAATAGTTGTAGTAGTAGTAGTAGTAGTAGTAGTAGTAGTAGTAGTAGTAGTAATAGTAGTAGTAGTAGTAAATAACTGTACAAATTATATTCATCATCATCAACCATTTTCAATCCACAGAAGGATGAAGATATCTCCAAGTTCAGTCCATCTTTTTCAATCTTTAGCTTCTTTTCTCCACATAACCCCTACACACTTTATTATTTCATCCATCCATCTCATACATGGTCTGTTTCTGTGTCTTTTAAAATCTCTTGGAATCCAGTTTAATATTTCAATTGTCCATCTATTATCATCTCTTTTAGCAATATGTCCAGCCCAACTCCACTTCAGTCTTTTAATCTTCTCAATGAGATCAGTAACATCTGTTTGTTCTCTTATCCATATATTGCATTTTCGATCTCTTCTTGATACTCCCAACATATATCTCTCCACACTTCTTTGAGTCATCAGAAGTCTCTGCATTGATCTTCTATTAAGTGATGATGACTTTTTATTTAGGTACTTACAACTGCAGATCACTTTCAAGTGAAATAAGATTGCAAGAATTAGAAAAACTGTCTTATATTAAATGGGGTGTTATTGGACTTTGTGAAGTTAGAAAAAAAGACAAAGAGACATTTGATTTAAAAAGTGAACATGTTGTCTATTATAAAGGGAGAAATATTGGAAATACAAGTGGAATAGGATTCATTATAAATAAAAAGTGGAATAACAATATTGTGGAGATTGATGGTAAATCAGACATAGTAGCAAGATTAGTTATACAACTTAATAGCAGATACCAAATGCAGATAATTCAGGTTTATGCCCCAACAAGTTCTCATAGTGATGAAGTAGTAGAAGATTTTTATATGGATGTACAAAATGTTTTTGATCAAAATAAACAACATTTTTAAGTTGTTATGGGAGACTTTAATGCTAGAATTGGTAAACAAATGAAAGATGAAAGTGCTATAGATAATTTTGGTTATGGTAATAGAAATGAGAGAGGACATAGAGTTGTGGAGTTTGCAGAAAAAGAAAAACTTTATATTATGGATTCTTTTTTTGAGAAAAATGTTAAAAGGAAATGGACATGGAATCATCCAAATGAAGGAACAGTAGAATTGGATTATATTTTGACTAACAGAAAATACACATTTCAAGATTGTAATGTTCTTAATAAATTTAACACAGGAAGTGATCATCGATTAGTAAGACATAAGATAGGCAAAACTCACTATATATATTGCCACAAACAGCAAGCTAGAGTAATCAATGGATTCCAGAAGGCTTGTGCATAAAATCCCCATCTAGTGCCTATTCATCCAATATCCCCAGACTAGGAAGTGGTCATGTGATGTTTATTGGAGTAAGATATAAGATACATATTAGTGCAAAACTAGAGAGACAAAAATTATTAAGAAAAACAATATTTACAGTTGATTTTTCTAATCTTCAGAAACATTATAATGAATTTAAATTAGAACTTCAGTTTCAAATATTAGTAGATTTTGAACATGATTCAGATTTGAATGAAATTAATAGGAAAATAACTGATACACTTTTAAAAATGGCAACAAAGATAGCTGGTAGAAAAAAAGCAGCAAGTGTCCAATAAAATTTCTACTGAGACTAGAGAATTTATGATGAAAAGAAGGAATATGAAGATATACAAAAATTATGCATTAAAAAGGATTGAATATCTTGAATTTTGTAAAATGATGTGGAAAAGAGTTGAAAATAATATAAGAAAGTATAAATGTGAACTAGCAAGGAAAGCCGTTGAAGAGAATAAATGTCTTAAGAGTACAAAACAACATTATGGTATTGGTAGGAAATCTATACCTGCAATAAAAAGGAATTATTACTAAAAAAAGTGATGATATCATGAAATGGGTAGAAAACTTTTATCAAGAATTATGTAGTAATAAATAACAAGTACCTCATATCTATTACATCTTCTAAATTGCCCACAATTTTAATTGAAGAAGTGAGTTATGCAATTAAATGTATGAAGAAAGGAAAGGCTCCAGGTAATGACGGAATTATAATTGATATATTAAAAGAAGCAGGTGAAGAAGTATAATTTTTTTTAGCAAAGTTATATACCAAATATCTAAATGATAAAGATGTACCAGATGAATGGAAGGATACAGTATTAATATTTAAAAAAGATGATAAAAAAGATATTAGAAATTACAGACCTATCAGTCTTTTATCAGTTTTATACAAAATTTTTACAAAGGTAATTACAATTCATCTACAGAGAACATTGGATTTCCACCAACCAAGAGAACAAGCTGGATTTAAAAGTGGTTTTAGTACAGTGGATCATATTCAGGTATTGAGAGAAGTTATAGAAAGGATAAATGAATATGAGTTGTCATTATGCTTAGTATTTGTAGATTATGAAAACGCATTTGATTCTATAAACATTTCTTCAGTGATTAAATCATTGGATCATCAAGGTATAGATCCAGGATATTGTCATATTGAAAGAATATTTATAAAAATGCAACAACAATAATTATATTACATAATGATACTGGGAAAGTCAATATTGTGAAGACTGTAAGACATGGTGACTCCATATCTCCAAACCTTTTACAGCAGTGCTGCAAGAAGTATTTTGTGGATTAAAATGAGAAGCTAAAGGGGTGAAAGTAAATGGAGATTATTTAAGTCATTTAGATTTTGCATATGATGTAGTTGTTTTTGCAAATAATGCTTTAGAACTGCAGGAAATTTTGCAGGAGTTATTAAATGAAAGTAGGAAAGTAGGACTAAAGATAAATGTTAAAAAGACTAAAGTAATGTTTAGTGCATTTTCTCAAAATATGAAAATAAAGATTGATTATGATGAGTTAGAAGAAGTTAACAGTTATAAATACCTTGGTCAGATTATTAATAAAGATGGAAACATAATGGATGAAATTAATCACAGAATTAAACTTGGTTGGAGTGCTTTTGGTAGAAATAATTTGATACTAAAAGAAAATATGCCTATGTGTTTGAAAAGGAAGGTTTTTAATAAATGTGTTTTAGCAGTTCTTACTTATGGACAAATTATATTACTTAAATATAATTTTGTACAGTAAATTAATTACTATAAATATATTATTATTTTAAGTGGAGAATGTAATATGTTTATGTTGTTTGTAAAAAAGAAATATTAATAATTATACCAATTGTTATAAAAATAATATATTCCTTGATTTTTTACTCATATTTTATCTACAACAAAATAATGATATAACTAATAAATTTCATTTTAAGAAATTCTACTGATGAAAAAAATTTCATTTAATAACGATTTTTTTATAACCATAAATGTGTACTACTCATCTAATTATTTTTTTATAACAAGTAAGCTATTACATTCAAATATCGGCCTTTCAAGCTAATTGAGCATGCACCTTTTGAGAGTGTTAAATAAATGAATACTTTCCTCTTCAATCCAAGATATAGTATTTATGCAGGAATAAAAAGGATCCTCTTATTCCTATGACTCAAATTCTTTTATATGAGCAAATCTGAAGAACTGTTGAGGAGAGCGTAAATAGAATTCTCACTTTAAATTACTTTTTACGATGTTTTTGACTGAATGACGTCAGGTGAAATTACTTAGAATTTACTAAACGTCATTCTTACTGAAACTTAATTATGAGTAAATAAGCAATTATGTTAAACTACATTAAGGATTTAAAAATTGAAATAATTCACTTTACATGAATTTCATTATTTGCAGAAAAATAATTAAAACTTATTATTATAATTTTTACATTAAGTCAATTGAAAATAAAATTTAAAAAATGCAATCATTTTGTAAAACGTTTTTGTATAAGTAATAATATGCTAAATGATGTCGAATATGATTTTGATAAAATGATTTATCATTTTAAAAAATAAAAGAAAATATTGTTAAATACACTGGAAAATCTAAAAATAAGAAAAATTTTTTTTTTTATTTTTTAAATTTCACCTTTATATTATTTGAATTCTTTTATTAATTAAATTATTGCATTTTGCTTTTATAATTTTTTTTTATTGATCAAATTAACCATTCTGAAAATTATTCGTATTTTTTGGAAAAACAGAATAGTCTCAATGTATAAGAAAGAAGTAAAAATTGATTCAGGAAATTATTAACTAATTTCAATAGTGTTTAATAACTCTTATAGTTTTTAAAAATTGTATTTATAGTATTGTACAAAGAAGTTCCAAAAGTTATAAATAATTTTCAGCAAGATTATATTTCAAATACGTCTTTGACTTATATAAATACATCTTTTAATAATACATGATAACGTAAAAGTAAGCAAAAATGGATATAATTTAATTTTTTTTTTTAAGCATTTAATACTTTAAATTTTACTTACTACTAAGTATTATTGTTATTAATATTATGAAACATTTATTGTATGTATATATATATATTTAATGTTTTCATGGTTATATGATGTAAATAAGACAATATTTTTGGGTACGAACCGTGTATTATTTTGCATTACAATCCAAATTTCGGCCGGATTAGCAACCGCCATTATCAAGGTTAACTTTTGAAAGAATAATCATTAGATCTCAAAGAATAACGTGACTCAGTGCGAGATGAGAAGTGAGATTCAACTTGAAGTAGTTCAGCATTCACAATATGAGGCTTATCAAAATGTTTATTTCCCTATATATATATACAACATGTTGATTTACAAATGTCAAGCTTCATGTAATCACATCTTTAACACCATCCGCTTCAGATAAATATATTGATTATTGCAAATTATTTATTAGGTTAGAGATTACCAAATCATCCATAGCCTAAAATGTAAACACATTAGATAATAAATATTTGTATTTTAATTAAATATGCACACTTGTTCTCATTTATCTTTAATAAAAAACAGATTTATTAATCTCAAACTAGATTTAAATGTATATATATATAGGCTAGAAGTGGTATAATAGTCTTTAATGTATTAATTATCTAGGTTTCAAAAATTAGAGTACAAAAACTTCAGCATTTGTAAATAATACTTAATTATTTTTCATTTTGATGGCTGAGTAAATTACCTACATCATCTATTAAAATAAAAAAATATTTGAACAATAGAACAAGATTAAACCAATTATTAGTCTAGAAATATCTTAAAGACTGTTTAATTCATTTAGTATAAAATCGATACCAGATTTTTATTGTATGTCGTGGGCCAACATTATTGAGTCAAATTGTATTAAATAAATATTTCTGAATTTTAATACATTTAAATGTTTATTATACTATTAACAAAATATTTGTTTTGAAAATAGTCATCATTTTACCTTATTTACCTTTCTAATTTAGGTCAGAAATAATAGAGAGGCAAATTCAAGAACTAAAGTTACGCTTTGATTCTCAGATAAATGGAAAAAAAAAATTACTTGTGTCACATAAATAAATGCGTTTGTCTAACTATCTGAGTATTGTCACACCATTTCCGAGCTACCTTTCATACGTTACTATTATTATAGACTTTTTTTTTTAAAAAAAAAAAATGTTGATTATCCAGAATGTATACAAAAAGAAATACTTTTCCAATAAATTTAATTTTAAGAATAGTAAAACTGCAATATAAAATCTGGGGTTTCTTTTTTTACCCCATATTATTGAGAGGCCTAAATTTGAAACTTTTTTTTTTTAAAAAAAAAAAGCTAATAGATATATTTAAATAATAGCAATCAACATTTAAGCTGTCTGTAGTCAAGGCGACCTTCTTTAAAGGTTGATTGTTATCATCTACATTTATAAACCTATAAAAGCCTTGAGTAATTGGTTTTATTTTCTTAGTAAATATATTTATATATATGTTGGATCTAGATTTCTCTTTAAAGTCTTAATTTCTCATAATAAAAACTAATTTTTACAACATACTATCAATTTATTTATGCCTACATCAGATGTCTGAAAATTTATTCAATATCGTCTAAATCCATTATAATTCTGTGTGATTTAGGTTAGTAATAGTGTCATGGACTCCACAAGAAAAAAAAATTAACTGAGAAAGATATATATATAAACAAAACAAGTTATATTTTTCATAACTTGCTCTTAGCTTGCACTTTATGATCACTAGATGGAGCTTTATCAATAGCTCCTAACAAGTTTTTGTTTACATAAACGCTGAGAGAGATAGAATTCAATATCTCTTTCGGTGTCTCCAACCTTTAGACCATGGTTTCGAACTAATTGGCTCATGTCAGTAAAGGGTAGGAAGTCCAGAAGTTTCTGGCCTTCCTACCCTTTACTGACGTGAGCCAATTAGCTTAAAAACATGGTCTAAAGATTGGAGACAATGAAAGAGATATTGAATTCTATCTCTCTGAGTGTTTATGTAAACAAAAGCTTGTTAGGAACTATTGGTAAAGCTCCATCTAGTGATCATATATATATATATGTGTATGTGTGTATTTCTTCGACATTATATACATAATCTTGTAATTAAATATCAATAAATACAGTAATTTATATATAAAGTATAACTTTAAAAACTTTTATCCACCTAGGAGTGCTTTCGACTAGCTTCATAATCTTTGTCAACTAACTCTAATTCTTTTTAAAGTATTTTCAAATATGCTATCAAAATTTAGCTTTCTCACAATTTAGTAATTTTAACATTTGCCACTTCATGCTTATATTTATATATTAACATAGCGTCATTTATTTTCCTTTTATTATTGTTTCTTTCAATTGTAATATTCTCACATTATTATAGTCAAAATTAAAAACCAATACATAATCTATTATGATCATAAAAAAACTGATGTTCAAACATTATCATTTCCATTACAATTTAATTTAGTTTTTTTAACTCCTTTTAAAAACTGTGTTTTGTAGTTGTTTTCTCCAAAGTATACTTTGATTCCCCTATATATACACTAGGAGATTTACATCTCCATTTATTTATGATGCAATTTTGATTTAAGAATTAAATAAAATAATAAAAGTAAAAGAAAGGATGCTATGTTAATATATAAATGTAAGCATGACTTAATAAAAAGCCAGGCAGCAAACATCAAAATTAATTATTTGTGGGAAGGCTAGACTTTGAAAGCGTTTGAATATACTTTAACAAAGAATTACAGTTAGTTGCAAAGAATACAAAGGTAGTCGAAAGCGCTCCTAGATGGTTAAAAGTTTTTAAAGTTGTACTTCATATATATTTCTGTTACTGTATTTATTAATATTTAATTACAAGATTATATATATATATATGTGTGTGTGTGTCACAGTTTAATCAGTTACATGGAAATTTGGTGATCAATGGCCACTAATGTATTTGAACCAAAAAAAATTAATCCGAGCAATTAAACATATTATTATTACTTTATAAATTACAAATGATGTATAAAGTTCATTTTAAATGTCATAAATGTGCATATATTTTTAAAATCTAATTTTTTATTTATTTTTTCATAGCTTCCGTGGTATTCACACTAATTTCTGCTATCACCAGTGTACGTATGCTCTTTCAGATTATTATTATTATTATTATTATTATTATTATTATTATTATTATTATTATTATTATTATTATTATTATTATTATTATTATTATTATTGTTGTTGTTGTTGTTGTTGTATGTTTTGCTCAGTAATTTTGCTTTCCAATTACTAAAATATATTATTTATTATCCAATTATTTAATATATAATTTTAAGTCCTTGTTTATAATAATTTTATATATAGTTCATTATGGGCATGAACATAATATGTAAATGAAATTTATCTACAAGTATACTATCATGCATGGTTAAATCGTATATTAGAACAAGCGTGTAACTTCCAGTGCTCATAGGTCTTATGGTCTTCAGAGTAACAAATTATTAGATTATATTTCAAATAATACATTTTAAAGTTAATTTGGAAATTATCACTTGTTATATTTCTCAATTTACATCTAGGAAATAAACAATTGTTGTCTCTTTGCATTAGCACACAGCCCATCTCGACGTATTGACACACACATGCGCACATATGTAGAGAATCACTCGCAAACGGCCCATTTCAATTCAAGAAAAGTAACTTCTAGAAATAAATTCTGTGATAAATTCTTTGATTCTAACTGTAGACCACAAATACGACTACATATGGAACAGCTTGATTATTTTTTTTTTTGATTCTTTATTTGATATTTTGCGATGTTGTTTTTAATTTATTCAACAAAAAACTTTTTTAAAAAAATAATTCAATACCATATTCTAATTGCATTTCCAGTTTATTCTATTCTCAAGGTATCCAAATGGACGAATCAGTATCGCAGGCTTTTAAAATGCCTTTGAACCAGTCCTTATGACGGATATGGGTATATCTCTTTCTGATAAAAATCTTGCAGACACATTCAAAATAAGGATACTTAATGGTTATATTATAGATAGGAGAAAGCAAGAGAAGTTTATATAAAGTGAGGATTTACAAGAAAGATTGCTGAAGAAATCATACATTGGAATGCTCCAAGATAAAAAGGATAGATGCTTTAAAAAATTAGACTTCAATTTATCCAATTATATTCTTAAGAACAATGACGTTCATTATTTAAAAATATCTACATATATACTAAGTTTCATAAATTGTCAAATGCTAAAATGGCTAACGTGAACTTTCATGATTATCACATCACCGAAGTGTGGATTTATTTCAAATAGAGTATTATGGATATAAGTAAATCAATTTTTGAATTTACTATAAAGAGTATTCATGACTGTTTTTTTCTGATAATGTTCTTATTAGTAGTAATTTTATTTGAAGTAAACTTGAAATTTTCTACTTGGCGGGATTGTCAATAACATGTGGAATTTAAATGATAAATTCAGAGAAAGTGTTGTAAGTACAGATGGAAAGTAGGTGACTTTTGAAATGAAAAATTGTATTAAACAAGTGTTTGCATTTGCTCCAAAATTGTTTCAAATTTTTATGACAATTACCTTTGAATTGTTATAGATGGTTTAATAAAATAAGCGAATCAAGATGAGACATACGTTTTAACGATGGAATATTTAATTTGAATAGATCCAGAACTAAAAAACAACTTACTAGTTTGTGGATTAACGGTATTCTGGTGATTGCTCACGTTTTCATAGTTCAAAAAATGATTTACAGAATGTATGTAATATTTTTTATGAAACATTTAAATACTTTGTTTTAATAATTAATGTTCTCAAAACCTTTTTTTCATTAGTCAACGATAAAAGTAAAATCCTCAGCTAATTATAACTTAGATGCTTATTAAATTGAGACTGTAAAATAATTTTAATATCTTGGAATGTTTATAAGTAGTGGACTTAGATGTTGAGACATAACATAGACTTCAACATGCTGCCTCAACTTCTAATTTGTTAAAATGCTATTTGATCATATGAAAATAACTACCTTACCTGTATTTAGATCTATTATTTCACCTAAATTATTGTGTGGAAGGGAGACTTGAACACCATGTTAAAACACTAAAAAAAGTAAGTTTCATTTAAGAGTATTAATTTTTTTTTAAATACTATAGCTAAATCATAGAACTAGTAAACTAATTCCATAGTAAAATAGTTAAATAGCTGATGTTTCAGTACAATAACAAATATCTTCATCAGAGCATCCTCTTTAACAAATCATAGGAATGCAAGTGAGATTTAAAATCGTTATTTTTATCATTTTTCTTTTTCCTCATATTTAAATTCTATTGGTTGAGAAGTTTTAAAAATTAGTTTGTTTTCTTTCCAATAGCTTCTTCCAAATGTTAATTTTCTTTAATTCTCATCTTTCATTCAAGCTCTTGGGACTTTTAAAAATATCTATAGCTTCTCTTACCAATCTCAGAGCATGTTCAATTTTTACTAGAATATTTATTTTATAAAAAAACAACACACACTGGGAGACGTCTACATTTTTCTTTCCATCACCATCCTGCACAACTATTTTCAGTGGCAAATTCAATGCTAGATAGAAGGAAGAGCCATTCTAATGATAACCATTTTCCCCAGGACATTTGTGCTACTAATAAAATGCTTCTTGATAATGGTTTTAGTTACAGCATTATTAATAGGGCTTTTTCATATAAAAAAAAGATTTTGATACGTCAGAAATTAAGACAATTTTATCATATATAAAAGGAGTAACCAATAGAATTGGTAACATTTTAAGAAAAAATAATATCCACACAGTTTACACTACCTATAAAAAATTAATGTAATATTTCCACTTCCTCAATATAGAATTTATTTGGAGTGTCATAGTGTATATAACATTCCAATGTAGGATCTGTTCACATTCATATATTGGGTAGATTAACCATACAATAAATATTAGAAAGGAAAAACACATTCTGGCAGTCAGAGAAAAATACAATTCATCAGCTATTTATTCTCATATAAAATTAACTAATTAGAAAATCAATTTTGATAAAATTGAACAATATGACCATAGATTGCTAACAGAAGCCATATAGATTTTTAAAAGACCCAAGAGCTTGAATGAAAGGAAATTAACAACATTTTGAAGAGCTATTACAAGACAAACTAATTTTAAAACTTTTCAGCCAATAGAATGTAAATACGGTGAGAAAGAAAAAGATAAAAATAACGATTTTAAATCTCACAAACATTCCTACGATTTGAAAAAGAGGGCGCTCTGGGGAAAGTGCTTTTTATCGTTCTGAAGCGTCAGCTATTTACCTATTTTACTACACGGAATATTCCGAAAATAATAATACGAAGATATATATATATAAGATCAATGTCTAAATATCATTCATGATTTTTTTTATTTAGAGAACCAATGCATAGATTTATAATATTCTCTTTAAGAGAATTCCAAGCTTCAGTATTATGACAATCTTGGAAGATCAAATTAGTTATTTTGAGTTTAATATCTGTTGAAATTTAGTACTATAATGGATATCTATAGAATGATCACTTTTTTTTTGTAAATATGATTGGAATAAATTTTCATTTTTAATACAATTATCATTTTCGTCTTCGAATGTAACATAATGTGATTAGTCCAGCAATCTCCACTTGTACGAGATCATGAAATTCTTTGTATTCCATCTCTTAACTATAATTAATTTATTCAATACCAATGTTTAGAGTGTCGAATTATTAATTAATGTTTCTTAATATCGGTTTTTCGGCATAAACAACGTGTTTTTAAAAAAATTTAATAGCAATAGACTATTTGTATTTAGAACACCTTGAACATTATCTTACTCAACTTTTGACCATAATCTATTATTTGTCTTCAAGAAGACATTTTAATATTTTAAAAGTACTGCCGCAATAACGCTACGCATAAGAAATAAAAGCTTGTCTCTCTAGCGATTTCCAGTCGGTATGTTTGGCATATTGGGAATATTTATATATGATTATTTAAATATATAATTAATGTTTGTATATCAATTTAGTTAGAAAGTTTTGGTAAAGTTTTGGTATGAAAATAATTAAATTCTTTTTTTAGAAGAAAATACGCAAGATATTAACACTTAATTAGTTATTAGGTCAGAAAGAAAAGTTTCAAATCTATATTAGTTATTTATTTTCTTTATGAGACTTGAAACATTTATATATGAATATTTAAATAAATAATTAATATTAGAATAACAATTTAGTTAGAAAGTTTTTGGAAAGTTGTGTAAGAAAATAATTAAGTTCTTTTTTTAGAAGATAATAAGTAAGAGATTAGCACCTAATTATCTCTTCACTCAGAAAGATTATTAATCTATATTAACTATTTTCCTTATTAGATTTGGAAATAATTTTTAATTTTTGAATTATTTTATTTAGCTATAGCTCTGTAAGTACATAGTTTTTTATTTGTTTTTATTATTTAGTTATTTTAATTAATGTTTTATTTATCTTAATTGAATATTATTGAGATTTTTTATGCAGATTCACATATATTAAAATTATTTTCAACAAAGCACAATATTATTTTTTAGTAATCAAACCACATTCAACCTAGAAGATTATCCTTATCCTGTCTGATAATTGGGGGTTTATATACTCTTACTTACGGAGTAAAATATGAACAGAATTTAAAATTCTCATAAACTAATATTTCAGAAAACTGAAAATTTATGACTAATGTTTCTGAAACTATTAACAAACATTTTTTTTCTTGCAGGGAATTTTAATTATTCCATCAACTATTATACTTACCTCCCAAATAGCAATTTTACAATATTTGAAATGCCTAAATGCTAACATAAATTTTTTTTTCAAATTAAAACTTTAGTGTCAAATATAATCAAAATGTATTTCATTGGTTATATTTATGTGTTTGTCTATTTCCATCATCTAATATTAAATACTGAATGCATTTTAAAAAATGTAACTTTATTTAAATTTTCAATTCGGTTCAACTATTACCTGAAAGTTGTTGTTTTTTTTTTACTTTTTAACAATGTTTATTTTAAAACTTATCAGATACTTTGATGCAATTTACAAGATTCCATAAAAAAGAAGTATGATTGATATAAGTAAAATAACTTAAAAGTAAAATAAAATTTATCGGGATATGTTTAAAATGATGACAAAATATCACAAAAGATTATAAAACATTTAAGAATGAATTACATATAAGATAAAAGAATTTTCTGGAGGGATGTGAAATATAGAAGCTATGGATTGGAGAAAATGAATTAAACTTGGGAAACAATAGTGAAATAAATCCATATTAGTTGAAAATGATAATGATTTTTGGAATATCTTTTTTATAATTACATGTAATAGTTTCTATATATGGGAAACCATATCCATTTGTGTGGAATTTTCCATGTAACACTTCAAAGTAACCTTTAATGGTTTATGACTATGAAAGTGTGTTTAAGATGTTATAATCTTAATAAACTATGATACTAAAGTCACATTTATAGCCTTATAGTTATCACAAAATGATATATCAAAACATTAACATTAGTAATTATAAAATTGTATTTGATTGAAAGGATAAATCACATTTTATTTTGTGACATTATGTGGATTGTTTTGTTGCAATTTATGTATATAAATATTTTATGATTTTCTATAAAGTTTGTTCAAGTAAAATGTAAACTGATAAATCAAAAATATAGATCATATTATGAAACCTTCTTATCCATTAGAAAAGTTAACAGTTAGTGTTTCTATTCAGAAATTGCACATTGATTTGAACGGCTAGAAAATTCATTATTGTGATATATCTGTTTAGAAACTTGGAAATAACTCCAAAAACAAACAAAAAATATGGAAGCTTTTTATAATACCTAAATACATATATATGTTATATATAGAACTCACAAATAAGCTCATAACATGCTTTGCAGAATATCCCCAATCCCAGACCAGTTTCTGCTAGTGGCTTCCTCAGTCTGGGATTGGGGATATTCTGCAAAGCTTGTTAAGAGTTTATTTGTGAGCTCTATATATAACATTTGTAATATAAGCTTTGTTAAATTAGGTCATGTGACATCTGACTTGATTTTTTTATGTATATATTTATATAATAACTGCATGAAGACTCATGTGATATCCAGAATATTACAATTAGGAGTAAATGACTTTACAATGACTCATTACACAGAAACAAAGAAAAAGAAGACATCACTCTAAAAACTTACTAATTTTGAGTGAACTAAAACAGATAATTGTCTATATACAAACAATATTGGAAGGTTTTATGAATTAGCTATTGAGTGGCTAAATAAACTAAAAACCTATTTAGAATGGGTATTTTTTCCAGTTTTATCCAGTAAAGATTCAAATACAACTTATGTGATTGACTATAGAAGCATGATTATCACAGACTGGAGCTCATTTATATATACAATGTAATACACAAATCGGTCTTAATTACTTATACTTTATCCAACAATCAGGTTCCCTGAAAATAATCAAAACAGCCGCAATTGTTACCAAAGTTTCATAACTAGATGTAGCTACTTGGTTTTTGTTTGGGTAATGGCACATCTATAACCATAGCTTACATATAGTATCCCTATGGTCCTCATGCCATGCAAATAGTTTGATACTAATTTCTTGAACTCACAACAGTTTATAAATGAATGATGTTATTATCCAAAGTAAAACATGTAAAAATCACTCTACTAACTTACTGGAAAGAAATTATTCTAACATGGAAATATGATCCCAAAATGGATTTCTGGAAATTGTGATGTATGTTTTATATAGTTTGATGAATGCCAGAATAAATATTAACTTGAATATAATGAAGTTAAGCTATTTATAAAAAATCCATGACTGAGATTTTGTAGAAATGAAATTAACTAATTTACATATGTTGTTTTTGAACAACATTGCAGGTTAAAATTTAATAATAGAGCTAGAATTAATAATTAATTGAATAAGCTAAATGGCTATGCTTAAAAATTGCAGGTAGAATGTTTTCACAATAGTCTGAATTGAATAAAATAAGTTGATAAAAAAATCAAGTCAGATGTCATATGACCTAATTTTAATAAAGCTTGTATTTACAAATGCTATATATAGAGTTCGCAAAAACAAACTCTTAACAAGCTTTAATAATACCCTCAACCCCAGACCGCGGTTTCTGCATCTAGCGTCATCAGTGAGGTGTAGGGAATAAAAATACTAGAACTAGGCTAGCATTTTATCAATGCCTAACTATTGAGAAGAAAATCTGAAACATTCAGACATTCAAATGTCCAAAAATCCAGCTACCTAATTCAAATAGCTGTATGCGAACTCTATATATAATAAAATAAGTATATACTGCATGTGAAAAAGGAACAGTACTTGAATTACATCATAAATTAATGGACCCAATAATCTAAGTATAATGAGGTTTGCCCAGACGTTAATGTTATAGATTTTTTTATATAGAATATGTAAAGAGAATTTTTGTAAAACTTAACCTAGATATCTTTATGAAAGGACTTCTTTTTGATCCGTGTAATAATTATTTTTTACATTAGAAAACATTTATTAAAGAATTAATTTCATTATTTTTTGCACTATGCTTTATAGTAAGAGATTGAAAAGATAAACGTTGTTTGCTTTATACCAAATTTGAGAAGGAGTATAAAAAGAATAGAATTTTCAAATAAATAATATTACTCTATTATAGAATGTTCTCCTATAAGGAAAATTTTCGAACAATTGAGGAAAGAAATCAAATTTATATGAACTCAAAAAATGTGTGATGGTTCATAAGTTCCAACATCAAATGTTTAAAGCATAATTTGTTATGTCATTTGAATCAAATACTTTTCTGCTTACTATAATTCTAATTTTACATTTACTGAAGTATTTATACAACTTTTAACAAAAGCATTTGGGTAAGTTATAATTTAAAAATATTTTACTGATAATAATTTTGATCGGCTTAATTTAATCCTCTACTTCTTTATTAATTAGGAAAAAATTATAAATTCCGAATACCTTTTGTCTAATGCATTTCTGGCAGTAATTAACCACATTTTATCACCAAGCCAAATATTATAAAGAAAAAAATATCCTTGTATGTACAAAATTATTACCTCATTTTTCATTAATTAGATAAGGTTTCAATAATAAATCTAAACTTATCTATGCCTTAATTAACCTGCTGTTAAAATTTTTTATAAAATAGAATGTTCGCAAATTAATTAGCATAAATTAATTGTTTATCAAAATTTTCTAGAATCTTGATTAAATATTTATGTAATTCTTTTACACATACATACACATGCTTTTATAAAATTTTATTCTTTATATATTTTTAAAAAAAAATAAAAATAAAAATTTCCTATATGGGGTCCAAAAATATTTATATGTATAAATTAACTTCAAGCATATATATAATAATTAATAAAACAAGTTATAAATGTCGTAACTTGCTTTTAAGCTTGCATTTAAATTATCACTAGATGGAGCTTACCAATAGCTCTGAACAAGCTTTATTTTTATAAGTGCTGAAAGAGAAAGAATTCAAAATCTCTATCGTTATCCCTACCTCCAGACCAATTGGTTTCGAGTTTATGGCTCATCTCAGTGGAGGGCTGGGACTCTAGAAACTAGATCTAAAATACTAACTCAAAAGGCATCACTTATAAAATACGTTTCTATCAATTTGAAAGTCTGAATTAAATAAAGCTTGTTTAGAGCTATTGGTAAGCTCCATCTAGTGATCATTTAAATGCAAGCTTAAAAGCAAGTTACAAAATTTATAACTTGGTTCATTAATTATTATAAGTGTACCTTTGATAGCTTTTGTGATGGTATATTGCAGAGGCTATTATTATATGGTGAAACTGAGCTGAATTCAGACCAATATAGCTATCTGGTTTGCAAAGCTGGATTTGAAGACATTTACATGTCTAAAAAGTTCAGACTTTCAAATTGATAGAAACATATTTATAAGTGCTGACCTTTGAGTTAGTATTTTAGATCTAGTTTCTAGAGTCCCAGACCTCCACTGAGATAAGCCATAAGCTCAATATCAATTGGGCTGGAAGTAGGGATAACGATAGAGATTTTGAATTCTTTCTCTTTAGGCACTTATAAAAATAAAGCTTGTTTAGAGCTATTGGTAAGCTCCATCTAGTGATCACACACACACACCCATATATATATAAAGACAGAAAAATTAAACTAATAGTATGAGGTGGCAATATTGTATATACTGCGAAAATATAAATGTGTATATATAGTCATGATTGGCTGATTTAAATGTTTTTATTATTTTAAGTGTTGCTGACATATATGAACGATGATATTTATATTAAACAAAGACTAGTACGGATTAAGATAATTTCCTGGAGAAATTTTAGTTCTTTTCAATTCTCATCCTCCCAGACACACATAATGAAAGTATTATGGAATTGATTATTACAATTTTTTTTTCCTTTTAGGTAATGCATTATACTAAAAATAGTAAAAATCATTTTAAAATGTTATATAATCCAATTTGATATAAATAAAGCTATACATAGCTTATATAACAATTTACTTACAGAAAATAATTATAAACAAAAATACAGATTAATAAACAGCCTTTCTTAAATGCTTTAATTATCATTATGTTTATCCCCCCCCCCCCGCATTAAATTATCAACAATATTTTATATATTCTTACCTATTATGGCAAGAATGTGTGTAAAAATAAACAGCAATGAACTAAGGTCAACAATATAAATAAAATTATCAATCCTGTATTAAAATAATAATTATGCATAAATAAGTTTAAAATCGTTCTTCCCCCCATTTTATTCGTCAATTTGGAATCAATTTTTGTGTATTTGTTATTTATCACGGTTAATATTATTATAAAAATGAACAATATACATATTTATAATTATACATATATTACTTAATATTAATATTATAGAAATCCATGTGAGTAAAACATATATTGAATAATACTCCATTCCTACATATTTTGAAAAAATATATATTATAAATTAATAATTTTTAGCAAATAATATTGGTTGAAATATTTTAATATGTATAAATAAATATTTTTCAAAGAAATCAAGTTGTATGTCACATGACATAATTTAACAAGCTTGTATTACAAATGTTATATATAGAGCTCACGAATAAGTTCTTAACAAACTTTGCAGAATATCCCCAACCCCAGACTGGTTTCTGCTACTGCTTTCATCAGTGAGGTGCTAAGATATTCAAGCATTATATTAAAAATACCAGAACAAAACCCAGCACGTAATCTAATGGATAACTATTAAGTAGAAAATCTGAAATTTTCAAATATACATATATCTTCCAATCCAGCTATCTAAATTACACACTTTTTCTATAGTAGAACAATTAAATACTTATATAGAGAAAACTGTACAAATAATAATAATAATAATTAATCAACACACTAATTTTTATTACATGTATTTTATCAAGATTGGTTTTTTATCTTTGAAACAAATTGATTTTATTTTATATGTATAACTTTATTGTATATAATAAATTAACTCATTTAAAAAATAATCCAGAATAGAAACATATGCAATATAATAAAAGTCTAAATTTATTATGTGTTTTGAAGAAATAAATAAATAAATATATCCCATTAAACTTAAACATAGTCTTGTGAATTGTGATTCACTAGGTATTTATTTATTTACCAACTATGGAACAGATTCATTATGTCAAAAAGAGAAATACAGGACAAGGAACAAGTCCCTATAAACAATGCCCATGTACACAAAAATATAAATATGTACATAAAAAATTATATCAATGTACAACATTTTGAACAGTTAGAACATTGTAGAATTCTGAGAAAGGAAACTAATACATCATTTTAAATCATGTAATTAATTGATTAATGCTACACGTAATTGGTTAACTCTTTTAATTTTAAATAAATAGTTCTAACATCGTAAGAAATAATTATAATTATTTCAGGGAATTGTGTAAGATTTCTTGATGGTTACTTTAAGTTAAATGGTATATATGAAAGTTTAATAGTAACGGCAGTATAAATTCTTTATAAATTTCAAAGTTAAATGGATATTCTAGTTATATTTATTTTGTATGGATTAAAAACTCGATAATGTTTTCGTATCCAACAGTTAAAAACAATCAAATCAAAACGCATATATATATATATATATATCAGCCAAATTGAATAAAACAAATAGACTCTCTATAACTCTACTGTATCAATTGTTTTAATCATTTGGTCAATTTATAATTGCTAAGCTCTCACAATATATATATACAAAAATCAAGTCATATGTCACATGACTTAACTTAATAAGCTTGTGTTTTGTGGATCAGTTTTTGCTACTAGCGTCCTCAGTGAGGTATTGGGATATTCAATCATTAGATGAAAAATACTAAGACAAGCCCAACACTTTTTCTAATGTATAACTATTAAGTAGAAACTCTGAAATTTTCAGACATTCATATGTCTTCCAATCCAGTTATCTAACCTAAATAGGCATATGGGACTGAACTAAGTTTAGATACATCATATATTAATAGCTTTAGCAATATAAAATCGCCAAAGCTATGATAGCAAAAAATAAAATTACAAAAAAAAATCAAGCCAGATGTCACACGACTTAACTTAATAAGCTTGTACTTACAAATGTTATATATAGAGATTCTACAAAGCTTGTTAAGAGTTTGTTTTGCGAGCTCTCTCTATATATATATACACATTGATTTCTCAAAATATAAACTTATAACCAGTTTAGCAAACAGAACAATATTGAAATTGTTTAAATTGTGTAATTTAGAATTAAATGGTATTTTTTTTTTTTTGCATCATACTTTAATGTTCATAAAGTTCACTTCTAAATGAATATTTTAAATTGGAATTGTATATCTATAATTATGAAATACATTATTCCTTAAAATGATTTTCATTGCCAATCTAATCTAAGCTATAATAACATAATAGATGATTATTACTAGATTAAAAATATTTGGCTTTCTTGCTTTAAGACTCAAAAGAAAGTCAAGTTTCACACGTATCAGCACTGGAATCGATTTAAGAAACTCTCCGTACTGAGTCTAACATTTTTAGTGTCATTAAATTATTAATGATTATAAATATGGCATATATCTAAGGATGGAGATTTTTATGGATGTAATATTCATTGTTTAGCACCATTATTTGATGATATGGGTTCCCATAAATATCCACAATTTATAGTTTTTTATAGATTCATTGGTCATTAGTCATAAATAATATTGATTTTTCCATTTGGACAATTTTATTTGACTTTCCTTCCAACTTCTTAATGGTAAATAAGATTTCCTTGAAGTCCCATTGCTAAAAGGTTACCTTGAAAACAGTTTGAAATTGTTGATTGTTAATGATATTGGGATTGTGTATGTGTTGTCTGGCTTTTAATGATATTATATGGAATACAAAACAAAAACCTTATTTTAATCATATTATAAAAATTGATAATAATTTCAACTTTCATTCTTTCATAATTAAAAAATATGTACATTTAAACAATTGTAATACACCTGGGTCTCTTTTTATGTGTGAATTTATTTAATGCAATTTTGAAGTTATGCGATTCACGTTTCTCCGGAAGTCGAACTCCGATAATGGGCTATTACTTTAAATAATAAATTTCGCACTAATAGCACATTATTGTAATTTGACTTTCATCTTAGTAATTTCAATATTTTCAGTGCTTTATAATAGTAATATTTTATGCAATAATGAAATTAAAATCATAATTTCCACATTTTATATATACACACATTAAATTTTATGGGATTATAATGTAAATTTGTTCAAACATTGTGCGTGCTAATTTTGCATTTTAAATCACACTCTGTTTTTACTTTTTAAAAAAGAATGTAATCAATTATTAATCATTTAGTGTCCACAAGTTTATTTTTAAAAGGTCAGTAATAGCAGTGGGCACAATTAAAATTGAAAATTAAAAAATTAAAGACAAAAATAAGAATTTAATTTTTAGTTGTTAGATTAATTACTAATTATGTTGTCACCAGAAAACCATTAACACAACATGAGAGTGACGTTGGCGTTAGTTGTATTTCCTCTTGTGAAGAATCTGATTTTTTACCAGTTTGCAAACGAATCTTTATCGACAAATAGCCATAATAATTAAAATGTGTATTAAAAAATGTAAATTACTGTAAATTATGCATAAAAATATATTGTTTTGAATAAAATTAAATATTATAGTTAAAAAAAGTTTAACTTGTATCAATTTTTTTCAAATTTGAAATTTTTTATTAGTCATATTTTATTTCCTTATTTTTTTTGCGCGAGAATTTTAAAGTAATTTTACATTGGTGCTTTGCTTTTATGCGATTTTTGAAAAATCACAGTTCATATCCCCCCTTTTTCAACGTAAGTTACGTCTATTTTTGCATGATTTCATTTGCACGTATTTTCTGAGGAACCTATCTATCGTGTAAAACAAGATCCAGGTGTATTTAAAAGAATTATATAATTAAAACAGAAAATTATTTTTTAAATAAAATAAATGGTTCTTTGACCAACTTCATTTAATTGTGCTTTATTTTAAAATAAAAGACAAATAAAACATCTCTCTTTGTTGAACAAATTATACTAATCTATAATAATAAAAACATTTCATGAAAATGTGTATATTTTATATTTTCTGTATTTCTAACGCTAATTTTTTTTGCATTAATGAGCATTATATAATAATTGTTTTTTATAGTAAAAATTTACTTTGTTATATATAAAATTTAAATTCATTTATATTGGATTAGTCAATATGTTAACATTCTTGTTTAAATATTATTCTAAATTTTGTGTTTTCATGTATGTGCACGTTTATTCTTTGGCTCATATATATAATATTTAAATGTATATCTTTCACTTTATATAAATAAAATGCATATATTTTAGCTTCTTTTACTTTCAATAAGCTTATAAAATTATTTTAATTGTTATTATTAAGGTTGGCATTATATTACGTCATCTTTTAATAACAATTTAATTATATTAATCTTTTATTTGATGATTTTGTGAATATAGATTCAATTATCATAGTATTGAGTCTGTTTCAATATATATATTTAATTAGAGAAATTTGAATATATATATGCACATAAAATTTTAAGTATAGCTTAATGTATATGTAATTAAGGGAAGCAAATAATTGTTATTCAAACTCTGATTTGCTAAAAAAAAAAAAAGTGTTATTTATGCACAGCCTGAGGGAAAGTAGTTTGCTCTCTCTCCTTAATTACACACACATATATATATATGTGTGTGTAATATATATATATTAGATAGGTATATATATATATGTGTGTGTAATATATATATATTAGATAGGTAGATAGATATAGATGTAAATATATATATATATATAACTTTTTTAACAGGAGAACAATCAAGGTGATGACTATAAAGCCATTACTTCTGGTGCTGGAAATGAACCATTTCCTCAGGACATAAATAGTGGAAGCACTTCATACTCTGCTGATATTCCCTATTCTAAATCTAATGGGGATTATTCCAACAATGGTGAATCTTACAGTACTGCTTCTACAGGAAATAATATAAATACTCAACCAAATGATTATTCAAACATTAATGGACCATCAGAAACATACCCTATGCAGAATAGTGGCTATAATGAAAACCAAGCAAATTATAATAAAAATCCCATTGGCAACCAGTGTACCAATCCTAAGTGTTCTAACAATGGACCAATCAGTGGCTACAGTAATAACATGAACATGGGAAATTACAGACAGAACAACCAAGGATTTAATCCCCAACGAATGAATAATGGACCTTATGGATCAGGATATAGAGGAAGATATGGTGGGGTTGGAGGATTTAATGGTGGAAGTCATCCTTATGGTGGTTCAGGTCAAACTTTGCTTAATAGAGTAGCTAACAGGATTGGAAGTAGATTCTTAAATCTGGGAAGATATATGGGAAGATTTGATACAGCTAATGGCAACAGAGGTAGTCTGTTTGGGAATACAAATAATGGTTATGGTGGAAGAAATAATTATCCCACTTATGATTATAATGATTATGATAATAATGGAGGCTATATGAACAATTATGATTACAATAATGGAAATTTTGATTATGATAATGGTCCTAGTATGGGAGGAAATGGTTATGGTGGTGGAAATTTTGATTATGGTGGAGGGAATAATGGATTTAAAAGGGAAAATAATGGATATGGAGGTGGAAATTTTGATTATGGTGGAGGAAATAGTAGATTTGGAAAGGGAAATAATGGTTATGGAGGAGGAAATTATGGATTTGGAGGTGGTAATGATAGATATGGGAATAACCGATTTGACTATAATAATAGAATAAACAATGGATATTCAGGTTATAATATGCCTAAGAATCCTTTTAGTGGTTCCAATAATCCTAACAGTGGGTATGGAAACAATTTCTTACCAGGAGGAAATATTTATCCAGGAACTTCACCTAATGGAAATGATTATAAAAATGGTAATATGGGAAATGATAATAGAAACTCTTATCCTGATATTCAAAATGGCAATCAAATACCAAATATGAATTATGGAAATAATAATAATCAGATTAAATATCCTGGTCCTAGTCAAGGACCAAATAATGGAAATTATAACTAGTGAATTTGGAGATTCAAAGCAAAAAAAAAAATGTTTTATTTGAATCTTTGGAAGAAGTTCAATAAAAATGTTCCCTCAAAAATAATTTGTATATTATATATATTGTAAATAATAATGTACTTTTGATTTTTTGTATTGTAAATTATTTATAACATTGTTTATTTTTGACAATAAAAGTATAAAACATTTTATTGGTTATTCATATGTATTTTTAGTAGATTTAATAGACACTTTCATTTCTGGAATTAAATATGTACACATAGTTGTTTACTTCATTACAAAGTATTATACATATATAATTTTTGGTAGAGAAATGCATTACGAATAGTTTGGTCAGTTTACCTATTCTTTAAGATTATTTATTAAATAAATCAACATTCATTGACAATGATGAAGATAATTTAAAAACTCCCTATTACATAAATATCATCCTATATTTTCAACATTGTCAATGAATGTTGATTTATTTCAGAGGTGGAAAAACTTCAGATCTATAAGCCACATATTAAAATTAAGATATATATGAGAGCCACAATTAAATAGTTCATACAATGTATTATATTTAAAGTAAATAGTAACAAATCAATTATGTTATATAGCGCGATGTTTATAAACTGTAATATTTAAACAGTATTAAGCTGTTGCACATGCGCTTTGCAGATTTTAACTATCTGCAAAGCGCATGTGCAACAGCTTAATGCTGTTTAAATATTACAGTAAATAGTAACAGTAAAAGCATTAAAATTTAAAACATAATCCATTATTACAAAACTTGCAACTATAAAAGAATAAAGCATACATCGTTTCAAAATGTAAATATATCATGCTAATATAATAATATAATGATTTTATTTAAAAAGTTTTGTGAGAGCTACATCAAATCATCTAGAGAATTGTATGTGGTTCATGAGCCACAATTTTGATTTCATATATAGGTCTAAAGAATAGGTAAACCGCTCATTCTATTATACATTTATTGGTATTGGGTGCTGTCTTTTCACATCACACAGGTGGAAGAATACTCTCCTTCGACGAAAAATTACATTTATTTGCTTAAGATTTGAAATACCAGGCACTCTTATACATGGAGCTTAATTGTAAATATAGGCATCAGCATGGGATTTGGAAATCCTGTCATCAGAATTGCAATGGTATGGATGGCTGAAGAGTTGGTGGTTGGAGTGGATTGAAGCCTGTCGATTAAAGTGAAAGGATTTGCTATCTTAATATAAACTGAACACTGATTATATATATATATGGTAGATGATAGTTTGCACCAACTGATGAATGATGGTTTAGCACGAAATGCATATATTGGTGATTATTTATCTTTTTTAAATATGTGCGAATATATGTATCAGTAGTATGCGATAGTTGGATAGCGAAGGGGGCTTGAAAATCTGAATTCAAATCCCCTATATTTATTTGTTTAATAAAATTATTAATTACATGCTTTAATAAAATTTTAATTTACAATTATTTTTACATTAAAAAAATTGTCAAACTATATATTTTTTGTTATTTAATATAGCTATAACAATTTTAATAATCGGTTTACATATTTATATGGTTTATGAACAATTAACTGTTCAGTGTTTGTTTTTGAAGATTGTGTAAGGTGTTATAAATATTTTCAATAAAGAGAATTTAGTCTTTATCTGTGATTCCTTAATCATTTGTTTATTTAATATGACTATTTTAATACAAGATTGTACAGTAACTGTTTTTTTAAGAAAAAGAGACAACAATTTTGTATGTATTTAACCTAATTATTTATTCTATTTATATGCTTGAGTGTATTTTAATTTTAAAAACATATTATTGATAATCCACATCACTTTAAGGCAAAAATAGGTTTGATAAAAGTATTACTGATATTACTTAGGAAGTTATGGAATTTAACAGTAATATTTAATTGATAATTTTTTATTAAATTTTGTCATCGATTCCTTTCTTTTTTGTAGATAGTAATTTATGATTTATTGTATACACAAATTTATATTTATCGTGTTTGTTTAGATATATCGTTTATTATTCGTTATCCAATCTTATGTAAATAAATTTATATAGTATCTATCAAGTGAATTACAACATTGTAAAGAGAATTTGGTATCGTCATTTTATTACCATATATCATCTTTCTGGCTCACTTATTAATTTTAAAGTATATATATAAATTATTTAAATTATCTCTAATTTACCATGAATTTCAGTCGCTGGGTTTGATCATGAATATGAAAGCAAGATCAGCTATATAGTTTAAAACAAAATCATTTCTTTATGAGTGAGTGGGTGAAATTCTTATGATAGAATTAAAATTTAAATAAGATATTTAAAAACCATATTGAATCATCCTTTCATCAAATAATAATAAACATTCATGCACACATAAAATATGAATAAGAATAAAGCTATACTGAAATTAAATACAAAAAATCACACTATCTAACTTATTACATTTTTATCAATGGTACTTGTAAACTACAAGTGTTCTAATTAAGTAAAACAAAATGGACAATCTCTTCCATATTGTCATTACAAATTTGAAATAGAAAGTATCTCAGAACTGATAGATAGCACTTCTGAAACTTTAAACAGTAGCTGGGGGTATGTTACTTGTGTTTATTTCCAAAGAACCTTAAGCTCGTTTTATGTTTTTAGATAATCCTTCAACATTTTAAAATTATTCAAATGATGGTTTTAGTTTGCCGCAATATGGTTACCTTGGCTTTGTTAGAATTTTTTGAGATATTTTAAAAATTATAAAGCAATTTTAAGATTTTAAACAAAAATTGCTGGACTTTAACATTTATTCATTTATTTTTTTAAAAATGTACATAAAAACATTTTGTTGACTTTTTGAAGTCTGTTTATGTTTAGACTACCAAATGATGTTTTGTACCCCTTGTTCTTATTTCAACTCAATTTTTAATATTTACAAAAGGTAAATATGATTTTGACTATATCTTTTATTTTACATTCAAATATCAGCCTTTCAACCTAATTGAGCACGCGCCTTTTGAGAGTGTTAAATAAATGAATACTTTCCTCTTCAATCCAAGATATAGTATTTATGCAGGAATAAAAAGGATCCTCTTATTCCCACGACTCAAATTCTTATATATGAGCAAATCTGAAGAACTGTTGAGGAGAGCGTGAGTAGAATTCTCACTTTAAATTACTATTTACGATGTTTTTTGGCTGAATGAGTCGGTGAAATTGCTTAGAATTTACTAAACGTCATTCTTACTGCTCAATTAGCTTGAAAGGCTGATATTTGAATGTAATATAATTGTAAACACGGCGCTAGATCAAATAATTGCTTATATCTTTTATTTGTAAAATTAAAAGTAAAAAAACTAAAATCCAGTTTATTAAGTTTTTAATATACAATAAAAATGTTATACAGAAATAAAGTATTGTACATTAACAACAATTGCTAACCAGGTTTAATAATAAAAAATATCAGCAAAGGAAAAAGTTAAGTCTAATAAATACCAATTTCATTAAATGTGTTTTTAATAAATATTTGAATAAATTATATAAAAGAAAGCACTATTTGTATGTCTCTGTCTAATGTTAATATCTACAATTCCCTGATTAAGGAATTTAAATAATGCACAGAAAGCCATTTACTTCCTTATTTTGGAATAATTGCCCAAAGTATATCCTTTGTCAGTGATTTTCTGATAATCTTCATAGGACTCCAAACATTTCTCTGATTCTGAATATTTAAAACCAATTAAAAAGCTTAAACTGCTTAAATAATACAAATTGAATTTCATATATGTTACAGTTCTGCAGGTGTTAAACTACTATCATCCATTGCAGGTAACACTTCAAACTTTCTTGGCATTCCAAGATAACTTAAACAGTCATTCCAAGATAACTTAAACATATTTAATATGAAAATTTAATACATTTTGTCCAAAAATGGAAATGAATTTCATTTTGATGGAGTGTTTGTCTAATATAGCTATTAAATTAAACTACTTATAGTAAACATATGTCTGTAATAAAAGCATACATCCGGACCTCATTTTCTAATCTTTTATCCATGAGAACTACAAGCTTTCCTATCTGCAATTAAGATATCAATTGGATATGTTCCACATCATTTATAATTTAGAGATAAAATATAAAATGTCAATCATCCCTCTTAACAATATGATTTTTTCCATCAATTCTACCTAGTGGATCAAGATAAAGAATGAATTCAAAAACATAGACAAGATGTAACGTGTTGTATACATGCATAAAATCATTATACAAATTATTACTCACACATATTCGAACGATGAGCATGAAATTTAAATTAGCAATGGTCTTAAATTGCTCATAAACAAACATGCTTAATTTAGGTATACAAAGAAAGAGAAATGTCATTTTAAACGCTGCACTCTTCTAAACACAAATATATAAGAAATAAACTCAGTGCATATCACTAATTGAAAATTCAAATATAAAATGTTAATCATTTTCTTTAGTGCGGTGTTTTTTGCAACTCTATCCTGTAAATAAAGATAATGTCTGAAATAATTGATATGGTCAAGAGTAACCTTTTGTCCCTATTCAGAGTCTAAATTTCAATTTATATAATAACTTTGTGATATACAGACAAGATATTACCTTTTGAGCATGTAATTAAACTCAGACTTTATTTTTATTCACAAGAAAACTTTATTAAAAAACATGTACATTAGAGAACAATTATTGACATTTTATATTTGAATTTTCACCCACCAATAGACTCTGGGTATACTTCTTTTATATTTATGTTTAGAAGATTAAAAGTTTAAAATTACTAAAATATTAGACTTTCTTTGTAAATATACATTAAACGTTAGTTTATAAGCAATTTAAGATCGTTCTTAGGTTAAATTTCAAGTTCCTTGTTTGTCTAAGTTAGGATTTCATATAGAAGAACTTTGCAACAAACAGACAAGAATATAATTCAAACTTTGCCTTTCTTTACAAGATAGCCATTGCTGAAAAAAAATAAAATATTAGAAAAGAGTTATTGATATTTTATATTTTAATTTTCAGCTAGTGATATGCACTGGGTCTATGTCTTAGATGTGAAATGTATATCCCCACTCTTGTTACGCTAATCCTAAAAGGCACCACCTTCCTCAGTACCACTAATTGTTTCAATTTTCACAGTTCTAGTTTTTGAGTTTGTTAATCAATTAGACCAGTATAATATGAAATCTTTTTTATATAACATTTAGAGATTTAAAGAAGGTAACATTCATCTAGTTGGTTTGTTTCAAAACTTAGGTGTTTCTCAGCTGTAGATAAAATTTATACTCAATCTATTATAGGACACAAACAAACATATTCCTTGTGCAATAACTAGCCAAAATAAATGTTATAACTTTTTATAAGTCCCCAGAATAAATGCAAATTGATTAAAAATATGTAAAATTATCATCATCCTTAAAATATCTCTATTAATGTCCACATCAATCAATCAATAGCAGTCTGTCCAATAGACAGGTCCAGAGAGTAGTCACTACATCAGTTCATCCATTCTTCCATTCCATTCTCTTCCTTGCCCACTTCCTCAATTCCACATAACCCCTTCCATCTCGTATATCATCCAATAATGTCAATCTCTTCTGTCCTTTCTTTTTATTTCCACTCACCATTCCTTCCAAAACATCTTTCATTAAACTATAATCTTTTCTTAGTATATGTCCAATCCAGTTTCTCTTTCTCTCTTTGATACTTTCAATCAATCTTCTTTCCTCATTAACTCTTTTCAAAACTTCTTCATTTGTTATTTTATTCACCCAACTGATTTTTTCCATTTTTCTCCATGTCCACATCTCAAAAGCTTCCAGTCGGGTCTTAATTCTATTACTCAATGTCCATGTCTCACAACCATACATTAATACACTCCACACATAACATTTAATTAATCTTTTCCTTAATTCTCTTTCCATAGGTCCACAAAATATCTTCTTTCTTTTTACAAATGTCACCTTTGCCAATGCTATTCTTCTTTTAACTTCATCTTCACTTCTTCCATCCTCACTCAACCAACAACCCAAATATCTAAATCCCTTCACCTGCTGTGCCATGTCATCATGGATTCCAATTTGCAGTCTTTTTGCATCTCTCCCTATCCATAAACACTTAGTCTTTTCAATATTAATCTTCATTCCATATGCCATACATCCTTCTTCCAATTTATTCAACATATTCTTAAGATACTTTTCTTCCTCAGCAATAAGAGCCATATTATCTGCAAATCTTATACACTTTATTACTCTCCCTCCAACATTTGCTCCTCCACAGTCCAAATAATTATTTAGCATATCGTCTAAATAAATATTAAACAAAACAGGTGACATACTACATCCTTGCCTAACTCCACTTTCTATATTCACTTCATCAGTCTCATTACATCCAAATATAAGTCTTATTCTTTGACCATTATACATATTCCATATCAATCATCTTTCTTTCCAGAATACTCCTTTATCTCTTAAGATAGACATCAGTTTATTCCAGCTTACTCTATCAAATGCCTTTTCTAAATCTACAAAACATATACCAAATTCCTTTATCTCTTTCAATATATCTTTCTGCAATTGTCCTAACAATACCAATAGCATCTATTGTGCTTTTCCCTTTCCGAAAACCAAACTGTTCTTCAGCAATATAATAGTCAACCTTCCCATAAATTTTTTGAGTTAAAATCCTCCATAACACCTTAGAAACATGAGACAATACACTTATTGTCCTATACTCTTCACATTTAACAGCTTTCTTCTTTTTAGTAATTGGAATCACTATAGTTCTTAAAAAATCTTCAGGCTAAACTCCACTATTATATATCAAATTGCAAAGTCCAACTATTTCCTTCATAGTAAATTCTCCCATTTCTCTCAAAAATTCTATAGGTACTGCATCAAATCCAATAGCCTTACCATTCTTCATTTGTGCGATTGCCTTTCTTACTTCATCTGGCAGTATGTCCATACCTCTATCATCCATTGCAACATCTTCATTTTCAAGTTCATAACTAATTAAATTATTTCCTCTACTAAACAGATACCGAATATATTCTTCCCATCTTTTTAATATATCATTACTATCGGTTAACCTTCTTCCATTTTTATCCGCAATCTCACTTGCTACCCATGTCTTTTTCTCCCAAGAAATTCTTTGTATTCTATCAAATGCTAGATCATATCTTTTCATCTGTTAAAACCTTTCTATTTCTTTACATTCTTGCTCCAACCACTTTTCTTTTGCTAAATCTGTTTCTCTTCTTAATTCATTATTAAATTTCCTATATTCCTTTTGCCCTTCCTCAGTATTTACATTCTTCCACCATCTCCGCACTTCCATCTTTTCCAACATACCTTCAGTTATCCAAGGTCTTCTAGCTTTTCTCGCATGAATAATACCTATTTCATTTTTTGCTATTTTCAAGAATACCTCTTTAATTCTATTCCAACACTCATCAGAGCTATTAATATAGTTCCCATCCTGAGCAATTCTTTTAAATTCATTTTCACATATTAAACCAAATTTTCCTTTTTCCATTTGTCTCAATTTATCCAAGTCCCATCTTGTGTATCTTTTCCCTCTTTTAATTCTTTTTAAACTTAACTTTAATTTAGCCATCACCAAATTATGATCTGAATCTATATCAGCACCTGGAAAAGCATGTGAACCCTTAACAGCATTCTTATATCTATTCTGGATCAATATATAATCAATTTGATAACGTTCTTTGTTACCTGGAGCTTTTCATGTATACAATCTTCTAATATGATTTTTAAAACAAGTGTTTTCAATGACAAACCCATTCTCTTTATATAATTGTACAAGTCGACTACCCCTTTCATTTCTTTTTCCAATACCATAATTTCCAACAATTCTCTCTTCCCTATCTTTCCCCACAACAGCATTCCAATCCCCCAATAGCAATATACATGCGTTTTTTCCTTCACATTGAATACTTTTTTCTATCTTCTCAAACATTTCATCAATTTCACTATCATCATGAGTACTAGTTGGCATATAAACTTGTATAATTACCAAATCCCTAGGACTTGCATTTATTCTCATCACCATCAGTCTATCATTAATACCATCAACCTTTGCCACACTATTCCATATTTTCTTCCTCACAGCAATGCCAACTCCATTAATTGACCTATCACCACCTGAATAAAACAACTTTACATTTCCACTACTTACTTCTCCACCTCCCTCCCACCTCACTTCACTTAATCCCATTACATCAATATTATTCAAATGCAACTCTCTTTTCAAATTCTCCAATTTCCCACTTTTCCTCAAAGATCTAACATTCCATGTTCCAATTCTCAGTGTATCCCCTCTCAATGAATTATGTTTATGAGGATTTCGCAGGTTGACGACCTGAGTAGCCTCATGTCCACTCCTGCTAGGCAAGACACCAAAGTTAGTCTTAACTAAGGTCTCAACACCAAACGTAATGATTCCTGTAGACATACTCATAATAAAACAAGGGAATTATAAGACAAAGTGGTTTCCTGTTGCTTTCTTTGCCCAGCAATAACCTCTATAATAGGCTTAGTGCACTAGCCAAATCCCATAAAATGAAAATCCAACTACCACTTCCTCCTCATCATTGTCACCTCTAGTGATCTTCCGCTGACTTTGGAAGAAATGCCGTTGCTGACCCAGCACCCAGCGGGGTGTTGACTTATTTAATGGTGGTCAACACTCACCATTATACATCCACCATTATAGGAATTGTGGCACTTTATAGAAGTAAACATGCCACTGCCTCCTTCACCACTTCCTGATAGTGAATGTTGTCCCATTGTCAGCGACTGCTTATTTACAGTACTCTGCTTATTCGCAGCTAACCTTCATATCTGAAGGCCATACCCCTATCCGCAACCTGGGGATGCTCTGGGTGGCATGGGACCCATGCCTTATTCCCAGAATGTCCACATATTAAGAATCTTATAATTTGCACACTTCTCCAAGATATATAACAATTAGAAATGCAGAAAAATTCAGAATGATTTGAGATATATTTATCCTCTTATAAATTTTTACACAAAACATCATGAATAAAACTTGGGAATCTACAATCTATTCTTGTTGTGCATCCATTTAGCTCACACTTTCAGTATCATTAACATTTTTCAAAAGTACTCACTCTTGATATATTATGAATTAGTTATGCATTTAATCTTACGAACCGCTATTAATGTGATTTAAGCTTTTCTTTAATTGGACCAGTCTGATGTCATATATGTATAGGACGCATATGTATAGGACGCAGCCAATTGGATTGCTGATGTACATACTATGGTGAAATGAAAGAGAATTGTAAAACAAGAAAGAAAAATAAGTAGTTTATGTATAGAAAAAGCTTGAACAATACATTATAGTGAGTCTACATTAAATTTGATGCTGGTATTATTGAGGGGATTTGTGAAAAAAGAAATATCTAAGAAATTTGATTTATTACACAAAATGAACATGTGATGAATCAGAGAGATAATAAAATTTAAATTAATAAAAATGATTTGATTTTATTTGTTCATTTTACTGATAAGTTACAAAAGTTTTTTGCTTGTTTGTTTGTTTTTGATAACCATGATTATGAAGCTAATCATTGGTCGAAAGTATGCTTGCTTTGCTTAAATTAACTTTTTTCTTTATTCTCTGTTATTAAATTTTTACATAATTTAGAATAATGACAGAAATTCAATGTAGGGAATATTTGTCATTTAATTTTTATTTTTATTAAACACAATTGCTTTTGAAAATATGATTTATAGTACCATCTTTGCACGTGAAAACATTTCTTTCACTTTTGTAATAAACAAAAACATCTGAAATAAACTCTACAATACACAAAATGCCAGCATATACAATATATTAATATTTTGGGTGTTATGGAGTATTTTTTAGTCATTTAAAAGGTGTTGGTTTAAAAAATGTTAAGAAATTAGAACCAAATTCACTAAAGTATTAAAAAAGTATGTGGATGAAGCAATTGCTTTAAGAGAAGACTCAAAAATTGAAGCTATTTTTTAAAGGCTAAATCGGAGAATTAAAAAAGGAAAGGAAGTTTGTTGTTTAGACAATTAAGTTTAGACTTGAATGTCACAAAAGGAGTTTCATAATTTTCAGATATAGACTTTCAAAGATTATCAGAACCTCACTGATCAGTTCAAGAATTTCAAAATTGAAACAGACTATTCAGTTTACGATATTCAAATAAAGATGAGGAGAGAAATATAAGTTGCTCTGGAAATTAAAAAGAAAGATATTGTTAAGTCAAGTCAATAATATTGCCAACCTATAATAAATAAATGGGGGAATTGAATTTACCAAAAGTCCAGGTGCAATTTCAAAATAAGAGCATTACAGTGTCTCTCTGTCTCCATGAGGTGGATGCTTACAAACAATTGATTTAAATAAATTAATGAGGCTAATGCGGATATTAAAGAATAGATTAAAAGACATTTTCTGTGAAGGTAAATGTAACAAAAGTTACTGAACCCTATAGAACTAGATTGCAAAAAGAGAATATTAGGTACTGATTAAGGAGAAGGTACTGTTTTGGAAAAAGGTAAAACCGAAATTAGTGGTAATATCATGATTATATACAAGCAGCTTGATGATTTATAGTTGGCCATAAATGACAATGATAATCACATTGGCATACCGAAAAGAAAAATTGATCATATCCAAATAGAGATTCATGTGGATAAAGATAATAACAATTATGAGATCAAAATGTATCCCCAAAATAAAGGATAATCAGATGAGTAAATGGAAAGAGAAGAACCCCAGTACATGTATAAAGGAAATTTCCAGCAATGAAAATTACACAGCAATAGATCAAAAGGCATTGTAAAATGTTTGTTATGGGAACAATAGTCACATGAATTCAAATACTTCTTGCTTCATCAACATCAAGATATTTAATGATGAGTATAATGAAAATCTAATGCTTTAGCACCCTAAAAAATTGTTTGTTTTGAGTAAACAAAAAAAAAAATAGCAATCATTAGCAATCAACACTGCCAAAGTTTAGTGGAGGTCATTATTAGAGACTGGAATGAACATAAGCAGGACTGTGCTTGCCATCAATTGATGAAAGAAAGGTATTTTACCATCAGGTATCCAAATTTAAAATGCTTGCTGCTTTTCTTCTGTCTGAAATGCAGATTATGTCAATTATTAGTTGCAGCCTAATCAGATGTTAATAGCAGCTGATTGGCACACCATGGAAGAAGTTGCCAATATTTTAGGCACTGTTGATGCTAATGAGAGCACATCCAAAAATTCATCTAGTGGTAAAGGAGAATAATCATCCAATACTCAGTGGCTAGAGTTAATTATGGCAGAAATGGAATCTAGTGATGTGATGCAATTCATCGGAGAACACTAAATGATTACTTAACTAGGAGACAAGCTCTTTATAGAAAAAATATAAATAACAAGACCTATATAAGGTCTAATAGGATGTTTACTACTCCAACAAAAAGTCATCAACATCAGGATCAAATGAGTATGTCAATGAAGATATCAGCAGTTATTTCTAAAGGCTAACCATTAAAGAGTTAAGGTCCTCATATGAATGTTCTTCACTGTGAGGACCATGACTAGTTTTAGGAGGAGCAATGTAACGATAGCTCTAAATTCATTAAATTTTGACTTTAATGAGTATAAACTAGAAACTTTGAATAATTATTATTATAATAACTGTCCTATAATTATGGTGTGTTTAGCGGGACTTTATTATATATCACTTGATCACAATCTCATACTAGCACATATTATATACTGGTAGTTTAGCATCTATTACATCAGGAACTTTATTTAAGAAAATTTATTATGTAAACACTACCATTCCAACCTTGCCATTTAAACAGTTATCTCAAATAAACTTATTCAATGACAAAAAGGCTCAGTTATTTTCTTAACAGATATGGGCCAAGATCCAATTAGGATCCTCAGTGTTTGAGCACTTCTTTTTAATCATGACAGGACTCATTTACCAATTATTATTAAGTTTGGATTTTATGAATCAGCAGGGATGTCTAATTATTTATGTTGTTCAACAAGTTATTTGTCAATGTAAAAACCCTCAATTTAGCCATTTTGTCTGTCTTTTCTCTGATGTGTGTTGCTAGAATAACCATTAACTTGGATATAAAACCTATGTTATGAGAATCTATCAAATTGAGTACTGAAGTAAAAAGCCAAACATCATGCATTTTCTCTAAGCAGCCTGGAATTATTATGTTTGAAAGATGGTGAACTATGTCACTGCAAAACTTATTCAGTAACTTTTCAATACAAGGCAAAAGTGAATAAACAAATTCACCAAATGAGGGAAGGGGAATTATGAGAGACTGCTTCATTATTTAATATTCTCTTAGTTGTGGTTTGAAAAAGGAATGGATCAGTACATATATACCTTGATACTAGGTTTGGAAATCACTGAATTATCCCAGAGCATGATACGAGTTCTTCATATGACTTCGTGTGAAGAAATTTTTTATGATGGTTGATTTAACGGCTAGTTAGTGGAAAATTTACCAGCTTCCTAATGATCTAAAATATATACAATCAAATATGGGAGATAATCTTATATATTTTAGCACATATTTTTAGTTCTGATCAACAGTGTAATCAATTTAAATTGCTGCTTAGACAAGACCTTGTTAGAAGATATTAAAAGCAACATTGTTATGTATGTTGATGACATTGTTATTGCTTTTGGAGTAATTTTTGGAATTTTCGAGCATTTTTGAAAAAAAGTGTCAGCAAAAAAATATTACAATAAAGTTAAAAAGAGCACTATTGTTGTTAAAACAGGCAAAATGCTCTATATGTATTGCCATTCACTGCAAGACAGAGTAATCAATGGATGCCAGAAGGCTTGTGCAGACAATCCCCATCTAGTGCCTACTCATCCAACATCCCCAGACTAGTTTCTGGCTTGTGGCCTTCATCAGTGAGGAGCCTTGGATCTCAGAGCACTGCATCTAGATTTTAGGATCTAATGCAACCCTCCAGAAACCACTTTTTATCTCCATTTAACTACAAAACCATGAGTCTTAAACTGAAAACACCTTAATGTTTTCAATCCAAGCTCACCATAGCCACCATCATATTAGGCAGGATTGGTTTTAAGCCAATGAACATCACATGACTAATTTCTCTTATGCTTGTGTATAACTGTTGTTAAAACAGGCAAAACTCACTATATATATATATATATATTGCCATACACAGCAAGCTAGAGTAATCAATGGATGCCAGAAGGCTTGTACATAAAATCCCCATCTAGTGCCTACTCATCCAATATCCCCAGACTAGTTTCTGGCTTGTGGCCTTCATCAGTGAGGAGCCTTGGATCTGAGAGCACTGCACCTAGATCTTAGGATCTAATGCAACCCTCCAGCAGCCACCTTTTATCTCTACTTAACTACAAAACTATGAGTCTTAAATTAAAAACATTATAATATTTTCAATCGAGGCTCATTGGCTTATATAGTCATATAAGTCTGAACTCAGTTCAGTGCCTATACATTTTGATGACTTTGGTTTTTTAATAACCATAGCCACCACTATCCTATTAGGCAGTATTGTTTTAACCCAATAAATGTCACATGACCACCATTTTCTATCTTGCTTATAACTGTTATTAAGACAGGCAAAACTCTCTATGCATATTAGTACTCACTGCAAGACAAAGTAATCAAAGGATGACAGAAGTCTTGTGCTTAAATACTTACTCATCCAACATCCCCAGAATAGTTTCTGGCTTGTGACTCTCAGATCCAAGGCTCCTCACCGACAAAGGCCACAATCCAGAAACTAGTAAGTTGCATGAATAGGTACTAGATGGGATTTTATGCACAACCCTTCTGGCATTCATTGATTACTCTGTCTTGCAGTGAGTATCAATATGTATAGAGAGTTTTGCCTGTTTTAATAACAGTTATAAGCAAGCATAAGAAATGATGATCATGAGATGTTTATTGGCTTAAAGCACTACTGTTGCTGAAAAAATTATCTTTTGGGGCATATTGTTGGAGTGAAAGGTATTAGGCCCTATCCTGATAAAATACAAGTCATTCAAAGGATTTCAATGCCTGAAAATAAAAAATAACTTTGTTTTTACTTTGGCTCATGTAACTTCTATACAAAAAATTGCCTATGATTCATTTAAACTATCCCATTTATTAAGAAAGAATGTCAGGTGGAAATGATTGCTAATGCACATGGATAAATACAGTCTTATTAAATCAAGTTTCTTAAAGGATGTCAATTTGAGTCAAACTTTAACAAGCCATTCTACATCCAATCGTATAGCAGTTGTTATGGACTAGGGATGGCTATCTATCAAATGAGTCATAAATAATAACACTGAGTTTATACTTCCTCAGTATGAAATTAAAGTGAGCTGAAATACATTACAAATCTAATGAAAAAGGAAGCTTTCATAATAGTGTGGGCATTTGTTAAGCTAAACAATTTATGTTAGGATCACGTGTCATGATGATGACAGATTACAACATTTTGGAGTTTTAAAACAGTAGCTATCTAAATAATAAGCATTTAGTGTGACAAAGAATATATTTTCAATAGTTAAGTATACTGTTCCATATCGCTCCGCCAATGCCATGACAAAAAAAAAAATTATTTGTCACTACCAATTTCATTAATGATTGACAATTTCATAGAATAAGAACTAAAAATTTTGAACAATCTTCAGGCACAAGATCATAAATTAAAACCATTATTAACCAGCTTGTGCAAATTTTACATTCAGGTATCTTCATGTTTTGTTTTTTTTTAATTTCACCAGTCTCACCTAAACTAGGGAGTAGTTTCAATATAATTAAAAACTTTATAGTTAAAGATAGCTATGAAGACATCTTGATATGACAATTAATTGGGAACAACACTAACGGAGATGGCTTTGGCTTGATGCAGATTTGCTTCAACCATTTTGTTATATTAAAAACTTTTAATATTACTAGGCATTACATTAATTTTTTATGGCCAAAACTACTTTATAAAAATAGTGAAAATTTGTCAAACTTTGTCCAATCATCAAAAAAGTTTAAGATGATTCTCTACATAGATACATCTGTGTAATGTTTTCTGCTGGAGTGAATGTTCAAATAAATTAAGCAAAATATTAAATCAACTGATAACATTATATTAAATGAACAATTAGTGTAATATAATACGTTGTATTTATTCTAGTATTTTAAGATTTACAGTTACTTATTATGTTAAATAAGACTTGATATTATGGAAATGTGTATTATGGAAATGTGTATTACAGTATAAATGAATATTTAAATGTATATCTGTCAGATTAACTTCCAATCTTAACATGAGGTAGGATCGTGTTTCAGACTATTATAAAAAAAGATTGTATTCAAATTGCAAGAAAAATTTTCTGTTGCAGTTGTTGGTAGATAGAATTTCTAAGAATAGTCTTTTTGGAATGCTAGCTAACACTTTTTGGAATTATATTGTGAATATTTTATGGCTTCCATAGCAATAGCATATTCTGATAGCGAATAGTAATATGTCTATATCTGAAAAAAATACGTTTTACATTTAATTAAATATTACCATAAGAAATATTACTGGATATACAAGTTTACTCTTTGCTGTGTCTTCCTTTCTTTCATACATTCTTCCATAAGTTATCAGAACAGTAATTTCTTCACAGAATATATATATATATGTATTAAGCAGATGAACTTGCCAATACTTTAAGATACTGTTTCATCATTTTCTAAGATCTAACCCAAATCATTTTCCTACTTTGGATATTTCACCAAAAACGTACAATCGAATAACTATAATGTAAAAAATTGAATTTTTATGATGTTCCAAATAAATTTATTCTTACAGATCAACAATAAAGCCAGATAAATTGACTCTTCCTAGATGCAAGTGGAATTTTAGCAATAAATCCTTGACATCCCGGGATCGTTACAATCACCTAATTCATAGATGGTGTTTATTAGCCAATGGGGACAAATATAACCTATGAAATGACGTAGTGGCTATCAAATCTGTGCATACAGTGTTAGAATTGTGAATCACTAGTGACTTTAAACTGTCTAGTTGGAATTTGCACAGATTTTTTTGTGATATTTGTTAACAATTAAGCTGTGAAAAAAATCTATGCGCTAAATTATAATAATAATGTAAACAATAAAGATAAACAATGACAATGACGTCGTTTTTAACCAATAAAATTTTACAATTATTATAAATATTTGCTTGCATATATTTTTTATTATTTTCGATAGTATTCTAAATAAAGATAAATAATTTTACTGATATAAAGAAAGACTAAAATATAAAGAAAAAGTTATCGTAGACGCAATATGTATGTTTCCGGAACTATTTTATCATATAGAATGCATTAAAGTTTATAATGTACTATAAAATATCAATGATTAATTTTAAAGTATTTTAAAATGCCATTTTTAAAGAATGTGCCATCCCTTACAGATCTGTGTGTCAAGACAGTAGGGACGGAATTAGAACAAATAAAATCTCCAGATGATTTATTATGCTATCGTAATATTAAGAGGAACTTGTTAATAGAAAATAGATGTTTATTTTTCCCTGAAAAAGTGCTGGATAAAATTTATCACTTTTTAAAAAAGAATGATAAAATGAATGAATTTAATGCGGAATTATTATTAAGATCTACTATAAGTGAATATGTTCTTTTCAAACAATCGGAAAAAATAAAGACATATCTAAAAGAAAATTTGAATCACCTACAAACTTTAACTATTTCAAAACAAGCAGAAGTGAAGCCAACCGAAATGAGAGATTTAATCGCTCACTTACCAAATCTAACATGGTTGTGTTTGTCAAAAACTAATGCTGATAATGACGTCATGAGCTATATTATGAATTCATTTTACAAGATGGAGTATTTAGACATTAGTTCTACGCTAATATCTGATCCACCATTTATAAAATATAACTTTAATAAAAGCTTACCTCCTGCATGCCAAAATTTAACACATCTAAACATAAGTTATCTTTTATTTCAACCAGATACAAAAGCCTTGCTTTTGAAACTTTTTCCTAATTTAGAAATTTTAAAAACGCATGATATGATGAAAATATTAGAATTTTACACATCCAATGAAAAGTATTTACCTTTACTTCTAAAAGAAGTTGATTGCCAAGAGGAAATAACAGTAAAATATTTGCAAATAATTTTAACATCTTGCCCAGTGCTAGAAACATTATTCTTATATTCAAATAAATGGAATACTAAGTTAACAAGTAAGCTTATACAACACAAATATTTAAAAAAAATAAATTTGGAAATGGTGGATGAAACGGAAAGAGATATAATACTTCTTTTAAAACAATGTGGAAGAAAAATTAGAAAATTGGAATTTTATAAATGTCAAATTAACTTATATCAAGTTGCAATTTACTGTCCAAACATCCAACAGCTTTCACTGCAGGATTCAATTATATCCTTTAATCCACTAGGACCTCTGAATAAACCTTTCCCAAATCTAACTGAGGTAAGCATTTGCAGTAGGATTCACAATAACCAAAAAATAATATCTGCAATCCATGCTACTCTCCAATATGCTGAAAACGTTACTGACCTTGGATTTGAAGGTAACTTTAAAAAAAGTGCCTTAGAGTTTATATTTCAGAATGCCTGGCCCAATTTGAAAACTCTTTCTCTGCTGTGTGTGAAAAGTATTGATGAATGTTTCGTAAAAAACATTATCCTAACATCACCAATGCCTTTAAAATATCTTAGACTACTATTTTGCCCTCAAGTTACATGGGAAATAGAAAACAGATTACAACTACTAGTCAAAACAAATAATTTAGACTTTAAAATTGATGTCAATAAAATTGATTTATCAGATGACCAAATTAAAATCGTTTTCGAATAAATAATATTTTGTTTTTGTTTGTTTTAAAATAAGCAATATTGATAAACTTTTATATGGACCATACATTTAAGATTATACTATTTTTCTACCGCTATAAATTCCAGTGTAGTTTAGTAGTTTAACCAAATATAAAAATATTAAATTTAAGAGCAACAGATTGCTATATTAATGGTCAGCTGAGTCAAAAACAACCCAATAATAATAATAATAATAATAACCCAACCCAATCAAAAACACCCACCAACCAACCACCCCAACCCACTAAACCAAAACCAAAACACAACAAAACACCCAAAAAACACACAATAACACCAAAATTTAACTACAAATAATACACTCACCCCCACTTATATCCCACATATCATTTTAAAACCAAAAACCAAAAAATCCACAAATTATATCACATATTATCTTAAACATTAACTACCCAACTCTGTGAAAAAACATTTATTATAACTTCCAAAAATAAATAACAAATATTATCGAGATAGAAAAGAAAACAATATAAACAAAAGATATAACAAATACTGAATCGATTGAATTCAGAGAAGGAAAAGGAAAAAAACTATAAAACACATATAATAAGATAACAAAAAATAAAATCAAATTAAATAATATATATAATATTCATAATTCTAATTCTTATTAAGTTAGAAAATCCTTAAGATAAATAATACAAAATAAAAAAAAAAAAAAATCTATACAAATCATTTTAAAATTTAGAAAAAATATAGACAAACACACATTGAAAAAAATTTATACAATATATAAAAATATAATTTATAAGAACAATTATCTAAAAAACAAAGAACTAAACAATAATTATTACTCAGACAATAATCCAAATATCACAATTATTCATTAATATGAACAGAGAAAACCAGAAGACCCCAAAAACAACAAAAAACTAATTAAGATTATTTTATAAAAATATCAAACAGAATACTTTAAATAAGATTAGATTAACTAAATAATAATTAAAAAAACAATAAATCAAAAAAAAATCAATAATAATAATAATAATAAGAAGAAGAAGAAGAAGAAGAAGAAGAAGAAGAATAACAACAACAACAACCATACCAACAACAACAACAATAATATCAGATTAGTCAAGTTAATGTAGTAGATGTTCTATATCTGTTACTTGTTTATACTACATAACTAATCCCACAATTATTATGTCTTTATTTTCTTGCGCATTTTATTGCATCAAACTTAATATATATATATATTGTAACCTGCACTACACGAAGAATTAAGAATATAAGCATAAAAAGGAAATTTAAACTAAAGAGATTATTTCTTTATTCAACTAAGCTAGCACGAAATAATAAATTTAAAGAAGGTCACAAAATTTCCATGAAGATAATAACTTCTAGTTAAACAAGCCTTAAAATCCACAAACAAAATATTATAAAATAAATTTAGTATTCGTCAAACCAATAAATAATTACTAATTAGGTCTATGGAATGAATATGAAATTAGAATTATGAATTAAGTAATAAGTAAATTAGGGTGTAGATGACTAAATGATTAAAATAAGTAATAATTAAATAATAAAATGAAACAAGCCTAAGAGTGAAGAGCAGAGAAAAAGAGGTGTTAGATAGATAGATAGATAGATAGATAGATAGATAGATAGATAGATAGATAGATAGATAGATAGATAGATAGATAGATAGACAGACAGATAGATAGATAGAATAGATAGATAGATAGATAGATAATATAATAATAATAGATAGAAGATAGAAGATAGATAGACATACAAAAAAATATAATAATTAAAAGACAGATAGACAGACAGATAGATAGATAGATAGATAGATAGATAGATAGATAGATAGATAGATAGATAGATAGATAGATGGAAGGATGATGGATGGATGGATAGATAGATTGATAGATTGATGGATAGATAAAAAGATAGATAGACAGACAGAGTTAGATAGATAGATAGATAGATAGATAGATAGATAGATAAATAAATAATATTAAATAATAAAATAAAATATAACATAATAATAATAATAGATAGATATAGATAATAGATAGATAGATAGATAGATAGATCGATAGATAGAACAGATAGATGGTCAGATAGATAGATAGATAGATAGATAGATAGATAGATAGATAGATAGATAGATAGATAGATGAATGGATAGATGGAGGATAGATAGATAGATAGATAGATAGATAGATAGATAGATAGATAGATAGATAGATAGATAGATAGATAGATAGATAGATGTAAAATAGAATTCATACTGAGTATTATTTTTTTAAAGTCTGTATGACTGTTATTTTACATTAATATTCACAATGGCAGAGTATGAAAACGTTATTGCATATATATATATATATGAAATAATCCCAGTGCATAACGCTAATATATATATATATTAACAATTATAATAATCAACTCTTAAGCTATCACCATCTCATCCTATAGTCAAGGTAACCACCTTAAACAATAAACAATTAACAATTATATATATATAACACAGAACTATAAAACAATACAATACTAGATAAAATTCAAAATTTTACCAAAATCCTTACACAACCATGGTTTCATCTACCAAACAAACAGACATTCTCAAGTGAAACTCAAACTAAAGAAACAACATATATATATACACACACAAAACAAATAAACCTTCCCATCATTCATTTCAAAAACCAACTTCCCTTTATATCAAAAAATGTCTTCATAAGATTGATAGTCTCAGATTCAAGAAGTTTATTCATTAAAGTTTCCTTTACTCTTCTCTATAAACTTCTTGAATCTGAGGGACATCTGTTGATATAAAGGGAAGTTGGGTTTTGAAATGAATTATGGGAAGGTTTGTTTGCTTTGTCTATATATGTTGTTTCTTTAGGTTGATTTTTATTTGAGAATATTTATTTGCTTAGGAGATGAAACCATGGTCTTGTAATGATTCTGGTGAAATTTGGATTTTTATCTAGTATTGTATTGTTTTATGATTTTCTATTCTATTTATTACTAGTATACTGTTAGGTAGTTTTGAATTATATATATATTCTTTTATTGTGAAGACTTTTAATAGATATTTTAACAATTTAATTAATGAATTGTATGTTATTATTAATTAAACAAAATATTATTCTGACCATGTAAGATAATCCCAACAAATTAACAAAAAATAACTGCAACGATAACTATTTTCTCATATGTCATAGCATCGGCCGGGACGCGAACCCACACCCGCCTGCAACCAACTACTTGCTTGCAAGGCGAGTGCGATGACCTCTCGGTTAATAACGCTTGACAACGATAACTATTTGAGATTTCTTTTTAGCTAGTCACAACAATAATTTTCTTCTTCACAGAATAACCTGTCTTGTTCTAAAAACCAAAAATAAAATCTATGTTTATCATAAATAATGTAAAAATGATTTTTTTTTACAAATAAGTTGCACAAAATTATGATTATATTCAACAAAATATGGAAAGTATATTTTCATTTTCAAAATCTAGACAAGAGAATGACCAATTTTAAAGACTTGTCCAAGTTCTTTTAGACCTGATAACAAAGAAACTGTCAATTGGTGGCATTATCGTTTTTTTGTGTTAGATTTCTTCGCATAATATTGCATTTTGAAATTTTTAAAAATTAATAATGAATATTATTTTAGTTTGAGTTTCTGTTGTCAAATAAATGAAAAACTAGTAAACAAAGACAAAAGATAACCACAAGAGAGTAAATTAAACTGAAGTGACCAAAATGATATCAGTGTTCTTCACATTCAGAAATTAGAAAATATAAATCAACTAATATAATTAAAGTTGCCATAAAATCTTCTATAAAGTGGTGAAAATATTAGAAAAGATGCACATTCATGTCAAGCGTTGGTAGCCTAGCGGTTAGTATAGCTGCCTTCCAAGCAGCTGGCTCAGATTCGCTTCCTGTCAAAGCATTTGACTTATGAAAAAAAAAGATGAACTGATATAATAGAACAGCAATATTGCTTTTTAATAGCTATAATAAAGGAAAGATGACTTAGAAACAGTAAAGAAACATCTAGTATTCATATAATTTATGACAGTAAATATTTTTATCAATTTTCTATGGATTTTGTTTTATCCTACTACTAATTATTGATAGACAGTCACCAAACAATTTGGGAAGGTTAAATTGACTATAAATCATCTATTTAAAAGAGAAATTTTAAGACATATGAAAAAATACTTCCCTTCGTGCAGAATTACGTTTGTTTGGTTGATGAACTAATTCTGTATCCTGAAGTTTTATCTACTTAATAACAAATATGTGTGTCAATAGAAATTAGTTGCACAGATATACATACATAATTTACTTGGAGAAATGACAGCAGATCATTCTTATCAAGTCTGTGACCTGAACTGTGGTGGGGGTTCAAATTCTAGCCTGGTAAATCATTATATTGTATCCATGTCCATTAGGCTTAAGATATTGTTTGAAGGAAATCAATTCATAAACAATTCAATAAGTACTAGTTAATATATTAAATTGACATCGAGTTATTTTTCATACAGCATTAAGATATTCAAAAACACTGCACTCAAAACTAATAACTCTGTTGAATAATATCTTCTTTATGATTGTCGGAGACATTTTCACAAACAATATTTTCTTACTTATTGATACAAGCCTACATATATATAATTTAAATTTTTCTTACTGCTACTCATTGTTTTGTATAATAATTATGTGTTTTTGTATGTGTCTAAGTGAAATATGCCTTGGAAAACTAATTCCTAATAATGTATGTGAAATCTCTTTATCCAATCAAAAATTTACGAAATAAATTAGTCGTGAGTTGGCGGATTTTATTTTTTATATGCATTTGTAAATTCTTTTAAGTGTCACTAGGTCAAACATAAATATCGTTGAAAGTTGCTTTACGATAAATTTCAAGGTTTTTTTTTTTAAAAAACTCATGAATTTTAGCCAAATATATAAATGGTAAAGCTTAGCTAAAACCGCAAAACACGGAAGGATAATTATAAAAACACTAACTTATCTAGTATATATAATATATAGGGGGTTTGAACTCAGACCTTCACATGACCCTCAAACATCCATGCCATCTCATACCGCTAATACATTTGATCACATGCATATCGAATAGATAAGTAATCACCAATATAAATATTTCGAGCTAAACCAGCACTCCTAGTATATATAGTAATTTAATTATAAAAACACTAATCCCTTCTCGGAATAGGCAACGTTGCTTCTCCTACACTTATTTTTTCTGTTAGAAGATGTCGAACAAGCCATTATCCTGTCATAATTTACTTAATGTTGCTTTATATCAGAAATTTTATTATATAATTTATTAAACCAATATTATTAAATAAAATTATATTAAACATAGTTTTGAAATCGCCAGCCGCAGTCCAAATATATTGATTGCAATTAATTTATTTGTAGCCATTTCAGTTCAATATGATGACATGGAAAAAAATGAATACTTGCAACTAAGAACATAAACTATTATTTTTTTAATCCCAACAGCAATCTAATCAATCTTATATAACCTTAAACATTACAACATACATGTGAAATAGATAAATAATCTCCAATAAAGGTATTTCGTGCTGAACCAACACTCATCAGTTGGTCCAGATCACCATCTACCACAGATATATACAATCAGTGCTCAGTTTATATTAAGATAGCAAATATTCAAACTTTAATGGACAAGCATCAATCTTGTCCACTGTCCACCTCTTCAGCCAACCATATTATTGAAAATCTAAAGATAGGGTGCTCAAAGCAGTTGCTGATGCCAATATTATTGTCATACTCATATTAACCTTAAGTCAATCTGACCCTTCACACACAGGACCTTAATATGTCTATTTAATTATACAGAAGAGGGATGTACAGAATACAGATTCAATATGTAATATTTAAGTACGTGTATATTTTTATACTAAACTTAAAAGTAATTATAAGAGATTGATGCCAAACTTTCAAACTGCCTACAGTTCCAATCCACCTTATGCAATTGACACACATAACCACATACATATGCAAAAGATAAATGATCTTCAATATACATATTTTGTGATAAACCAGACTCATCAATTGGACCAGATCACCATCTACCACACATATATACAATCAGTTTGAAAATGTGAGTTCAAGTCCCTTATAAATGTATATAAATATTACATATTCAGCCTGTATTTTGGACACCCCTCTTCTGGATAATTAAATGGCCATATTAAGGTAGTATGTATCAGGAATCAAATTGGCTTGAGGGCATGATAATAATTTTGGCATCAGCAAGGGCTTTGAACATTCCATCTTCATATTTTCAATGATATGGATGGCTGTAAAAGTGAAAAGTGGAGAAGATTGAAATTAATCTATTAAAGTTTGAAGATTTTCTATCTTAGTATAAACTAAGCACTGATTATACAGGTGTGGGGGAGATGGTGATCTGGACCAACTGATTGAGTGCTAGTTCTGCACAAATATGTATATTGGAGATCATTTATCTTTTTCACATGTGGTCATATGCATAGATTGTACAAGATGAATTGGATAGCTGTAGGAATTTGAAAGTCTGAGTTTAAATTCTTTTGAATTACATTAAAGTTTGGTATAGAAAATATACATATATTTAAATATTACATATTCAGCCTGTATTTTTTTAATCCCTCTTCTTTATAATTAAATGGATATATTAAGGTCCTATGTGTGATGAGTAAGATTAATTTAAGGCCAACATGGATATGACAATAATATTGGCACCAGCAAGGTCTTTGAATGTTCCATCTTCTGATTTTCAATAATATGGATGGCTGAATAGTTGGAGAGTGGAGAAGATTGAAGCTTGTGCATTAAAGTTTGAAGATTTGCTATCTTAATACAATCTAAGCACTGATTATATATGTGTGCTGGAGATGGTGATCTGGGACAACTGATGGGGGCTGGTTTGTGTGAAATATGTGAATTGGAGGTCATTTATCTTTTTCACGTGTATGTGTTTGAAAGTATATAATTACATTAAGTTTAGTATAAAGATATACACATATTTAAATATTATATATTAGTTTCTAAATATACTAATTAACATGTCTTAAGAGGCAAGGAAGATAACAATAGAGAGTGAGAAGCAAAACTGCTCACAAAACAACAACCTTTATTTGGTCAAACTGAATTTTATTTATTTTTTTAAATATTCTTAATAGACATTCATTGCCAACTATATATCTAATTTACATATTAAAATATTTCTTATTTTTTCATATATGAAAAATATTTTTTTTTTAAATTAAGAGATGAAGTTGTAAATGTAATATAAGAGAAGAGTAAAAAAATCACAATCCAGTTTTTTGCTTGGTCTTCTAGGAGCTAGATAAAACGATTTTTTAAGATTGCTAGTTAAATTGATAGATAAGCACATAAATAGATTGATTAATAAATGAATAAACAGTCAGAGAGTTAGATTGATAAATAATAAAGAGCTTTGCTAATTTGCTCTAACAAACTTTATTGATAAATACCAGCTAAACAAAGCATTTAAAAATCTCTATTTTGAAAACCACTCCTTAGCCTCAGATCAATGGTTTCATGCTTTGGCAGTCCTCAGTAATGCGTTAGGGTAACTTCAGACACTAGATCTAAAAATATCAAGTCAAAGCCAGCATTTACCTAAAAGTTAAATATCTCTCAAACCCATATAGCTATTTGAGTTAGATAGATGAGTTTGAAGACATTTAGGTGTTTAAAAATTTCAGATTTTCTACTGAATAGTTAACTTTTAGAAAAATGCCGGTTTTGGCTTGGTATTTTTAAATCTGGTGTCTGGAGATATTTTAGCGCCTCACTGAGGAATGCCAAAGCATGAAACCATTGGTCCGAGGCTAGGGAGTGTTTTTCATGTAAGAGATTTTTAAATGCTTTGTTTAGCTAGCATTTATCAATAAAACTTGTTAGAGCAAATTAGCTGAGCTCTTTATTTTTTATTTACAAGCTTAAAAATTGAGTCATGTGATATATGACTTTGATTTTTAGATAGATAAATAGATTAATAAAATGATAGATTGAAAGGCAAATAGATAGATAGATGAAAATATTAATAATTTATGAATATATTGTATTAAAGCATATATATAATGCCTATAGAAATATAAATATTAATAACCACACTAGTTTTTAAGAAGTGGCGTTCAATTATGTGATAATTAGCTAATTAAATAATTAAAAGCCTTTGAAGCGTGATTAACGTTAAAATTAGAGATTAAACGAATAACTTAATTTTTATATAATAATATCCTTTTATTTGCGTAACTGTATCTCCATTAGGTGATTTCCAAAAAAATATAATTTTTTTTTTCGTCTTTTCAATATTTATCATTATAAGTTTTTTTTTCTCCGAGTTTTCATTATTCTTTACACATTTAAAACTTTATTAATTCCTGATTGTCGAAGTGTGTCATTAGAACTCTCCATTATTTTGTTCTTCCAGGGTCACTAGGCCAATGTCTATATTTTTCTTCTTAATTTTCAGTAATCTTTTTTGTATTTTTAAATAAACGTAGGAGCAGTTCTTTGTCTACCTGAGGCAAAATAAATTTATAAAACTTATTAATGACATAACGGAGAAAAATAATTTTTATATATGTCACACATTATATTACTAACCTTGATATGTATTAATATATATATATATGTTTTATTGGGAACTCTTTTTTACTGTTAATGATGATAATATTTTTACTGACGAAATTTCAATACATATATCAACGCACTTACGTTTCCCGTATATATGAATTATTCTAAACAATATATATCTCGTCAGTTTATCCAAAGAATGTTTGTATTTAAATTGACATTTGATTTTGATGACAATGACTAACTGTTTACTGTCTTATATAAATATTTATATTAGATACAATGGTTATATTTCCTGGGCATCACACCAAATCTTATCTCAGAGGGTGTCATTTGACATGTATTCACATTAACAGGCACTCAACCGTCTAAGAAAGACCATTTAACATGGATATGTACACACTGAAAGTGAGATTACTTAGAGAATCATACACAGCTAAGTAAGTTAGTTTAATTACAATATTATTTATTTCTTCCAGACAAACTCATTTGGTTCAAAAATTACTATGTAAATATTATTATTAGATGATTAAAAATAAAAAAATTAACAAACACCTTTCAAAAAATATCAAAGATTATTATAAATAAAAGATGCATTTAATTAACATATATATATATATATCTTAAAGGTAGATTGATAAAATGTATTAATGATTAACAAAAAAAAAAATCAACAATCCAAATAATGAATACATTCTGAAAACAATTTTGAATTTTTAAAATACACCTATATCTATAAATTTTGGCTGTAATTTGGCTGAAGACAGTTTAGTAAATTTGATGGACTATTTCTGTTGCCTAATATTAATGTGATTTTTTGGGGTTCCATTTAATCTGTTTCTTGAATATGCAGATAGGAAAAAGACAGTTCTCCTTTAGGTAATTATGTGCTCTATATCTGGACTTTTTCTAGAACTTCTTTGATGTTAGAATAGTTATATTATAAGGATTGTTTAGTACACTTTGAGTCAGGTCTATAAACCATGTTCTTTTTCTTCAAATAAGTTGCTGGTTTTGTATGAGTACTGAATAGTATAATACTAAGTCTTGTGAGACAATTTAAAATACTTCTGAAGCTTTTTTTTCAATTTATATAAATCTGACAATATGTACCTTATCTTGTAGTTTTTGCTTCTTTTCCTTTCTTTTTTCTGACATTTTCCTAACAAGGCCAGTGTTTCCAAAAGACCTTCAATTGTTTTGGTTATTATCTTTAAACCTTGTCTTTTTTATATTTTAATTCTTAATTATTTAATTAAACTTAACTGTGGTTTTGACTGAACTAATCTTTAATCAAACTTTATTTGTATTATAGTTGTTGTTTTTTTAGTTTTCTTTTTCTTTTTTTTTTTTGGGGGGGGAGGGTGGGGTGGAGGGGTAGGTTTTAAATTTAATTGAAATATTAAAGCATGTTACAAAATATATAATTTTTATTATAACTTAACATATTAGATATATGCAAAGCTTTACAAAAGTTTTATAGATTTCGCAAGTCTCACTTTAAGAATATACATTTTATTATAATTATATAAATATCTAAATGTAATTTAAATTATTCATATTTAGAAAGATATATAACATTCATCAAGAGAAACTTATTACATTTATTTTGTTTTATGTTATTACTATAATTTTATTTTATTTGGGAATATTTAGTAAATCACCCATTTTAAACTTATTTGATTAGTGAGACTTGTAACACCCAAGTAATTAATTAAAATTGGTCAAGTCCATAACATTACAATACCCCTTTCTTAAAATAATTCAACAATAAAATGAGGGGGGGGGCATTGCAGTCCTCATTATTTAAACTTTAAGCTGAGCCTCTTTCATCATTTGATCATTAACTTAATTATTAATGTCTATAAATAGAAATTTTTACCTATTTAGATATCTGATGTTGCTTTAATTGTTGCTATGTTTAGATTGATGGCCAATTTCATGTATACCTATGCTATCATACATACCACTAACAATCTGCCATGCATTAATATGTGAGAATTACTATTACAATGTTCATAAGTACTTTTAATATGAGAATTCAAAATAATAATTAATTCTATACACACTGTCTTCTGCCACAGGTGGAGTTTCCAATTAAAAACATAGCAGAAGTGCTCAACTGGTTTAAAGACAGCTCTAAAACATCTAAACAAAGATCCTATCTTAGACATGTATGGTCATACATTCAAACACAGGTGCAAAAAGTAGTACATGAGTAAAACTTATGCAATAATTTATGCAGACATAATTATCAATTCCACACACACACACACACATTTGAGTCATCCTGACACTATTTACACTCATCTCCCACTTGATCATAGAGATTGATGCACTAAGAAATTATTTTATTTTATTAATTTAACTCATTAAAAAAAGAATTTAATAATTTACCTTCATTTTTAGGCAATATATTCATAAAACATTTATAAGGAATAAACTGTGGGCATATTAATATCCTTCATTATCTCTAATATACAACAAAGTTTTTTCTTAAGAAATAAAAATTACATTCTGAATAGTGCTTTTCATTTTAGATTATATTAATAAATAAAAATTGAAATGAAAGTTATTGCACTCATTACATTGCAAGAATGATTTTAAATGTGGTAACAATGATACTGCTATCCATGATACTGCTATCCAAATTTGGCAGAATCTATTTTTGAGAGAGTGAATTGATGCACTATATTATTATTACTGTGGGAAATAAAACATCATTAAATTTTAAACTGGAACCAATGTTTAATTCTTTTTATTACATTTCCTCAATTTATCCAGTTGTTTAAACAAATTAAAATTAGTTAAGCCATGCAATAGCATGATTGACATTTTTCTATCCAAACTACTGCTCTATGCTGAAGAGGTGAACCTTTAAGGGATGAAGATTTGAAACTGAGTTCCTGGAGATGCTGCCATGGATTGGAAAAATGGTACCAGCCTAAAACAAAAACAATGTTCAGACAGTTCAAGTCCCTTTGTCCATAATATCCTTATATATTATTAGGTTGACTTGCATATGATGAATGCATATTTAAACAATAGAGTATAAGGAGCAGGAAATATTACCTTAGCTAGCTAACATTACCAAAAATAAACTTGTAAACTGAAAATGCCATTGGTATACTCAACTCCAATTTTTGATTGGGGTTCAAAAACACAGTTCTGTTTCAATATATATTAGTGTAAATTTTGATTGTGTAATGAAAATTTATATACATTTGTCTAGATAATCATTTCACCAACTGGCAAAGTAATTAAGTTATTAGATTAAAAATTGAACTGTTCTTAAATTACAAAAATCTTAACAAAACTATATTGTGAATTAATTACATAATATAAAAGAATGAAGCCTTACTGGAAAGAGATAATGTTATCTTATGTTATCTAGGCACAGTTGGGTTCATTTATAATAGTCAAAACTAATTAACAACATATAAACTAATGTAAACTATATATTTTTTTTAAAAAACAGGTTATGGGTGCATGCAAACAAGTGAGAACATTTTATTAATGTATGATTGATTATATATATCATTAGCCATGATATTCTAGTATTTAATTAAATTATGTGGAGAAGACAAGAAACAGAGTGAGTTAGAAATATTTTGCAATAAACAATGTTAATAAGTAGACATTTATTTTTTTGTAATTGTATAGGAACATCTTACTAATATAACAAATCAATTAGATTATGAAATAGTCTAGAAATAATATTTTATAGCGTGTAATAAATAAGACCCCAAGCTTTTTTTTTTCATATGTCAAATGCATTGGCCAAGAAGTGAATCCGGGCCAGATGCTTGGAAGGCAGCTA